>JADMLL010000005.1:3087804-3410309 GCA_016920875.1 Columbicola columbae | reverse complement strand
TCAGTTTTCCTTTTAATCGCGACCACGCAAGGCTGGGTCAGCATACATCTGGTTCTCACGCTTGTTACAAAACAACAAGAGGCAACAGCGAAGCACCAAATTTATTTCGAATAGTTAAAGAGCTTTTCTCTCATTCCTCTTTGTTTGCAAAAATACTGGTCACTCGACACACATTCCCTCCTTCCGGTTCCTCCTCCACGCAAAAAACCGGCGGAAAAATTCTGTTCTGCCCTCTCCGGATCGTAACATGTGTAAAACATAAACACTCGACCCAACCTCGGGTTGGAAATTTATAATGATCAAGGAAACTCTCTCTTTAAAACGCACTTTAAATGTTGTAAACCTCCTCCGACCTTCCTCCCACTCCTCCTCCTCTTTCTCCTCAGCTTTCTAACCTTTTCACCCTCGAACTGTTAGGGAATAAGCAATTGCCAACATTAAAAAAAAAAATTATCTAGGGTAAATTATAAGCCTATTTCAAGGATAATATATCATCTCGAATTTTGTTTATTATATTCTGAGAAGGAAGAGATGGAGGAGAGGAAAGAAGGTAGATGGAAGAGGTGAAGGGGGATAGTGACTTCTCTCTCGAAATCGAAATTTTTGTTCGAGAAGGAAAGAGAGGAAGAAAAAAAATTCTAATTAAAACTGGAGATGATTTTGTTTGTTTTTGTTTTTTTTTTAAGGTTAGAGCAAATCCCACTTTCCTTTTCCCTTTCCATCCGTTTGGGAGAGAGGGTTTGTAGAAGGCGGTGGGTAAGGTTGAAAGGGGAAAGTTGTGCTGTTGAAGTGTTGTTCTTCATCGCGATAAACAGCTCTTATTTTTTTTTAAAAAAGGTTGCATTCGAGATTAATGAAAGTCATTTTTTAGCTTTTGTTCAGGAGGTGATTTTTATTTTTATTTTTATACTCCGGGCTTGATTTGAAGCAGAAATAAGAGTTCTCTCCTTTTCCTTCTAGAGAAAAAGAAGAAGACGGAAAGAGAAGGAAAATCGAAGGGAAATTCTCCTTCTCAAGATGGAATGAACAAAAATTCTCAAACTCTACACAAAAAAAATGAAGGAAAAAAATTGCAGACGCTTTGTCTTGCTTTCTTATGAAAAACTTTTTTTGCAGATATAATTTCCAGCTTTTCCCTCACCCCCACCGTCTTCCTCCATATTTAGCTTATTATAAACAATAAACGACAGCAATACGGTTTTCTAAAAGAGACCGTTTGTTATCGTTGAAAGACTGAGTTCAACAACAAAAAAGTAACGAAACCGGAAATGACAACAGAGCTTTGAAGTTAACGATTTTAGGCACCGTCATCGCTTCTCAAATTATTGTTTCAAAACTTCGAGAGAATGTGGTGTGACGTCAAAAGTCACGTCCTGACGTGTTTCCGTGCTGCTTTAAAAACGTTTCCCGACGTCAGACTGGAACATATCGTACATAAATATAAAATCCTGTTGGAAAAAGATGTCACTTTTACAGTGAGACAGGCAGATATAATATCTGTAATCTCTTTAAATTCGCGTAACTTCAAAAACAAATCTATTTCAATTAACTTAACAAATAAATGAGTAATTTTAGTGAGTTAAAAGCTCTAAGCTCGCAGTCAGGACAATTGATTGACACGCGGATGTAGAGTTGGGGTTCTCTGTTACCTGTCCTTTTCATTTTGAAATTGTATTTGTCAGTTCAGCAAATGAAGCGAGGTGTACGAGTCAATGGTTTTTGAGACTTGGAGAGATGTGTGCGAGAGAATTCTAAGTGAGCTACAACTTGTTTTGCTTATCATTTTTATAACTTCAATTCATTTGTGTATTCTACAAGTTCTAACTTATTCTCCACGGTTCTCCCAAATAAAAAGCAGAGAAACTTCTAGACAGCATGATAGGGAAACTATCACACTCAAAATCTCGGCTAGTTTTCTTCTAACCGAAATAGACTCATAGTGGAAAACACTAGCCAGGCAAAAACTATTAAGCCCCAAAGTAAAAAGGACTCTTCAACTTTTTACTACCAAATTTAATTAAATCTGTGCACTATTTATGAAATTAAATCCTGTCTTTTATCAATGTACTCTTCACCCAACCCAAATACTTCTTGTTTATTAAATAAAATTTAAACAAAAGCAGACAAAATATTAAAGAAAATAAGTTTAAAAAGACTGAGTAAATGTTCGAGATAAATTTCTAAAAAGATAATTCGCAAGATAAAATTCTTATAACATAAATCATTAAATAATAATATTATTGAAATTTATGAATCATTAGATGAAAAACTGAACTACAAAACCCCCAAACTTGCTACGTTAACCACGAGAAATGAGGTAGGAAATAAATAAATAATCAATATCTGTGCATTATTTATGAAACGAGTTCTAGTCTTCATTACTAACTGTCAACCATCAAACTCCTTCTTGCTTACTAAATAAAATATGATAAAACGAGTGAAATTAAGTCAAACAAATTTAAAATGATGACTTTGCTTGAAGGAAATACATAAAATGAAACGTCTTTTTAGAATGCTCAAAATAAATTTCGAAAATGAAGGACAAATCAAACAACTCCAAAGCTCCGAAACCCTTGAAACAAGAACAAAAAATTTCCTAAATCGGAACTTGATTGTATTTGTGAGAAGGAGTAAGGATTCGACAAGCTTTTCAGAATCCTCAAAAGTATTCGAAATGGGCTTTCATGACGTCATCATTTCTTATAGCTGTCAACAGAACGAATTGAAGTTTGTAGGTTTCGACCTTCCGAGAAACGATTTCGGTTGCTATAGTTCGCCTTCTTCACCCCCCCGGAAAATCTATTTTCTTGACGTTTCAATATCTACCTTTCACTTTCTTCTCTCGAAGTTACAATGACCTGGTTCTTCTGTAAATCCACAGGAAAGGTTTTCTTACCTAGAAAGACAAAAAGGACACGAAATTAGTTTTCGATTATGTGGAAGAGTAACAGCTGAATGGATGAACTGGTTTCAAGGTTTCAAGCATACAGTCCCTTGCTAAGGGAAAACCTGTTTGATACAGCCAACACAAAAACATACAGTAAAAATATAGCCAAACCTAGGAGGAAAGAAAATAAAATCATGGAAAACAAAAAAAGAGAGAAATAAAATCCAAATTGCCAAAAAAACTTCAGAAACAAACAAAAAAAAATCTCAGTCGTATGAAAACTAAAAAAAGAACTCAAATCCAAAATTAAAGACATAAAATTATATCCTTAGAACGGTTCTGAAAACCCGGTAACGATTTTTTAAAAGCTGACGAAAGACGGAAAACCCAAAGCTTGCGATTTCTGACGCCTTGTGCAGCACGAGAAGAAGAAAAAACTTTTCTAATTGATTTTCCATCAGGTCTTGCTCCTCCTTCGACCCGAATTTTCTTTTCCTCCTCTTCCTTCCTTCCACTCCCTTCCTACCCGTTCCTCTCTCTTCTACCACTCTGTTTGTGTTTATCTTTTCAACAACTGCCCTCTTCCTCTTTGCCCCCAAACGCTTTCGCGTAGAGAATCATAATTATTATCCTTATCTACGAACAAGCAGACGAAATTTGATTGAGATTCTACTATATAGATTGGAGCTTTCCGTTTGATTTGTGAAAATTTCTTTTAAAAAGTTTAAAACCCTGTTTCATCCCCCAAGTGTTCCTTTGCATTTATGGTTTAGGGTAGAAAGAGAGGTTAGACTAAACCTAATTTCATATTTAAAAAAATTTCAGTCATCATGAGGGACTGTAATAGGCTAGAGAGGGGAAGCAGATAGGTTACTATATAATTTGGGCCTGGGGGTGGAAATCTACTTTGGGGATGAAGATGAAAAAAATCTTTTGAAAAGAGTAGGCCGGCTTTTGCTGATGTTTGCTAGTTTGGGTAAGAAGGGTAAAATGGAGGAAAGAAGATGTCCCAGTCTTTTAAGAAGAGTTGTGTAACTCTTTCCTGTTTCATAAAGTCCGTTTCGATGTAAGCAAATCGCAAGAAGTTTTGATTAGTAGTAGTACTGTATAACTGTATGTTAATTTGTTTCCGTTTTCTGCCAGTCATGGACCACGATGTTTTCAATTCATTTTCACCCCTATTTCTAGGAGCAAGTTATTAGATGAGTTGAAAATATGTTTTGATTTCGAGTCGAGTATACCTTTCGCTGAAGGTATACTTGCTGACTAAACATTATCAAGGTTGTGAGCCTTGGAGAAAATTTTGAGGGAATTTTGAGATAGGAAAAAAGTGTATAAATTTAAGGAAAACATTTTATGTAAGGAAGAACGGGAGAAAAACAGGCTGGGAATTTTGCACCCAAGTGGGATTTGAACCACGGCTCTTGGAGTGATAGGCGAGTGCTCTAACCTCTCACCTACTAGGCGAAAAGTTAATTTATGGGTGTTCAGAACATCAACGTTGAAAATGTATAAGCTCTCTCAAAATGTATAAGCTACGTAAAACCAATTTGATGGGGATGATGGGGTATAAACCAATCTGATCAATCACAGAGTGTCATCTGCTGAGTATAAGTTCTAAGCTTTCTGATGGGAGAACTGACAACGTTGAAATCTTTTGGCCTGTATAAATAGATGAGTGTTCTCGAATAAATCACTATAGGCTAGTTTTGGTGAGAGTTGCGTTGATTTATTTTAGAATTCTCCTTCGGCAGTCTCTGTTGCATGCTGCAGAATAAATAAAAAGCCAACAAACAAGGAGAAAAATTATGAAACAAACTTAACAAAACCTGACATATGATTTAAAGACCCATAACAAAGAAGCTTCCACTTTACCAGCACATTTCCTGATATACGAAAGGAGATAAAACGAGGAGAGGAAGGCGAAGACAAACTTTTGAGCTTTTACCGGTGGCAACAACGAAACAAGGGAACCCCAAACGAGACTTCGAGGCTCGAAACACCACCAAAGTTGAAGAGAAGAATCTAACCAGGAAGACAAACTTGCAATCAATTTTTAATAAGATTAAAAACTTCCTTTTCGCAAAAGGAAAGGAAAGGAAAGCGCGCCAGGTGTTCCCGGGCTTTTTAAACAAATTTAGACCGGCTCGAAGATGAGTTTCCATTTGCCCTCTCTCCTCCTCCTCTCATCCGAAATAAGAAGAAAAAACAGTTCGATTTCCTCCTTTCCTCCACCCTTCACCCCGATTATCTTTTCCTTATATCTAGTTTTATTTCCTCTTCCGGGGAAAAAAAAAATAAAATAAATTCTTTACACCCCTCCCCCCTTCACTTTCTCCTAACATTTTCCTTTATTTTCCGGAAAATTCGAAGAAAAACAAATTCACTTTCGGTCGATTGTGTTCCAAGCCAGAAACTGGGAGGAGATGGGAAAGTAATAGAGCGAAATAGAAAACTTTCTAGTTCATCTAAACGGTTGGAAAAACCTTTCAGGTACAACGGAGAGGAAAAGCCGAGACAGTTTATTTTAAGTTTAAGCTTTCCCCGCCGGAAACTTGCCGGATTATTTATAAACCGTAAAACTCACAAAATTTTAATTAAAACTAATTTATTAATTAATAAAATTTACACTAACAGTCAACTTTAATTAATCAACTCCTTCAGGTTGAAAAGTAAAAAAGATAAAATTCTCCAGGAATTCCTGTTAAGAATTTTTTTTGAGAGAGAAAAAGGTCGAAAGCTCAGATCAAGCCAGGGAGAAACGTGAGGAAAAGTTGTCAGCTTCAAAGATGTAGAAAGTTGAAAAGACAAAAATAAAAACAAAAGAAGGTGAATACAGCTTTCTTCTTACTGCTTCCCTTTTCCACACGGACACACAAAGAAACCGGCAGAAAGCTCGTCTACGTGACGGAAAGACAGACGGTCAACGCTTTCCCTCCGTTCGCTTTGTCCGCCCCCAAAGGCAACCGAACGGTTTTGTCTTTTGATTAAAGACGTCTGGTGTTTCCAAGTCTAAACTGACCACACGACGGACCTCCTCCCCGTTTAAAGGTCAACGAGAAAGTTTTCCGTTCGGGTAAAACAAAAACAAAATTTTCCTTTCACTTCCGGTCACGAAAACCATCGTCATTGTCTCCCTCTTCCGCGAGCTTTGAAAGCTTTTTCCCTTTTCCTTCTGCTAAACATCGACACGATATTTTTCATAAAAATTGTTTTTCCTCCACCTTTTGCCTTGTTTGTGTCCTAGTGTCTGTCCTTCCTCTTTATTTCTTCTTCTCCTATCACTCACTACAGCTTCAAAAATTTCTTCCGGTGAGAATTTCTTTTTCACAATCCCACGAGGGATTTGCTCAACAGACTAAAAACAATCCCATGGAATTTGAGGAAAATTTTTTTACCTCGATTTTATAATCTCAGTCTCGAGACACTAATGTAAGATCTGCCCCAAAAGTTCCCGGAATTGTATTTCCCGTTATCAACACTAACCAAAGAGGACGGAGAACTCAATGAAGAGTCTGAGATTGAAACGAGACCGACAGACAGAGCTCTGAGAAGACCTGAAAAGACTGTAAACTGATACTCAATAAATGTTTCAACGAAAATGATTCCGGGAACTTTTGGAACAGGCCCTGACATGTATTGTCTATGTTCTTTAATCCAAAAACTTCCGGTTTATTAAAGTCTCCATCTTTCCTCTACATACTCACTGAAAGTCTAAATTCGATTCTGGAATCCTCCAGCAAAGAAATTAGCTAAAATGACGTCAGAAAACGGAATACCAAAGGGCTAAAGAAGAAGCAGAGGTGAGCCAGAAGTAGTGGAGGTTTGCACCGACTATATTTTTGTTGTTATAATATTTATAATAATATAATATTTTCGGAAGGGTGAATGAATGAGAGCATAACAATTGATATTACTGAGTCTAACATTTCGGAACCAAATAATCTGTTTCTACCTTATTCTCATCGTCCTCCTACTCCTCTTTTACGTAAGATTTATAAAAATCCAATAACCTTTTCTTTTCCTCCTTCCCCTCCTCCCTCCTCCTTGTCTTCCTTCTACTCTCGAAGCTTTCGAAAAATTCAATGAACTCGAAATGTCTTGAGAATAAAAATTAAAAATTCATTTTTAATTAAGCAATTAATTTCGAGACACGAAAATCCGGAAGAAGGAGGTGGAGGAGTGAAAAGAGAGGATTCGAAAGCAAAAATTGATTACTTAAAGTTAGGAGGAAGAGGCGAGTGTTTTGGATGGTGGGGGGTGGAGGTGACGTTACCTTTAATTCACGCATTTTAGGTTCCTTCTCAACTCATTTTTGGTTTCGAAACCTGTTTCCTGTTGAAAATATGATTTTCATTTACTCCCTCTCCTATTCTACTTCCTTCCGTTACCAAATCCATCGATATTTTATGTTCCCCCTTTCCTCCTCTCCCCGTTCGTGTGTATAGATGAATTCGTCGAAGTTTTAATCAATTCTCGAAAACTTTCCGACAAAAACTTGAGACTTTTCGGACAACCATAAATTTACTACGGTTTCTGGCAACTTACCCTCTTCCCGCACCCCCACTTCCCAAACCTCACAGCCTCCCAGCCCAGAATTTCCCTTCCTTCAAAAAAAAACTTTATTTAATGTGTTTTCTCCCAGCAGGTCGTCTTTTTTGGGAGGGAAAACTAAAGAGGCTGGAGTTGGGATATGGGGAGATGGGGAGAAAGGAAAAAAAAGTTTTAGGATCGAATTCCGTTTTGGCCGAACGCCTGGATTAATTTTTCTCCAAATTGGGACATGAGAACGGATGGAGGAACGGGATAAAGTCGGACCGTCTTTCGACCCCGACAGAAAGTGTTCGAGTCATGCATCAAAAGAATTCTCTCCAGGGTTTCCTACCAACCCCTTTTCCAGATTTTTAAGTTTTGTTCTTTTCTTACCCCTTTGTTGCCGTATTTTGAATGTCCTAATAAAAATTGATGCGTCATAAACCTAAAGACAACAGCACAGTCCAATACAGCTCAAACAGCGTGTTAATAAAAGGTGACATTAGGAAACTGCCCTCTTGATTGCGAGCTGTCTTGAAACAACTGTACGCTTTAGTTGATTAGTTTAGGTCATAATAATACCTCAGATCCCAACCTTTTTCTCATCACCACCATCGGTTCCATTTCCTTCCAGAAGGGTAGTCACACAAAATACCTCTGATTTATGTTTCCATTGGACTATTACCCCGACAGTCAGACATGAGAAAATTCAAGGGTCATCTTGAATTAGTTGAATTTCTATATTCACAGGTATAGTCTATAAAACTCACCCATCTTACTTTGCAGATGATTTGTGATGATAACACCGAACTAAGCCTTATCCTATATTTTGTGTATCATATATTATGTGTTGTGTAATTTTCAACAACAAAACAAATGTAACCTGGACACTTCCCTAACTTGTACAACTCAAAGCAATGTAACTAACTCTAACGCAAGCAATGTAAGCAATATACCTACTTAAAATGCCGAAAGAAGAAAGTATAAATATCATTGTTATTCTGTTTATTTTCATTTTATATTTATTTGTTCGGTAGAAGATTGTTGACAAGAAGAGGAAAACGAAAATTAAAAAAAATTTAAGATGAAGCCTTAGGAAAGAAAACTGTATTAGTGTAAGCAAGAGAAACCATTTTTATTAAGTTATAGTCACGGATTCAAATCCTCCTTCCGTGTCTTGTTACACCCAAAAAGAAGTGAAAAACGGGATTAAAACTATAACTAACTATAACAGTGGTTTAAAATACCAACATCTCTGGATTGTATAATACCTTACACTCCATCTATTCTCATCTCTTTTTTTGTCTTCTTATACTATCTTCTAAACATAATTTTTCCTTCTCGTACTCGCTGGAAGCGTGCGTACGATGGAAGGAAGAGGAGGAGGAGAAAAAGTTCTGTCAAAAAGAAATTAGGGAAACGAAAGCGAAAGTTTGTCTTTCTTTAATGTAAAAACAACCTTCCTACAAAAAATTTTAGGGCCTGTCCTCAGGGCTGTTGTTCATCTTCCTCTAATCAAAATAATATGGATGGAAAAAGGTGATTCCTCCTTCATCTCCTCCTCGGTTCTTCTCTGTTACCAAAAAAGAAAAATTTCGTTATTGTTGTTGGGTTTCTCCAAGGTTTTCAACTTCCAGGCAATAAACGATCAAAAAGGGAGATCGATATCCTCCCAAAAAAAGGATTTCGTTTCCGACAAAAAAAGGAAATTCTTTCTTTTGTTTTCGCTAAATTAATCCTTAAAGACCTGGAAAACAAAAAACAAATCCCACTTTTCGGATTTCCCGCCCCCACCATCCCCGATCATTCTTGTCTACAACCCACTCACTCTCAAACATGGAAGTTCCAAAACCCCGAAACGCAAAACCGGAAACTCTTCTCGAGGAAAATATAAAATCCGTCGGATAATTATATCAAAGCAAGATGTTAAGTTAATATAGCGAGTCGTAACTTTTCGTTGGTTCCGCCCCCGTTCCCTGGCCTTTCCCTTACCTCCTCCTCCTACCTCCTCTGCCTCTTCACAACTCCTCTCATTCTCCTTCTAGCTTCCAACCTCCTCCGGCGAAATGTTTATTTTGTTAATGCTCATATAAGTTAGCATTATGTAAACTTTATGAAATTATATCCGAATTGAAATTTATACTGATGCTGTGGGAAAATGGAAAAACCTTTTGAGAATTTTCAAAATTAAAAAAAAAGAACCCCCCGGATTATTATAGTTTTCATCGCGTTTCCCTTACTTTCAACTTTGTTTTCGTTCTTCTATTATTTACATAAATTTTACGAGGCCCATATAATATATGTCGCATATAGTAAAATAAAATGAGCCCATGCTTGAGTGTTACTTGGAGTGTTATCGACAGGCAACGGGATTAGGTGACGGCATTTGATTACGTCAGTACATAGCAGACCAAGGGCCAGTGCTGAAGAGTTCGATTGAGTTGGACATAATTCACCTTCTGTGTTGGCACCAGTGTGTGTTATTAGGATGGGTACTGTTATGGTTGTTGATGTGACGTTATTATAGTTGCTTATATGTTAATATCATTTTATCTTACTGTTGACCATTTACCCACCCATTTATTAGCGCTACAGCCCTATCTGAACCTTAGCCCTCTGCAGGAATGTCCTCCATTCATTGCGCATTTCCTTCAGTTTTGAATTGGAAGCGCTAGAACGTCTTCTCGACACCATCTTCCCATTAAGGATCTTGTGGATGAACCTGTCTTTAGCTCTTATGTTCGTGGCCTGTTTATTACAACTTTCTGAGCTTGATTGAGGTGACAATATTTTTCTCCTCAAGAGCTTGTACACCTCATGATGGTTCTTCTTCCTCAGGAGTCACCTTCCTTGCTCGGCCTAAAGATCTGTCGGAAAATTTTCTTCTCAAAAGTTCCACTTCGTAAGAATCGAACTTCGTAAGTGTCCAATTGCTGACTATTTATCCGATTAATAACCTCAACAGACTGTGAGAAGAAACTCCATATTTACATCTTATTAGTTCAGATGGTCTCTAACAGAGAAGTTAAAAGAGATGAGCAGTAGCTTTCAAAACTAAAAGTTCAACCACCAAAGAAAATAATTTCCCAAAGTCGGAATTTGAGGGATGGTACCAAGAAACACAGAACAGGGAACAAGATGACACCGAGAAAAGAAACTGGGGAGAATATTAAAACGCCATCTATCTTCCCTGAAAAAAAAAACTTTTCAAAAAGTTTAATGAAAATTCGATTGACAAATTACCTGAGAAAGGTGGTTTTCGTCTCGATTAGTTTTATAATTTAGAGGGAAACGAACTGCCATAGAAGAAGAAGAAGACAAAGAGAAGAAGGGAAAGGAAACGCGTTTGAAAAAGCTAAGAACTCACCCGAAGAAGACGGCAGTCATCAGTCTCTCCGTCTATCTTCCCCTTTTATATATATGTTTCAAACTCCTTTCCAGAAACTTAATTATCTGCGAAATCAAACCTCTAGAAATTTTTCTAGAGTCGTTTGTATACTGAATTCCATTTCCGGTTTTGTTGTAGGAAAGAGATTCGCCTACTAGGAAAAACGTTTTTGTTGATTTGAAAGCTTTTCCCGAAGAGAAAAAAAATTTTCCTTTTTAAAAGAGAAAATAGGAACGAGGTTCAAGTTTCAAAATATCTCCTCTTCCTTCTCCTACTCTTTTCCTGCTCTGTCTTTCAGATCTCTTTTAATAAACAAATTTCCAAAAAAAGGAGATGAAAAAGAAAGAGGAAGAGGAAGAAGAAAAACTTTTCGGATCCGGAACACAAAGGTGTTACTCGTCTATTGAAAATCCGTTTTTAAAAGTTTACGAAAGTTCATCTTAAATGAAAAACTTTGGCGTGACAAGTTAAAGAAAAAAATTTCGTTAATTAGATTTTTTTAACGGAAGGAGTTTCGAAGGGGTGGGGAGGGGGATGATCCTTTTTCTTTTTACCTCGAATCTAGAAGCTCAAGGGTTGGAAAGGAAAAATTTTGCAATGACTTGCGTCAGCTAAAGAATGATTGGAAAGTTTTTAAATTTGTTTGTGTGTTTTTATTGCTGACCTGTTCCCAAGCTATCTTATATCACCTGATGGTATTTGTAAGTCAATTAACTTATGGTTAAACTAAAAATTTTAAGAAATCAGTGGCGAAATGAGGGTCTGCTTCTGTTTGTCGACTGTTGTTCCTGTAGCTGGGTTCGATCTTTCTATTTCCTTAGAGCAGCAGATGAGCTTTTTTGTGAATACGATGAGGAATAAAAATGAGTTCAGCTTACATATTTGTGATAAGATACCTGTAGGTAAGCTAACGTACTTTTAGCCGAACGTACTAATGGCATTCGCCATCTTTAGAACAACCACCAAACCACAGACTTTGGTCTGAGCCTCGGGAAACTCTAACTTGGTTTATAGGGAAAGTTGGGGAAGGTTTCCAGGAAAGGATGGAATGGTTCATTTGGCAAGAATAAACTTCGCAGGCACTTCATTAAATAAAATTGATAGTGATGACCTCCGAAATACAGTGGAGTGGTGTCCGACGATAAGGTTTTAGCACCCGGAGGATAAACGAAAAAATTTCGTTCTCGGCCAAAAAGAAAAATCGAATATATACCTCCGACGCTAAAGCTCCTTCCGGCCCTCTACAATACCCTTACGTTTTAGAAAACCTCTATATATACTTGTAAAGTATGATTCTGGATATTAACACAACCTCATACGATATTATTATTTCTGTGACAATATCAGGAACGATGAGAAGAATGAAAAAACCAAAATTGAAACGCCGACTATTTGTTCCCCGAGTCTTTCTTCCCAACCATCTTCATTCCTTTACTTTCGCGTACACGAAATAAAATTAATGAATCTAATTACGTCATTTCCGCTTTCCTGGAATCTCGCCACCTCGAAAGGGCTGGAGATGGAAAACAAATTGCCAAGTCTGTTCTCAAGAAGGTGTTTCGACCAGAGAATTCATCTTTGAGAACATCCTCGAAATATAGCAAAAACTTCCTCATTTTGCAAAAAGGGCTCACCATTTTCCACCAGTTCTCTTCACCTTCAAACCTCATTCCCTCTCCATCTACTCTTCTCTACCATCCCCCCACGCTTCCCAAAAAGCCGCCCTGAAATTCTAATTACCTCCAACCTAATACATTAACTTATTATTTTGGGTCATAAATTCCTTTTTCAAAAACATATATTTCCTGTCATACTCATTATACAGTATTCATGCCATCTGTTGGGAAAAGAGAGTAAGAGAGAGGAAGGGAAAGGAGGAGGAGGAAGAGGGAAGGTGGAGAAAGCGTGAGCAGAAAGAGAGGAAGGAGAGTTCCAAAAAAAATTAAATTTCGTTTCTTTGAATTGTAAAAAAAAATTATTTTTGGTGAGGGAAAGTTCTTATGAAACAGGAAGAGGGGATGATACTGTAGTGAAATTCTTTCCAAATGTAAAGTTGGCAGAAGAGAGAGATTGAAAGACTGGGAGGAGGGCAGAAGAAAAACAAAATTAGGATGGTTCTCGTCAGACAAGACTGATAAATTATAAAGAAAGGAGAACAACGTCAAATGCCTCCCTTCTTCTATCTTCTCTTCCTCCACCTCTTTCTCTTCCAATCTCCTTCTCCTTTTTCTTCTCGTCAGGTTAATTTGTGATCTTCTAAGTTAATTACAAGAAACAAATCCCTCGGAGGTTTTTAAAGCTCTTGGGAACCCCCGTCAGCATCGTTTTTAAAGAGAGTCTTGGTCTGTTCTTCTCGTAAAGTTCATCTTCTTAAAAATTGAGGGGAGAAGATACGACAAATGGCTACAAATTGTTCTTTCTGTCTTCTGTCTGAATTCTTCTGTTATCTATCTGTAGATTATTATCTTGGTCATGTGGGCAAAATTGTAACAAATGGACCAAAATCAACTTCAAAACAGACGGTTCCTAAATGTCGATCATGTCTCAGATAGTTTAGGTTCCTTAATGTTGGTCAACCTGTGTAGAAAGTTTGATTGAAATCTTGAAATCAAGACTATATATACTAAAGTTGTTCTAACTACACTGTAACTAAACACTATCAGCAGTGGAAATCACGGCAATTTGGGAATTGTAATCAAGCTGGTTGCAAAACCTTACGAAGACCTTCCGAAGAGGTCGGAAACCAAAGCTGAACTAGTAGCTGCTCTAGCAACGTCGACTCCTAAGAAAGCTTGAAAGAAGCAAAACAACCGGAGAATTGCAAAACCGAAAGCAATCAAAGCCAAACCATCTCATCCGAAAACCCTTGACATGGTAACGGTGGCCATCAAGAACCTATTGAAGAGAGGAGGTTCATTATTACAAGCCAACAATAAATCATTGGAGCCAACTACAAAGTAGATGCAGAGAAGATGGTTCTATTCATCAGGAAACTAAAATCAGCCGTGACATCTTCATCTCTGGTTCAGACCAAGAAGGGAAAAGGAGCATCTGGTTCTTTCAAGTGTTCTTTTAGTTTTTCACCGGGAGTTGGTAGTTCTTTCAAACTACCAGCGAAGAAGAAACCTTAAAGCCTTGTCGACGAAGTGAGAAGAGTTGAAAGCCAAGAAAGCAAAAACTACATGGAAAACTCCGAAGAAAAGTCCTGCGGTGAAGAAGAGTGCAAGAAGCATTCTGAAAAAGGCACCAAGGAGAACACAGTTACCAAATTTACCTTTGATGACTAGTTCCCCCTGGTTTACTATTTTTCTTCTTCTCAGCCTTCTGTTTCACATACAGTATCAACTATCATTTGGGTTTGGTAGGAAACCTCTCCCAACAACAACCATAGTAACTAGAAAGTTTCTCTGAAATTTTTATAACCTTTGACCTCCTTCTGTATAAAATCTTTTCCACAACTCATCCTTCTAATAAGATTTCATCTCAGTAGGAGTTGGTGATGGTTCTTCTGTTTCATATTTCCTGTCTACCCTTCGTTTGGGTTTGAGTGGCAGTGGCGCAAGAAAGAAAACTTCCCTGTTATTAATCCTTCGCTCGGATTTTCAAGTCTGTTTATCCAATTATCTCCTCCCCGTTCGAGTTGTCAGTCTGACTGTCAATCTCAAACCCTTTTTCCGTTCATAGTTCCTGCCAATTTTTGCGTGACGGTTATCGATTATGTTTCTTCATTTGATGAAACATTTTCTCCTCTTTTTTTTAATTTAATAAATCTCTCTAACTTACAATTTTCCATCTATTTTCCGTTTTTCCCGATTTTTTCACATCTTCCTTTTTCATTAAAAAAATTAATTTTCCTGTTTCTTGGAAATAAGTTCTTTCTCGGTATATTCTGACAGGAGAGCATTAAAAAAGCTCGTCTTCTTTTGAAACCTTCACAAATCTACTACCGGTCGAGATAAATTTAAAATTTTCATGTCTGGCAAGGAATTGTTGAGCTTTCTAAAGAGAAAAAAACAAAAGGTTTCTATTCCCTTCCATGCTTCTGTTCTACTCTCTTAAATTTTCATTTCTCAACCTCATTTCGCTTTCAAGTGGACGCTTCGTAGCAAACGACGGAGGGAAGAGGAAACGTGTCTGAGGAAGTCGAGCAAAAAAAAGCATTAACAGAATTAAAAAGAAAAAAGGAGAAAAAAAGGAAAAGCGGGGAAAAGGAAAGGGCAAAACGATTGCCAGCAACCTAATAAAGACATTTAGGAGGTGTTTTTCCCTCGTTCGAAAGCTCAAAACTTATCCCGGATACCGATCACGAAATTTCGAAAACAAACAATCTATCACCTTCATAAAGCACAAAACTTTGGTTTCTTTCTACTTCTTCTTCTTCTTCCTGTTGTTCTTCTCCAAAAGGAGAAAAGGAGAGGTTTTTCTAGATTACCACCGACCATGAGTGTATGGCAAACAAAAGCTCTTTCCTCTCTCTCTCCCTCCTCCCTCCCTAGCCCAAGAAAAATTGTAATTGATCAAAGTCAAAAAACGAAAAGAATTTCTTTCCTTTTTCTATGTTGTTTTCTTTCCTTTATCATCAACTTTTGTTTACTGCTTTTCTAGCTCTTTCCTAGACCTTGATAAAAACAAAACAGCAGAAGGTTTTCATTCCAGCGTCATTTCTACTTTGTGAAACTGTCCCCTCGAAACCCGACTCTTTTCCCTCCGACACTCTTCTTTCCTAAAGAAAATATCTTTGTGACTTCCAACCCTTTTCCGCTTTTCTTTCCAGCCCAAGGCCGAACCGATTTCCCAATTTGAAATTTTCAAAGAGTGTTTTCGATATTTGCTTTTTGGCCCTAAAGGCGGAAACACGGGCAAAAACGAGGATGGGGAGAGAGGAAGAGAGGGAAGTAATCGTCCAAAGCGAAACCGGCTGTTAACGGAAACGACGAAACGACTTTATCGAAAGCTAAAAGCTTTCGTTTGTTTATCATATTTACAGGTTATTATAAACCGGCGGGGTGTGGCGGGGGGTTGAATGGCAAAGGTAAACGCTCCGAGGGGTTGTTTACAAAACCCCATTTTCATCTCCCGCAGAGCTTTTACAGATTTTTAACGGAAACCATTTAGAAAACTAATTTTTGAATTTTACCCCCCGACGATTGTTTCTTCCATCGGAACAGCAAACGCTAATCGAAAGCTCTAGTCGTCTTCAAACTCCTTTTTCTTCTTCCAGCTCGGTAATTAAAACTCGTTAACGTGAAGATGGGCGGCTATAAAACTCCAGTTTTGAGAAAATGAGAAAGCGGAAGTGGCGAATGAATTAGAAAGTTAGAGCGCTATTCCCACGGAGATAGGAGGAAAACACGAGGAAGGACTTCCGTTTTAGACTTTAAAATCTTCGAGGACTTTTAATGTCATTATAGATTTTCAATTTTCAAAGTAGAAGATGAGGATCTTTTCTAAACGATCATTTCGCTGTTGCTCTAGTTCCTTAAACTTTGTAAATGGGACATTTTTACACCGTCAGCACAGTGGGAAAATTAGATTTTTAAATTTTTATGACGTGATCCTGTCACCATGATGGATTATTTTCAACATTCTTACATGCGGTAATACAAGCCATTCGATTGGTCTATTGATGGAATCACATTTGATCACATAATCCAAAAGGAACAAGCAGTTGAGTCTGAGTTTAATTAGCCATAAAAAAAAACATTCAATTTACTGATTTTCATCGCAAAAGCACTTAAAAAGACTTAAATAAGTACAGAAGGACACCAAGACATACAAACTGATTCATAGAAACTATAAAACACAAAAAATTCAAACACGGCAAGCTAACCTACAAGGAAAGCAAAGTAATCCGGAACGAAGGCCAAAGAATCTAAAAATGAGCAACAAAGACATCATAATCTATGAGGAAGGCCAAGAGACGTAAGAAGAATTATGGGAAACAAAAAACTTCGAGGAGATGTCAAGACAGACAAAGTAATCTATAACGAAGGACAAAGACACCAAAAAAAGCATACATCATCCAGAAGAAGTTTACAGAAACGCAAAAAAAGAGAGAAGGACATCAAGAGAAACTGAATAATTCATAATAACTGCCAAGAATGAGGGAACAATAACAAGAGAACGGAAAGCGAAAAACGCAAGATGACAACACGAAAGGATGTTCATAAATGCAGAGAAACATGAAAGAATCAAAGAGGAAGAGTTTAAACTTCCTTGGTCATTGTCAAATTTGAAATTATTTGTATTAAGCACTGGACTATAATTTCAGCAAAAACTGGAGCTATTCTCTTAGATACCAATTACTGTGCCACACGACCACCTAACATTTCCAAATCCCACATTTCTGCTCACCGATACCCTTAAGAGTAATCTGAAGGACTATCACTGAAACCTTCCAACCTTTTCTTTGATTCAGGTACTAATCTATTTCCCTATCTTATTATATAGTTATAGTTATAGCTGATTTTTAATTCCGCTTATCACCTTTTCTAGGTATTCAGAATGGGCAACCTCACTTGTTCCAGTTTTAAAGGCTAATGGTTAGGTTAGATTTGCGGAGATTTTAAGGAACCGTTAAAGAGCATTTGATAGTAAATTAACAACCCATTCTCGTCGCCAGTTTTTGCTAGATAGCCTGGTGGAAAGAAGGCAGGAGGAAGGTTGGAAGGCTACGCAAGAGATGGTGACGAAGGGGACCTAAAGTCGCTTAGTGAACAGAGCTGGAAGCAGCTCGTCCAGGATAGAAAGGCTTATTGAAAAATATTCGATCAGGCCCAGGTTCTACTAGGACGGCAGCACCAAGGAGGCAAGCGTGGTGAAAAATAGATGAATTTTACAATAACATGTCACAATCTTATAGTAAATACACTTTACATCATCTTTTCTTTTACTTTCAGATCTACAGTACGTCTCTTTCTCTCTTGCAGGCTTTAGATTCCTACTAAGTTTTGACTAGACAATTTCGACAACCGCCAAAGTTGACAAAACGTTGGTGTAAAAGAGTTCCCGGCGTTCTTGCATATATATTCTAACATGCATATATGCTAATAGTTGAGTTTCAGTCCTGTTTTTACCCTTTTTGGGTTAAAACAGAATACGGGAGGAGGATTTGAACTCGCGACTATAACTTCTTAGTCGGTCACTTAAACCACTACACCACAGACCTCTTACACATATAACCCAATAAAATGCTCAAAAAAAAAATTCTTCTAGAAAATCAGGAAAACCCAGAAATGCATCAAAGAACTCCCCAAAGAAAAACTCAAAACCATTTGAAATTCACAAAACTCCCGCCAATTTCTCTTTCATTCCACATTTCCTCTTTCTTCTTCATTTATCTGTCCTTCACAATTTTATAATAAAAGATTAAAATAATTAAAGAAATAAATATTAAAAGAAAGAATAAAAATTTAATGTCGGACGTGAATGAGGCAAGATATTAAATAATAAATCGCGTAGGGGAAATAAGAAGGCGGGGAAAAAAATTCCCTGCGGCGATGACAGAGCTCCCGGTGGCAAGTATATGAAAGAAGAAAAATTTCTGAACTTGACGTTTATTCTAATTTACCGGACTAAAAAGGAAAATACCTGAATGGGGACCTTCCGTCACATCCCCAGGAAACTGGAAATGTTAATTTATTGAAGATGTTACTGCCATAATTCGTTTTTCTGAGAGAGAGAGCTGAGGGAGAGGAACGTAAAAGAAGAGTTGATTAACTCGACTGAGAGATAAACATCCCAATGAGACGAAAAAGGAGACGGGAAGAAGAGGGGCCCAAAACCTTTTTTGTCTGTCTTTCCAATTGTAGTCATCTCCGGTCGTCAATTGTAAAAGCCAATTGAATTTAGTTGTATTGGTTTACAATATAAACAAAAATTTCACGATGGTAGTTCCATTTCCTCTCTAAATTGAAAGAAAGCCAGGGGAGCAGTGGGAGAGGAGAGGAGGAGAAGAGAAGACGGTCGGTCGTGAAATTATTATAAAAAAAAAGTCCCGGAGCTTTTCGCTTCCCTTCTTAATTCTTAGACTTTACACAACTTTTTATATTAGGTTTTGACGACTTTTTCGGAGACCGAGAGTCTGGAGCCATAAAACCGTCAGAAAAGGGAGAAAAGTCGCGCATGCGTAATGCGTCAAGGTGATCGGTTCTGAAAGATGGTCCCAAAGTGTGATTATTGATGGGAGGTATTGTAGGGCTTTGTCTTGGAACACAAAGATGTTGGGTTGAAACCATTTCTCATCCCCGAAGAGGAGGAGGAAAAGCTCTATCAAGGTACGATGTCTAAGATGAGTATATACCTCGCCCCCGAACCTAATCGCCCAGACGTAATTATCTACACCTACCGGAAATTAAGGATTAGAATCAGCAAAAAGCTTTATTTCTCTCTCACTCATCAGTCAGAGAGCCGACTTGTAATTAATCCATTCACTGACTGAATGAATGAATTTTATTGACAACCATAATCACCAAACCTGATGGAATGGAAAAAACAAGGTCAAACCTTTCTTAACGGATTTCTAGTTTTTGTCTGACCACTTTTTAAGGCGTTTATCAAGGTCAAATAAAGCTGACTACGAACCTGAATCCTTTGTTCAACACCGGCAATCACCTCCCGGGAGTAAATAAATAAAAATTCGAAACCGTACCTGAAAGCCTCCGGTTAGAATGAAAATTTATTTCGCAAACCGTCACCCGAAGCTTTTGGGGGGTTTTCCCGTATTGTCCAAAGGTACATCGTAGGCGTTCGTCAATGCTACCCAACTACGCGGGGAACCTGCAATCGACTGGATCAACCGGATCTGGTGTATCAATGCCCAAGGCGAAGTTACCTAAGAGTTTGGTAGGCGAACGGTTTGATCTACTTCCAAAATCGTTGTTGTCCAGGTTCACATGATTTGGCTCTTCCTCATTGGGTATTCCCGGGTTGGGTGGAAGTGAGAGCGACCTGGTTTTCGGTTTTTAGAGCTAATTTTTAATTTTTTTTGTTTGTTTTGATCTGACGGCGAGCCAGACATCACCTGCCGTCCTTAAAATGAATAAAAACGGCAAAAACCAGTTGACCCCAATTTCCTCGGAGTCTGTGTGAGTGTGTGTGGGTTTTACATGGGTTAATTAAAAAATTTGCATTTAATGTGGGATTATCGATTCTTATCAGAAAATAAAAAAACTTGAGCTTCGTTATGAATTCCTAAACCGCTTTCATGATCCAAAAAAAAAGTAAATTTCCCTTTTTTTAGGTCTGGATGCGAGGAAAATAATTTTCTACAGCAAATATAACAAATGGATCACGTGATTGTGTCTCTCATTAAGATTTCCTGTCCTTGGTTTCCCTTTTTGACATCTCTCTTTCCCTCTCTCTCCGTTTTTGTACTTTCATCTACTACGCACTTTCTACTTCTATTTGATGGGAGGTCTGTGGTGTAGTGGTTAAGTGTCAGACTTGGAAGTTATAGTTGCGAGTCCAAATCCTCCTCTCCTATCCTGTTATACTCAAAAAAGGTTGGAAAATGGGAGTAAGACTCAAGTATAACCATTTTTGAGATGTTTACGACTGTTGCCAGTGGGGTTAGTGGGTTAAACTTTTGGTACAGTACTCCTGGAGTCAAGGTGGTTCGCCATTTCTCACAACTAAAGGCATACAAAGTGGAGAGAAGTTCACTCTCAAGTTGATTTCACTTCAAAAATATTGCACAATTTCTCGAAGGATTGACATAAAAAATTTTGCACACTTTCATGAAGGATTTATTATAAATATTGCAGTTTCTGGAGGGACTCATTTCAAAAGTACTGCACACGTTATTGAAAGCTTGAATTCTTGCACGGTTTTATGAAGAATCCGTTTCGTAAATATTGTACAGTTTCACGGAGGATTAAGGTCATAAATATAGAACACGTTGCTGAAGGATTCGTTTCAAAAAATATTGCACACTTTGACATTTCCTCTCCTTGGTTTCTCTCTTTCCTTCTTTCCATTTTCTTTTATTTTCATCAACTATTCATAGCCTATTTCTTCTATTTGGCGGAAGGTCTGTGATGTAGTGGTTCAGAAGTTATAGTCGCAAGTTCAGATCCTCCTCCCGTATCCTGATATGCCCAAAAAGGGGAAAAAAACGGGATTAAAACTCAACTATAACTATAACTATTTCTTCTATATATGTATACTCTTTCATCAAATTATAACTTTGAATAAGGCAGCTTCCTCTCTCTTTTCGTTTTATTATCTCGCTAACTTAGAATTAATTAAACAAGTGAAAAAAGGGATGACGACATGACAACTAAAGACCAAAACATTTTGTGTTAATTAATATCTCCTAAAAATTTCTTCCCATAGCTGAGGGATTTCAGAAAAAAATTAAAATTTCTCGATCCAGTTCAAAAACATCTGTCTGATAGAATTCTGACCTTTTGCAAAAGGACTGAGAACTTTTCGAAACCTTTTATCCT
Organism: Columbicola columbae; assembly: GCA_016920875.1. Taxonomy (NCBI): domain Eukaryota; kingdom Metazoa; phylum Arthropoda; class Insecta; order Psocodea; family Philopteridae; genus Columbicola; species Columbicola columbae. The sequence continues at coordinate 3,389,053 of JADMLL010000005.1, read as the reverse complement.
TCCAAACCCTTTAGCTTCTCATTAAGACACTTGCTCGAGATAAAATAGGTTTGCGTGCTGTTCAGGTTTTGTTGTGGTTGTGGAGGAAGAGGTGGGAGCGGGGGTTGCCCCGCTCCCTCCTAACACAACAAAACCTGAACAGCACGCAAACCTATTTTATCTCGAGCAAGTGTCTTAATGAGAAGTTTATTTGGCCGTGATAAAAAGGTTTATCCAATTCGAAATCTTCAATTCGATTTTGCTTTCCCCCTGGCTCTCCTCCTCTGCCTCTCTTTCTCCTCCATTCGCCACTCCTTTTGTGCCTTTTCCCGCGGGTAAAATATTAATCTCGATATAAAAATAAACGATGGAAATCGCATTTTCGGACTAAAATAGAATCGGTTCTAATTCATTTATTTCCTATTTGTTTTGGGGAAACGGGAAACTGGGTGAGCGGGGAGGGCATAGAGGAAGCTGTAGGTGGAGGTGGAAAGTCATTCGCCAGCCACCACCATCCCTGTAATGATAAATATGATTAATGAATTGTAAATTTTCCAATAGCCGCTCAGGTTCCTTGACTTCAGGAATTCCTCCCTCCCCCTCCCCGTCCCTCCTCTCTGTATACAGTTTCATTATTTCAAAATTCAAAAGCTCGTGGGGGTAATGGTTCCGATCGGGGCCGGATCTTGTTCAAAAGTTGACGAATGGCTTCGATGAAGGAAATTCGTGATGTGTATCTGTCTGTGTGGATGTTGTGTGCTCCATATGTTGTGTTGGTGGAGTGACCCGAACACCGTGACGGGGGGTCGTCGTCTTCATCATCTTCTTTCTTTTCTTCTCACAAATGGTTTTCTGACATAGAAGGCGGTGACGTTTGATAAATTTTTTGTTAGCTCTCACCCATGATTTCTATCACGCAACCCATCAACCAACTCATCTCTTCACCCACCTAAAACTAACTCGTAAGAAGGCGGTGACGGTTTCGGAGGATTTTTCGGGATATGACAAATTTATATTTTTGTCTCTTCATCAACTATACATCCCTCTAACTATTTTTCATACTTCTAGTAAATAACTTCATCTATCTTCCCAAACCTCCACACCTCCTCCTCCTCGATTCTTATTTAAATAAATATCTTCATTTCGAATTTCAAACCCCAGAGTCCGGTCGAAGTTTCAACAACAACGTCCTCCTCCTAAATTATCCAGTTTTTGCGTCTCATCCACCACCTTCTTCCTCCTTCCTCCCACCTCCCACCGCCTTCCAAAAAGCTATGTAAACTCAAAACTTGGAAATAAATCATTTTAATGAATAACCAACCGTCGTCTCTTTCTTCCCTCCCTTTTTAATAGCATTCCCGAGAGATTTTTCCGGAGGAGGCCCGGTGGGGAGGGAGGTAAAAGAAAACTCCTGGAAAACAATTTTTTTCTTTGTTTTGGAAAAAACCCGCAGGCGCCCAGGAGGTTACCCCCTCTTCTTCTTTTTCTAAATGACAAAAATTTTTTTTTCGGTTGTATTACTCTTCTGAAAAGGGATCCTTCCGGTTCCGTACCAACTTTCTTTCGAATTTGACCTTCTTGAGAAACCTCATTAATTGTTTCCGGTGTCCCTTAAACTCAAATCTCAACTCCTTTCCTACGTTACGGAGAAAGCTCTGATTTTATCCAAAGTTTCCTATCCCTTTTCCGGGGGTATTTTCAAAAGATTTTTCACTCGGCTTCCTTCTGATATACCTTCCTTCTGGTCACTGGTTTCGGAAAAGACTTGAACGTAACACACCACCACCGCTTTCTGAAATTCCCGGCGACTCCCTCCTTCGCCTCTTTCAAACTTTCGCCTCGAACTATTTTGAAATGAGTCCGCAAATCAATCTCGTGTGTTAACACGTGTATATAATCCCCCGTTCGACTACTTACTCTTTCTCATTCCTCCACCACCAACCACCTTCTCACACTTCCTCCCTTCCAAGCCTTTTGACTAGAAAATCCTAATATCCGAATGTTATTTCCTTTACTTTGATAAGTTGTTCTGCTTAAAAGAAGAAGAAGAAGAAGACGACGACAAAGGAGTAACGAAGAGAGAGATAGTGAAGGAGAGAGTTTGCTACAGTAAGGAAAAGGTGGAGATGAGCGGGAGAGGGAGGAAAGGAAACGGGGATTTGGTGTACTGAACCCTTTCTCAAGTTTTTTTCAAAATTTCTTAATGCCCGCTAATGTAAGTTTGAGGTTTTGCCCCCCGAAAAGAAGTAGAAGAAGTAGAAGGAAAAAATTCTTTGGGGTTTTTAAATCTCGATTAACTTTTCGGAAGTTTTTGGAATTGTTTAAAACATTTTTAAGAGCTTTGAGAAGTTTCTCGTTTCTTGAAGAAAGAAAAGTTAAAAAAAAAATTGATTCACCTTTTCAAAATGGAGAGAAACCTTTTCAGAGAAACTTTCTTTCTTTTTTTTTTTAAATAATAATTTCCAGCAAAAATTTTAAATTTAACTTTTTAATAACAAATTAGAGTCCAGGCCTCCAGTTGTATACTGTATACTCCTCGCTTTCGGTGTATGCGACTTGTTTTTGTTCGTTATAAAAAAATTTTTTTTTCGTTCAGCAGAATCTAGTAAGACACATCATTCCATTTAGATAACCTTAGAAGTACAGTACAGCTATCTACTGTATACAGTGTTTGTATTGCATAAAACAAAATTTGAGTTTAGTCAAATTAGTTTTAATTCTTCTATCGAATCGGAGGTGACTCTTACTCATGACTTGATGTGATGTGCAAAAATGAATTTTGATTTTGGATTCCTATATTAATATAATCTTATACGATTATATCTATCATACGATAATTTTAAATATTTAGTTACAAGTACTAAAATGGAGATGAGATTTCTGAATTAGAAATTCGTTTGCAATCAGACGCCGGACTATATTTTGGGATGAATTTTGCTTTTAAGTGTCGCGGGAATGAAAAAACTTGATTTTTAGAAATACAGAATCTACAGAATCGAATTCATAAATACTGCACACCTTCAATAAGAATTCATTTCATAAATATTGCACACTACCATTCAGAATCCATTTTATAAATATTTCACACTACTATTCTGAATCCGCTTCATAAATATCGCACACTTGAATTCAGAATCCATTTCGTAAGTAAAGCACACTCACGTGCAAATCAAACTTTTATACATATTGCACTCCAGTTCAAAGTACATTTCATAAATATTGGACAATTTGGCCAGAACTCTGTTTCAAAAATAATGCACACATAAGAAGAACTAATTTCACAAATAAGGCACAACCTTTATCGGTTAAATGTTAATTTTGTAAATGATATACTGTAAAACAGGAGCACAACACTGCGGTTGGTTTGGCAGTTGGTATAATTTTATAAATATATATTTAGTTTTTATATTTTTAATTTGCAAGTAAGAAACTTATCATATAATATGTATGGTTACTGGTTTCTTTCTGCCAAAAAAGTCCTCAAACGGTAAATAAGTAACGAAAATGATATTCACATCAACTTGCGACCGGATGTAGTAGTCAGTCAGGGTCATTCAATTCAAATGTAGAACTGTGCGTTGGCTGGGACACCTGGGCAGGAGGACTCGCCATATAGAGTGATGACAAAGCTGAAGATAAGAGAAAACAAGGTTAAGACTAACCGTAGATGGAACGATATCGTCAAAATGGAATATTGTTAGATGAAAACGGGTAGAGGAGAAGGCGTGGGAGAAGCTAACTTGTTGGTATAGTTACTCTACACTTTCCATTTTCATCTGCTAGTTCTCTTCAAAACTTACCCCAAAAACCTTCCACTTATATATCAAAATGGCTGAAACCATAAATAAAAACCACACCACACAAAATAGAAGAAGAGAAGCATATTACGGATGGAAAAGATAAATAAGAACAAAGAAAAAACTAAATGAAACAGAATTAAAAGAGATATGAAGATAAACCGGAAATGGGAAAACTCCAATAATATAACGAAATGATAAACGGGTTGCGATAGAAAGGGAAAGATAAGTAATGGAAGACGTGAAAAATGTCGAGAGTAAATAGAAAAACCGAGAATGATCATTATGGTGTGAAAGACTGAACGAAGATGAATCGAACGAGAGAAGATCAAATGAAGAAGCCAGTCAGAAACTCTATTCACCATATTTACGTTCAAAAATAATTTTTATAACCGGAAATTGAAGATTCAGGTTTGAGTTAGTAGTGTTAAAAGACTGAATAGAGCAAAAGAAGACAAGGAAATGCGTGGAAGAAGACCAACTCATCGGAGAAGATCATGACCTATTATCTATATGTGATAGTAACTGGTACGCTTTCGTGTCAAGTTGGCAAGTTTATATATTTTTGTTAGGTGAATGTGATGGCAGGGAATAATATAGTTATAGTTGACTTTTAATCCCGTTTTTCACCCTTTTTGGGGGTATAGCAGGATACGAGAGGAGGATTTGAACTCGGGTGACCATAACTTCTTAGTCTGGCACATAACACTACACCACAGACCTCCTGCCGTCGGGGATAAATATATAGTATGTAAGGTTTATTTGAGTATAGAAAGTGTTTACAATCTTAGTATTCATATATATTATTTAATTAGATGTGTTTCAGACGAGCCATTTCCAACAAAACGGTAATAAGATGACCTAACCGACTAGGAGTAATTCAGGAACCATGACCCAAATCTATCAAACAACTCAAACTTTCTTTCCTCCATTTTTCTTTTCTAATAGTAATCTAAAAGGATGGAACGTAACCAAACAAAACTAACAACCACAAAGAAAACAAGGAAAGGGATGGATGAAACGAGGTCACTAGAGAAGATGGTAGCCAACTTGTTCTCAACGGAAGGGTAGTAACACAATCGGCTAGAAATATTTCAAGAACTACAACCTAAACTACCATTCGTCTCCCTCTTTCTTTTCTAAAACGACAGAAACTTAACCAAACAAAACGAAAAACTACACAAACCCACCGACGTGTGACACACGAAGCCTACAAAACTGATTCAAAAACAAATCCTCCAGTCTCCAAGGAAGGGAAGAGGGTGAGGGGGTGAAAAAGCGATGGGAGGGATGAAAATAGAAGAAACGAAATTTAAAAAAAGACAAAAAGTGACTTGACTATCCCAAGAGTCACGACCGACAATCTCAATTTATTCGAACCTTACAAGCGTTAAATTAAAACAGCCGATTCCCCAAGACGAAATGACGCTCCTTCGATTCCCTCCGGGTCACAGAAATTTCAACTTTGGTACGAACGCACACACATTCATATACGCACACGCGGGCGGTAATCCAATTTTTCCTTCAATACCACCGCCCAAAAAAGAAAAAAAATTTTTTCCCTTTGTCTCTTTCAAATAATAACAATATTTTGGAATCGTCGAAACGGTTCACTGAATGTTCGATTTGGGAGTGATTCACGTTCCCTCGAGAACCGTCACCGGGTAAATGGTTGATATGTCTACCAACCTCCAAAGCAATCTCCCGCCACTCTTCTCCTATGTTTCCCAGCACACAACATCATCCTCGTTCATGCACTTCGAATGGAGGGAGAGAAGATCAATCGGATGTATCGTATAAATGAAAGAAAATTGCAATCGACAGGAGATCAAAGGTCAGGTCAAATCACAAAACCCTCTTCTATACACTCTTTTACCCTAAACTTTAGAAGGGAGAGAGGAGAAGATACAAAATGTGAAGCTGTTGTGGGCACCAATAATCGAACAGCCGGGGATTATAAAAATTGTTAACCCATTTATACCGGAAGTTCGAAATTTTTGGGAACCCCTAGCACGGCCGATTGTTTGGTATCGTGCAAACAGGAAAACTCTGTTTTGAGTAACTATATACCTGCAGTAACAGATAGTGTGAAACTCTGATTCTTAAACCTAGGTAACGTCCAAACGTTCTAAAGACGTCAAGTTCTGGAAATCCAGGAGGAATGAATACCACTGGAAGTACATCTCCCCAGATGCTAACTAGGCTCTTATGGAAGACCCAAAGTTGACCATTGTGGGTTGCAACGGGGTACGTCTGGACAGCTAAACCACCAACTCAGTGGATGGTTTAACCCATACAGTCTGTGTTTGGATGAGAGTTATATATAGGGTGGTTGTACGTAAACTACAAATCGATATTTAGTTCTGCTTGGTTATATTTTGTTTCATTCAAAGCTCGTAATTAGGTCAGATGCAGAAGCAGGAGCAGATCTGATTACTTGTCAATCTCAAACTTCCTACCGCTTGAAGATTATCACGGTAGGAGCTTCCTGTTTCCTTGTTTCAGCTTTCTCCGCTATTAGATAGCTCCTTTTAACGAAACTTTCTTCCTTACATTCTTGCCTGCTGTCATATTTACAAAGTCAAACCGAAGCGGGAGGATGAAGATAACTCACTAAAAGAAGCAGTAACGACAGGAGTCCTAATCGGCCAAAACCAAAAAATTTAACCCACAGAAGATGAAACAAAGATGAATAATTATATATCTATACTAGCCATATACCACAGCCAACTTTAAAACGTTGCGAACCTGGTACTGGGGCCGGTGGAAAATAAATTTCATTAAAAAAGAGAGAAAGCTAAACAAAACAAAACAAAAAAATTAATTTCCTTTGTATCTCGCAGACATTACCCAGAAGACCCTTTTAGAAGTAGATAGATAAAATAAAGACAAAGAAAAATCCTCTACAGTCATCTCTTCCTCGGTTTCTTATGGTAATTCTAGAAGATGGATGAGAGGGTATATAATAAAACTGAAACTCGGTTTTGTTAATTTCTTTTTACAAAATCGATTTCATGCGCGCGTGTGTATGCTGAGCCGTATTTCCCACCTAGCACATGTAGAATTAACGTCTGTATTGTGTTACAAGAGCCATCATCAACTACAACAACAATGTGTCATGTGTAATGGGTTACGCTTACTTCCCTCCGGAGTACTCGCCTCCACCATTTCATTTAGATCGAAACTCATTGGCAAAACCGAAATTCGATCGAGAGAAACGAAGCGGTTTTTAGTTTCCGAGACTTGAATTAACCGTGAGGAGAGGGTGTGCGTGTGTCGTTTTCAATCTTCTTCCCCCTCATCCCACTTACCATCCCCGAAAATTCATTTCCCGAAAGCCATGGGAGCTTTCCACGAAACCGACACGTCTGATATCGTCACAGGCCCTGTATCATGCTACGTTCTCCTTATTCCCTTAGAATCGGAGGGATGGGGGATAGGACTGGGGAGGTATTTAATATATATTATGTCGGAAGCGGAAATCGGTGCAGCTTCCTGCGAACCCTTTGCAAGATTAAAAAGATTGTGACGCTTAAGCCCCGAGATAAATCCGATTCTGCAAATTGTTAATTAAATTCTCACATTGTGTCTTTAATAATTGCCAATTACGAAACGAAATTGTATTTAACAATTAAAATGAATCTCAAATGAACAAAGTTAACAAGCCCGAGATAATTCCCCCAGCCCACCCTGCTCGTCTCCCAACCAACCAACCAACCTCCCTTAGCTCGAGCTTTCGAACGGAAGAATTCCTTTCCCACTGGCGCGTGGGTGATCCAAATGCATTCCTTTCCTTTCCCCGCTTCTGCCGCCACGAAAGGGATGAATAATGACGACAATGCGGTGGCTGATCTATTGCGAAACCATAATGAAACAGTCAGATTTTGTTTTATGCGATAAAAACAAAGACTCAACGAACAAATGTCCTGTAAATTAAAAAAAAAAAAATCGCATAAACCCCACATAAAACCGCATAAAAAAAAAGGTTGTTCAAGAAACAAGTTTAAATTATCATCATTATTATTATTTCCGGCTAGTGAGAAAGGTCACTCTTGTGTCAAATGACTGACGTATATGTAGAAGAAGAGTTGAGGTCGTCTGTTAGCTGTCCTTCACACTGTTAAATGCCATGTGTCACTGGAATCAATGAATCGAGCTTTGAGCTTGTCATGATTTTCCGAAGCTTTCAATTTTGTTTCCAGTGTTACTGGAATCAATCGACGTGACTTTTTGTGTATTTGATAACTATTTGCGCTGGAATGCGAATGCACTCTCTAATATATAAGGTATGATTAATGTAAAAGTGAAGAAAAGGGGACTATGACATGAGTCAACACAAGCAACAGCCGGAGACTACAGCACACAATCCGACACAACACAACTCAAACCCAATCTCGAACCAGTGAAAATGTGTGTCGGAGAGACTGTCCTTTGGCAATGTCTTTGCCACAAAACCGGTTTCTCTTTCGTCTGGATAAAAGGGTGGGACGGACAGGCAGACACATAACGTATGAACACAAAAACTCTTCGGAAAACGTTTTGCCACCCATCCTTTTAAGGCCGCATGGGGAGAAAAAGGGACTTTCTCACAAAAGAGTATAAAACACCGTGAAAATATTTGACTGCGATACAAAACAGAAATTTGGCGCTGGCACATTCTAAAGTGTTCTGAAAAAGGAACTAAATTAAATCATAAAGAAATATGGCTTTCTTCCCTCCTCTCTTCCTCCACCTCTCTCCCATCCTCACTCCCACCGACTTTTCCCTTCCGGAAAACGGAAGAAGATGGTCTTTGTAAACCAACGAAAACATTTTTATGCTTAGGCAAAGAGAGAGACAGAGACAGAGAGAGAGGGCTTTTGGAGGAGGTAGAGGTAGAGGAGGAGGAAGAGGTGGGGACCGGGGTTTCGAATATCTTTCGAGAAAAATTTGTCGACACCATAAATTCCGTCGTAGGATGGGCGTGAAGGATAACAGAGCCAAATTCGAGTTTTCTTTTTCTTCTTCTCTTTTTGAAGAATGAAAAGAGAGGCGGCGAAGGAGGAGGAGTGGAGGAGAGGGAATCCTCTCTGGAAAAAAAAGAAAAACAGAAGTTTTCTTTTCTATTCCCTCGAATCCCTCAAAAAAAATTTTTTTTTAGAAAACTTCCTCGAGCTATTCCGAAATCTCAGTTTTAGAAAGTTTTTCGGTTGTCTTTCCCTTTCCCTCTTCCCCGCCTCACTACCAAAATTTCTTCCTCCTCTCCGTCATATCTCTTTTTATAGGCCAGCTTGATTCATATATGTAGTGCACAAAAACTCTATTTTATCATCTATATAATCATCAAAAAGCTTTCTACTCGGCTTCCGGTTGAATAAAAAGCTCAACAGAGTGAACTTAGACAATATAGTCTATCAAAAAGGTAGGACAAAGAAAATTGTTTCAGGTCTGATGACAGTAAACTACTCTCCTGCCTTTGAAGTGAAAATTAAACATAATCAGCACCGGAAGTGCTGTCAAACTCTAAAATTCTATAAAAATCATAAAAAAAAGTTTTCCTCGTTTCAGTCAAATAGATGTATAATTGTTCTGCAGACTAATAGATTCACTTCCGGCTTCAAAATAATTTATTAAACATTTCAAAAATTTTAAAACTTTCCTCATTTCCCACTTCCTCTTTTCCTTTCTTGATTGCTTTGTAGTGTCATTTCTGTCTTTTAAAATAAAGAAACCTTAGCAGGTACCACCATCATCAAATGGTTCTAGTCTTAGACCTGTTTCAACTTCCACTACCTCGACTGGATAGTGATGTAAAAATGCAAAAGGTGTTTGGAATGGTTGAAAAATTATTTTGAAACCGGAAATCACTCTATCAGTTTGCTTAGCTTTTTAGTTTTCTGTTTGACGTTGGGAAAACAATTTTTTTCTAGAATCTCAAAGTTTGACCTCACTTATGGTGTTGATTATGTTTTAAGTTCACTTCGAAAGCATGAAAGTAGTTTAGTATCATCAGAACTACAACAATTTTCTGTTTTGCAGGTTTTTGCTAGACTATATTGTCTATGTTCACTTTGTTCAACTTTTTATTCGACCGGAAGCCGAGTCGAAAGCTTCTTGATAATTGCAAGTTTTAATTTTATTTGGAAGGCAGGAAGGTAGTTTACTATCATCAGAACTATAACAATTTTCTGGTAGACTATCCTGTCTTGACGACACTTTTGTACAATAGTCTAAGACTTTCTAAAGGTTCATTGGGTTTATCTTCTAATTCAACCAGAAGTTGGGTCAAGGCCTTTTTGATGATTGTACAGATGATGGATCAAGTTTGTCTACAGAGAGAGATGATGACTGTGTCATAGTTTCATTTAGAAGACAGGAAACCAGTTCACACAGAGAAACCAATTCCGATTTCAAAATAATTTATAAATTCCTTCAAATACCAGTAAAAACCAATCATGAAGTACAACCTCGTAGGTTCATCCTTTCAAAAGGCTAAAAGGACAGTCAAAAGTCAAAAGAGACACAAGGGACTGATACAAAAAACGGAAAAAGCGCTCACAGTACGGTTATCGAGGAAGGAATGGAGGAAGGTGGGAAAGGAGGAGAGGTTCAGCAGACTAAAAACCTGTTCAAATAAAAAAGCAATGAAAGAGCTTTGGATGAGCTTCTGGTTCCGGCGGAGGAAGCTTGGGCTAAACCCGGAAATGCAAAAAAAAAATTCAAATGAGAGTCTCCTCTAAGCCACCACTTTAATTAAAAAGGAACGTACTTATGTTTTTTTTAATATAAATTATTAAATAAAAGATAAAAAAAATCCCTGGGAATGACTGGGATGAGTGAGAGGAGGTGGTGGAGGGAGTTGGTGAGGATGCGCATGGGAAAGTTGAAAAGTGTAAAATGATTTATGAAAGCCGAGAGGTGAATAATTATTACGCGATTCGTCGAAAGCTTTCCAAATTGATGAAGAATCTTTTATTTGCCTTTGACTTGTGCGGTGGCAAAGCTCCCTTCTTCCCTCTCCTTCTTTCTTTACCCCGATTTCTACCACTTCTTCTTCATCTCCTTCCCTCCCGGTTCTTCCAATTATAATTAACTCAATATTTGCCTCTAATTACTGGTATTTTGACTTTCTCCTCTGTGCAATCTGGTTTTTCATTCTTCTGACGGGGTTCGCCATGTTCACCATGAGGTCGTGAAAATTGCTTCCGTTTTCTTCTTTCCTTCTTCTTCCTTTTTGGTTTAGTGTCTTGTTTTTGGCTCCTCTATTTTGGTTTTTGATTTTCCCCTACTTTCCTCTGTTTCTGAGACTATTGTCTCTTTCCAAACCTCGTTGTCTTCTTTTTGTTCTTTTTCTTCCTCTCTCTCATTTCTCTTCTCTAATTTCGTTTCACTGTCATGTTTCCACTGTTTTTAGTTTACTGTTTGTTTATCTACTATCGTCTAGTTTCTTCTCCCGTTCCTCTAGTTCTTTCTCATTGTTTTTCCACCTAAGTCTTCCTTCTTTGTATTCTTATTTTACTGTCTCTTTAGTATATCTTCTTTATTGTCATCCTATTCTCTTAATCCTTTCGTCTCTCTGCATCTTTAACCCTCTTCTCTCTTCTGTCTTACGTTCATTCTCTTTGTCTCCATTTTGGTTTCCTTTCCTTCTTCAACCCACCAATCTTCTACATTTTATTGTGTTCAGTCTTCTCTTTCACTCTACACCCTTCAACTTTTTCTTCTTGTTTTCTTTCTCTTTCTAACAAAAAACAAAATTATTTTGACCTTTACAATCAAAAAAGCAAAAATTTTTAATCAAAAAAAGGTTTATTTTTAAAAACCTTTCTTCTTGAGTCTAATGCAGAAATGCCAATTAATCTTCCTGTCACAATAGATCTTGTTACAAGCGGAAGACACAGTCTACTGCCTTTTAAATTTTTGGCTCAGATTTTAGCCAAAAGACACCAGGAAAGGACAAAAAAACGAGGAAAAGAGATTGTTTTACTGAAAGGGAAAACTTGTTTTTCCAATGTTTATTTAATTTTTTGGAAGAAGTGAGAGGGGGTTGGGGGGGAATGTGGGTCGAATACAGCCGGAGATGGGCCAGAATGTAATCAGATAACTTTTTGTTTTCGTTTTATCTTTTCTAAACTGAAAAAGCAAAAGGAAATAGAGGGAGAAAAATACGAAGACAGAGAGAGAGTATACACATTATATCAATGGTGCGAGGACTAAGTTTGATACTGTTGTTTTGGGATTTTGAAATTTTGAACTTTCCTGCCAAAATGGCTGCCATATTTCTTCTAATGTCTTATGATGTGATGTAACATTAATAAGATGATGTAATGATTAGTTTAAGTCTTTCTCAACGACTAGTAAGTCTATCAGTTCCTCTCTTCCAGTTTTTTGAACTCCCGATGAGATTATCTACCCTCAGATCCTCGATTTACCCTTTCTACCCCCAAAGTAGAGACTCAATTGGAAATCTTACCTTCTCTCTCGGCGTCTTATATAAAGAGATCACACTATACATCAAACACCACAAAACCTGAAACGAATAAAAAACACAAAATTAGCGAACACGAAACCGCAAGACGGGATGCCCGACATGTGAAAGCAAAAACTCACATAATCGAGTCAAGAGAGAGGGCGAGAGGACAGGGTGGAGGGAGTGCTCAAAGTACAAAATGAAATCATCAAGGTCTCATACACTCATCAATCTCTGAGAGGACTGAACCGCCACTGAACTTAGAGCTCATTGCCCCAATGAATGGAAACACTGTTAAGCTTGATCAGGTTTTGCGCTCGCAATTATGGTTCCCGTCACCTTTACAAAGGTCTCTTTACCCGCGAAATTAAAATTCTGTTAATTGGCCACAAAAAAAATTCTGTCTTCTATGTAGATTTTTATTTATCTATTAATGTCGTCCAGTGTTTGGTGGTCTTGTTTGCTTTTGAAATTAGCAAAACGGACTGGAATTTTTCCAGGTTCCGAGGCTTTCTGTGAACTTGCCAACTTTTTTATCTATCTCTCACTCTCTCTTGAAATTCAAATTTAACGCCCACCCAAAATTTTCTGGAACGTTTTTTATTAATCAAACCCTAAACTTGGTCTAATTATGTTCTTTTAAGGCTTCGATGACGAAAGCGGAAACACCATTTATGAACGCCCGATTTATAAAACTGATCAATCAGGTGTCAATATGTTTTGGACTTGAGAACACTCACCTGACCGATACCTTCTTCTATCATAAAACTGGACATAGGCGTAAGGACATAACCCAAAATTGGAGAGATGGTTATGTAGAAGTAACCTCCCTTCGTACATAATCATGATGACTCTAACCCAATCCACTCGTTTAGGTGGTTCCCAACCCCAAAAATCGATCATCTCGGATGTTAACCAACCATTCGATATCGCAAACCTTTTAGTTTCTTCTAATATCTCGCCAAACACACTACAAGAAGTTGTACATAAGCTATCAAAGACCATTTAAACTACAAACAGTTCAGTAATTGGGGTAAGAGTTACGGTAACACTCGAATCCCCAAAAAGACGAAGAGAAAGTGAAAAAGGTGAGGAAATAAAAACGGAAGAACAGAAGAAGAAGGAGGAACAGGAAAGGAGCTTACAGTTTGGTCTGCTGATTGCCAATTCCTCTCCAAGTCTGTTTCATACACAGTCTTGAGAAAGCTCTGGAACGTTCTAAGAGGACAGTTGTTAACTTATTCAAACCCAAGTCCAGTCTTATATTTAGAAGAACCTTCCCCACATGTGCCTGAAAATCGCAAATTTCGAGGTTTAAGATTTATCATCAAAACAAAGGTAATAATTCCAAGTTGGATCAGCCCTGACATCGTCTCCTTACACAAAACAAAACAAGTCAAGCCTGTGGGCATTATACTGTTCAAACTCCTACCTGTCGCTCGGAAATGCCCTTCAAGACTTTCCAAAAATAAAATGAAATTCAAAACATACCCAACAAACCCGCTGCTGACCCCCAAACAGGTTCCAAAAGCTCTAGAAGCTTCCAAGGAAATCTGTAGGCAAAAAACTAAAACAGGGAATACACCGGAAATGAGCCTTTTAAAATAATGACTTACATAATTTTTGTTATTTATTTATTGTTTTTAATGATATATGTATATTCTAATTATTATTATATAGTATATTACTTTTCATTATATTTACTTATATTATGTTTTATTTATTTAATTATATTATATTTTTTAATGTCTGGAACGCATTTATCCCCTCACTTCATTTGTCATTCATTTAATTCTTCTATTAATAGTTTAGTCTATTTATGTATGTATCTATTTATTTATTGATTAGCTTAAACAGTAAGCGTAATATTTATTTTATTACTTTAAGGTTTAGCTTTAACCCCTAAATTATTTTATATGTATGTTCACAAATTGTATATTGTTGTATATTATAAATTTCATTTTGGATGTATATCGTACATTTTAGTTCTATATTCACTTTCCTATCATTTTTACTTATGTATCAATGTATTATCTTTTAGTTTGTCGTTAATGTATTTATTTGTATAGTTTTACTTGTTCGAATTTTGTATTTATACTTTTTTGTTTCTTCTTCTTATTTGATTAATCGTGATTATTATTTATTTATTTATATTATATATTGTTTTGATTTATGTATTTGTCTGTTAATGTCTTGCTTATTTTGTGCTTTTTATACTCAGTTGTTTACTTTGATATTTTGCTTTTGCTTTTGTTTTTTCAAAAATGTATACCTGGGCAATTTTTGGAACATTAGGGAAGAATATACAATGACTTATACAGTATATATTATTACTTTTTTCCCCGTATTTGGTCATCTTTTAGGTTACAACGTAAATACTGTTTCACTTTTATATATTATTACTATGATTACAGTTCTAGCAGTGTATTTAAACGAATACTTTTCAAAAGCAACTTCAAAAACTATCCCTAATAATAATAATAATAATATAAAAATTGCAGAGGAGCCGCCATGATGGAGTGCAAACACGAGTTTCAATCGAAACGGAAACCGCAAATCCGTGCCTTCGATCCGAACGCCTGCGGCTTCAAACATTTTCACAGTTCCGCCTTTTCAAACGCAATATTTATACAAAAAATGACATAATTTATACAGTATCATACGTGACTGCCACTTCCCTCCGATTTCGATATCTCCTCTTTGAAAACTGAAAATCGTTGACTTCGTTGACCCAACATTACTTCTCGAGTCTTGATCATCATCTGATGAGAACAACCTGTGTTTAGCTGTGGTTCCGGACGAGATTCTCGTAATTTGCGGTTTCAAATTTTTGCCTTTTTTGGATTCTGGAATTTGGTTTTCTGGGTTTTGGAAAGCGTCGTTGACCTCCCCAGTGGTTAAGGTGTGGTTTGTGCCTTGTGTCTCATTTTACTACCCACCTATCGGCACCTTGAAAGGTTTTCCTTTTTCATTTGACTTCTTTCTGGGATAAGTTAAAGCGAAAGTGTTTCTTCCACACCAGGAGGACAAAGTTGGTCACTTCGGTGATGGCGACATTCCGAAAAGGAGGTGGTGGTGTGGTAGGAACAGTACAGAAACAGAAAATCTTGACAGATTATCCATTTTTTGAGTTTGCTTTTAGACTTATCCTGTCATCATTTGACAAACCTAGAAAGCTTGCCAACAAAAAACCAGAATATGGGTCACTGGGGTCAGTTTCTAACCTTACAGTGAGTCAGGACCCATTAGCCACCGTTTTGCCATCACAACTCTATACCAAAAGCTCAATCGAACTTTTCGAATAAAAAAAATTCCCCCCCAAAAAAATGGAACCTATACTTTGAAACATTGTGTCGTCTGCTGATACCTGAAATGATGTGACGTCTGCTTAATTGTTTGTTACAAAGTCTGGCAACGTCACGACCTCGGCAGTGTGAACCTGACAACTGCAGGGAACCGGAGTCGGGTTCATGTGGGAAAGGATTATCTTTGTTATTGACATGTGGTTTTTATTTATTTATTGTTTCGGTTATTAATTATTTTTTGTTTTGATTATTAATAGTTCGGTTTAGTGACGTCACCGTGGAATTTAATTATGACACGTTGAATAATATTAATTAGTTGATTCCGTGGCATTGCTTTGAGATTTTTTTTTTGGATTTGATTTAATTAAAAAATTGTTTGACTACTGAACCGGTAAAATTATCCTGTCACCTACTACTGATAATATTTATGAGTCAAAATTTCGTTTCGGGCGAGTTTTTGTAGGAAGTGTGGTAACCGGGAGTGAGGAGATGATTCGAGCACGAATATTGGTGATTGTGCTGTTGGTGGTACTGGTGAAACAGATGGAGAGGTAAAGAGATGAGAAGTTGACGGAATGAGTAGCTGTTGTGTGAGTAGATACTTAGATTTGGTGAAAATCCAACATGTTCAGGGTTTAATCTCACCTATGTTTATCTTCTTTTTAACTATGTTATTTTTAGTGTCTGGTTTGTGCTCTCTCTTTGGATTTTCTTTGTCTTCTTCTCATTCTTTTGGCTACTTCTTGAATTTTTTTCAGTTGTTGTTTTTAATTTTCTTTATCTTCGTATTTGTTCTTTTTATGTTTAGGTCTTCTCTCTTGTTTTGTTGTTGTCTTCTCTGTCTTTTTCCTCGGCATCCTTCTCTTTTCTTCCTTGTCCCTTCTCTTGTCTTGACTTATCTGTCCTAATCTGTCCTTCTCTATCATTTCTCTTATCTTTTTCTTCTTTTTTTTTAATTCTCCTGCTAACTACCACGTGTCTTCAACCAGAGACATCAAGTAGTTGGTAGGTCAACATGGGGGATTTGGTGTGAGGTACAAACCACTGCTGTAACCCCAGGGGCGGATGGTACTTTTTTTCATTCTTGTCTCTTCTCTGTCTTTTCTCATTGATTTATCTCCTATCTTGATTTCTTTGTCGTCTCTTTTTCTTCCAGATTCCTTTCATGTCCTCTTGTATTTCCTTCTCATTTCTTCGTTTTCTTCACTGTCTTCCTCTTTTCTTTCTTGGTTCATCTGTCTTTTCCTTTTTTTAGAACTTCAAATCTTCTTTTTCTGACTTTTAGCTGTTATCTCTTTTCATTAGATTCTCTTCTTCTTTCTGGCGTTACTTTCTGCCGTCATCACTTTATTTTTGTTTCTCATTTGCTCTTACTTTTAAATTTTGCTCTTTCTCAATTTTTCTTACCATACTTTTCAAACTATACTTCGGCGAAACGTTTAGTTGGATGTGTTTTACTGTGTTTACGGTATATTCTGTACACGTCGTGATTTTTTTTAACATGTTGTGTAATGTACAAAAAAACCTGTAAGTGTTTACAATCTTACCTTCCTTGTCTTCAAATTAAATGTTTCGACTCCACCCGCGTCAGAACCTCCAAATTAATTTGTTTAACAACCAAAAAAATTTCAGGTTCTCTAGTTTTATAAATTAATTAGGGCACCGATGAGTTTTGAAATGAGCAAGGATAACAAACCAAACAAAAAATGGCAAATAAATACGAACACGCCTTAATAAAACGCAACGCAACGCCCGCGTACGTTTTCCTAAGACCGTTTACGTTTCTTTGTCTCACTTGATAAACCGCCTGCCTTTAATGAGAATGCCGGAAAGATTTTTCCTTCCCACGCATCTTCGATATAAAAACTTCTTTTAAAGGACATTTAAATGGTTTATGGATCCCCCCTTCCCTTCCTCCGCTCCTGCTTTTCCCATTTTTCCCCATAAAGAACTTGATAACATATAGGCTGCGTCAACGATTCCGTTGTTTTCTTTCTATCAAATTGACGCGCAGAAAGTTGGAATACAGTCTCACTGGGTGTCCCCCACGCCCACTGCCTTCATCCATCCTCGGTCATGTTGCTACCAAACCGGTTGATGGGATGATCCATAACCCGTTAGAGCAACCTCTTTGTCTTGATGATGAACGGGAAGCTGGTGAGATTTGAATGGATGTTCATAAAGCCTTCGGGATGATGGTTTTACAGGTCGATGACCTGTACAGCGGTTTTAGGAACTATCAGAATATACAACCTGATGAGATACTTTAGTCTAAGATAACCCAGCATCCCTCTTCGACTAGAAACCGATTAAATTTTACAAACGATGTTTTAAATCACCGAAACTATAGTCATGTGGTAGTAGCTTCCACATCTTCATCTTCTTTCTGCAACCTCAACTGGATGCTGGAAGTCCAGAGGTAGAAGCACTCAACGGTCAACGTTGCCATTATTCATTTAAAATCGTTTCCAGAACGAGACTAAGTAAAATTATTTAGAGCTCAAGCGATGAACCTGAACCTGATCCCTGATTTTTTTCTTCTTCTTTTTGCCGCCTCAGGGTAGAGTAAGTGGTCAAAGATACGATTAAAAGAGAGGAGGAGGAGGAAGAGACGGAGGAGAAGAAGTAGAAAAAGAAGCAGACTGCTCTGTTAACACCTTCTGGTAAAACAATTTTTTTTTAGTAATTCGTTCACGTCTATAAAGAGATAAGTGGCGGCCTGGTCAAAATGGGAGCAAAAAAATTCTCTGAACGATCGCAAAAAAAAAATTTGGAATTGCTCAAGCGCAAAAATCAGGTTTCTTAGCATGCGGGGAAATTAAAAAACCTAAGAAAGATTGGCGAACCTGATTTAAATCTTTTTTTTTAACTTTTACGTTTAGCTGAAATGTCTAAGACTACATAACAGCAGCAATTACCTTCCGTTCACTTCCTCAATTCTGAAATCAAACTTTTCGTTTAGTTGGAAACGACCTTGAAAAGATTGATTTTAGCAAATTAGGTCAATGAACCTTACCGGTAAGAAACCCTCATCTTAGAGGATCTTTATCATACGGATGCACTATTACGTCAAAACTTTCCCTGTTGAAGATAACAAAAGTTAGTACAAACAAAGTCAAGTTCTACTTGAAGGCTTCTGAATGATATGTCAGGTGTGCTGATCACATCGAAAGTTAGCTAACTATATAGGGTTCACCTACAAAAAGTTAATCAAAACAAAGTCATTTTGACCGTGACTTAATATCTTTCCTTCCTCTTTTTCGACTTTCTTTGTTGTTTATCTTTCTTCTTTCTCCTATCTCCTGTCGGATTCTTGCTCAATCTTTCAGTTATTGTTGTTGTTGTTTCTTTGTATTCTATTCTTCTTTCTCTGTCTTTTGTTTTCTCAATTCCTCCATCTTTTTGCTTCTTTTCCTTTTTTTAAAGTTTCATTTTGTTTTCTATTGTCTTTATCTTTTTTCTTGTCCCCTTAAATTCTTCCAACCCCGGTTCTTCTTTTTCTCGTTCTTTCGCCAAAGAAATTAAAGCAATATTGATTTTTGTTCTTTGCTCCAACCTTCTTGTTCTATCTCTCTTCTCTTTTCTTCTTTTTTTACATCTTTCATAGACTTTTTATATTTCTCTTTGAATTCTTTCTTTTGCAGCCTTTTCTATCTGTCTAAAAAGATTTTCTAAGCCAATTATACCTATAAATGAGTACAGAGAACCGAATACCAGAATGTTGGTGTCTTTCTCCTTCACACAACTGTTCCACCTAAATGTCTTTTGGTTTGTAAATCCATTTCAACGCATAAAGAGATAGGTGAATGGGTTCTAACCCACAACCATAAGTTTAGTCAGGCGCTCTGACCATTCCTCGTCTCGGCGAAAAGATGAGGAAGTCGCCACTGACGCGTGATTTTAGCACTCGCAACCATTCAGCCAAATTTATCTATTATCATTATCATTTTTGTTTATTTCAGCTTTCGGGAAAAGTCTACTTATCCCCTAACTTCTGCATCAACTAGAGCAAGATTTTAATCTCTCGTCAATTCCCACCGTAAATTACAGTAATTCTTGCGGTGCATTAATGCACCAGTAATTTTCTTGCGGTCAGAAGAAACCAGATTAGTAGGATTCGACAAGTTCGTTACAAGAAAAGGGTAATCACGTGGTTACATGTTTGAACAAGTGACATAATTGCCTTCCTCTCATTTGTTTTCCACTTCTTCGGACATTCTAATTTGATTCTGATTTTTTTGTCCTTTCAGACTTCAAAGGAAAGATGCGTTCGTTCGTTGAGTTTAGTTCGAAAAGCGTGTTGTGGTTCCCACGCGCCACCATCTTGGATTTGACAAATTGATATTTTCGAACATTTAAACCGGAATCTCGTTTGTATCTAGCTTCAGGTACTGAAATAATTAGTGAACCTTGTGTTTGAGAAGTTAGCTACTAAATGGGTGTAAGTGACTTGCTAAATACGTCGCCATTTTTGGTTTCGTTTTGTGTCTTCTTCCGGTGTCTTTTACCAACGCACTGCACTTCCAAACACTCTGTGATTCTTTTAATCTACTCAAAACCCAACCAAGACTTAAAACTTTGGGAATAATTAATCAAGATGGCGTTTATAGATTTCCGTTTTTAGCGCCAAAATCAGAAACCGTGAAAAGATTTTCCTCATTTTCCTCCTTTCCAACAGAAATAGGTCTAAGAATATTTGTAGATAATTATCAGGTCTAGATTTCAGTTTCTTTCACTTAATAGTCTACTTCCGGAGTTATTTACTTAGCAAGACTAAGACAAATAAAGAAGAAGGCAAGAAGATTGGATGAGGAACTTGAAATTTTCGAAATCGAGACGCGAAAATCTCGTTAAAACATTTCTCACAATTTTCCGTTTGAAAGATTTTGTTTGCTTTTTTCTTCTCCTCCATCTTCATCATCAGCTTTTTCGTCTACCCTCTTCTTCCTTACGTTTCTGAATTTTAAAAGAGGCGGGGAGAAGGGGGGGGAGTACTCAAAATCTCTCGTTTGAAACCTGGAAATGAAAAAACCCGCAGGGATCGTGCGACACAATAATATCGCCGAAGCGGAAATCAAAGTCACGCAGAAAGAGAAATTGAAAGATGTTCGTTCGACACTGTTGCCCTGAATCTACTTCCATCTCTGTCTTTACCGTCTTCTCTCGAATCTCTGTCTGTTTCTTCCATTTAACGTGTATGAGTCAGTGTTGTTGAATTGGAAATTGTTTTGGTAAAAGAAATTCAAAAAAGACAAACTGAAGGCAGATATCTAAAAAGGAGAAAAAGCAGGATAGTGTAGATAACTGAAAACTTTTAAGATATTAGTGATTAGAAAGAAAGATGTAATTAGGATATGGAAAATAAATAAGATGAAGAAAATAGTCCTAATAAAAGAAAAAAAGGTTTATGAAAAGAAAGAAGATAACAATTAGAAACTAAGAAAGTTGCATACATTTATAGAAAGAAGGAGAAAAAAGTGATGAAGAAAAAAAGAAAGGAAGAAAGACAAAGCGGAAAAGAAATATAGAAAGAGAAGAAAATATAAATAGGGTAAAGAATACCAGATAAAGAAAGAAACAGAAACACCATGAAAAACAAGCAGAAACTGAGAGGGAAGCAGATAAAGAGAGACAGAAAGAATGAATGAACAGTCAGAAAGAGAGAACACTTTTAAGAGAGAACAGAAACTAAAAAGGAAAGAACAAAACAGTTTCTAAGACCATAAGTTAAACAGACTGAAAGACAATTTATACAAGCAGAAGACTTAAAAACACGAAAAGAAGAAGAAAAAGACCTCAAAGAAAGAAGAGAGAACAAAGAAAGACAAACATAGTCCAAAGCCAGTTTATCAAACCCAAAGAAACAAAAAACAAAAACGAAACAACAAACCCAAATAGAAGAGAACACCACTAAGACAGAAGATAACCTAAAGAACCTCACTGGAAAAAGACCGGAAACGGAAATAAGGGATTTCAAGAGGAAAAAGACAGTTGAAAACCAAAACCAAAATCAATGAGATCGTTACCATAAATCATAATTAATAACAAAAGATATTGGGAAAAGATTAAAAGGAAGGCGGAAACTAAATCCAATAATTTCGAGAGCAATATTGAAAGAAAGATGAGATGAAAAGGAGATAATATAATAAAATAGAAGATGGAAGAAAAGAAAGGATTCAAGAAGAAAAAAATTGTAATTATTAAATCGAAAGAAAAATTATTGTTATAAAAAGAATAAAAAAAAGAATCGGAAAATAAAAAGATGGAAAGACAATGGGTAGAAGATGACAAAAAAGAAGAAGATATAAAGAAAGGAGAAGAACTTTGAAGGATGTCTTTGAAAGAATAAAAAAAGCTAAAAGTGAGAAATTGAAGAAAAGATAGGGAAAAGGTATAAAGATATAAAAATATGAAGATAGAAAAAAAGAAAAGATGTTTATGAAAAGATGATAGGAAAAGAATCCTGACAGAAGATATAACTTCGATAAAGTAAACGTTTTAAGAGAAAAATGGAAAAAATACAAAAAGCCAAGAAGTAGATATAGAAATAAAATTTTAAGAGAATGTGGTTTAAGTTAGACAGAAGAAAAAAGACAGGATTAAAAAGAAAAAGCAAAAGAGGAAGATGAAGAAGAGAAAAAGGAAGAAATATTAGTAAAGCAGATGGGAAATTGACAGAAAGAGAGAAAAAGAAGGACCAAGACCCAAAGGAAAAAGAAGACAGAGAGAGAGAGCTAGAAATAGAAAAACAAAGGAAAAACGTGAAATATAAAAGAAAGGAGAGATAGAGATTTGAGAAAGACAGATAAAACATCTTCAACTTTAAAAAAAAGAAAGATAAGAAAAATGAAAAAGAGAGAGAAAGAAAGAAAGAAAAATGACGAAAAAGAAAAAGAAAGTAGGAAAAAGACAGATAGGAAGATGGGCAAATAGAAATTGAGATACAGAGATGTGTATAAATAAATGAAGATAGAAAGAAAAGAAAGTAAATACGGAGAGAAATGGGAAGACAGAGAGAGAGAAAGTGGGAATGAATGAAAAAGTGTAAAAGAGAAAGAAAAAGAGAGGAAGAGTGACAGGAGATGAAAAAAGAAAAGCCAACAAGACAAGAGGAAAGAGCAAAATGGATAGTATGGGAGGAGGCAAAAAGAAGAAACCGAGATGGAGTAGCCGATGCGAGGAAAATTCAGAAGAAAGGAAATGAAGAAGATGAAAAGAAAGACGACGAGGTGAAGACGAAAAAGAAACATAAAAAGGAAACACAGGGAAGAATCGAAAAAGGAAAGAAGAGCAGAAGTTAAAAAGAAAGAAAAACAGAGAGGTAGAAAGAGAAAGAAAGAAAGAAAGAACGAAGGGGAAAAAAGGAAAATGATTATGAGAAGAGAATGATTTTGACTTTTCATCGTTTTTGCCGGGAAATAAAAGGCGTCAGGCGGTCGGAAAATTTTGTAATTATTAGCATAATGAGAGAAGCGCACATGTCTTTAATGGTCCCATTTTCAAAACCAAAAGATTTTAATTCTACCGAACGGTTTTTCATTCCGTAGATAATTTTTCTCCTTCATCATCATCTTCATCTCCAAGAAAACCTAACCGTCTCGAAAGCTTTCGAAAAGCGTGATATCGATGACGTTTCCTTCGTGACTTTTCCTAAAACACGAACTACCGAGAGGGAGTCGAAAGCTCTCATTCCTTATTCTTAAGACGCTCTCTCTCTCTGTGAAAGCTTTCGAAATCAAGTTTACGGGGTTTTAACGGTTTAGTTTTTGAGGTCAGAACATCGTTTTGCGTGTTTGTCGCGTGATTATGGCAATTTCTCACGCGAAAGATTTCTTCCTGACGTCCTTTCCTTAAGCCACCACCCCCGCACCCACCACCGCCATACCATCCCCTCACCTCTGGATTGGTGGCTTTATAAGCTTTTCTTACGCTTTCTCGAAGCTTTTTCTCTCACTCCATGTTGTGTATATATATTTTATAATAATTATACGAATTCGGGAGTGGAGGAAAAACTGTTTCCGGGTTTTCCGGAAGTTTCATCTTTAGTTGAGAAGCTTCGTATCTTCTTTGGACTTTTTCTTTGTAAACTTTCTTGGATATACATATATACAGCCTCGGGAATGGAAAAGGGTTCGTCAGCCGGTTTCTTTTGGGGCCCTCTTTTCCCTCGTCCTCTTCTTCAGGTCTGCCTAGACTCAGCCCGGATATTAAAGACCTTTCTCTCGGTTTTGTTATTTCCGAGCTTGAGACTGTGATTGTATCCGAGTCAAAAGGAACAACCGGTGACAAATGAGTCGGAGAGGAAAGTGACAAATTCTCTCAATAGCTTCAGCTACCTGTGGATCTCAGTTCATGAAGTCTTATTGATCACGTGATTAATGATCTTATCTCGTGTGGTCTGTGAGCTTTGTCTCCATCTTAACACGCTAATAATTTTTATTGACCTTTCCATTCCCTCCTTCTTGCCTCCCTTCCTCTCTCCTTCTCCTCCTTCCTCTTTTATCGCCTTTTCTTTTCATTTTCCTTTATTTTTATGGTTTTCCGGAAATGAATGTGACCTTTGGATGTTGTTTGCTGATTGAATCTCTCCCCCTCCCCGACTCTCCAGGTTTTGAGCTCTTAATTGTTTTGTTAGATTCCCTCATAGTCTTTGTCTCTCTCTCTCTCTCACACAAAATCCACTCAGCAGGATATTGAGTTAAAGCATCATCTGTCTACAGCAGCAGCAGCTTTTCTGCTTTTGTTTTCTCCTGGTTTTAAGACTTTCTTTGTGTTTATCTTAAACTTTCGCCTTTTGTATTTAAGTCCAGATTCTTGGAAATCGAGATATTTGACGCTTTCTAAAGCTTTTGATTTTTAATCTTATTGGTTTGTTGAGGATTTTCCGGGTTTACTCAGTTTTTCTTTTTTGTGATTAAGGTCGCGGTTTCTTCTTTTATTTGATTGAGATTATTCCCTTTTGCACTCGATTGGTGACCTACATTCATCACTTTGTTTGATTCGCAAATTCAGTGCGTCGCTTCTGATTGTTACCATAAATTTTAATAAGAGTTTCTAATTTCATTTTGTATAAATATACGATTATATGAATTATAGTTAAGTATAATTTATACATCAAATGTCTTATACATGTCTTAATATGGGAATAAAATTTTTTTATCTGAAATTAGTCCACAACCACACACCGGACTGGATATCCGTCATTAGTTCCAACTTGAATATTATGAATAAAGAACATTTTGGCTTTCAAAAATATTGCAGTCTTCAATGGTATTTAAATAAAAGGACCAACAGCATAAATAGTGCACACCTGTGGAAGTAAGTTTTTTCAAAAGTATTGCACAATGCAGTCAAGAATCAATTTCAAGAGTAATGCACACTGTCATGAAATGTTCACTTTGTAAATATTGCACACTATTCTAAAAAATTTGTTGTAAAAATATCTTATGGATTCCATTTCACAAATAGTGCACACATATGAAAGACTCATTTCAAAAATAATGCACAATTTCAAGTCACACTTAGTTGTTTTGACGATTGCTTTAAATTATAGAAATGTATATTTAGATGTCATACTTTCAAGTCAAGAGCCACAAATTGATATAGCATTTAGCACAGAGTCTCTAGTTCGGGTCGTTCGCGTAAAAAAAGCCTCTCCTTCAGTCAACGGGAAATGAGAAAGAAAAATCTTCGACCTTCGAAAAATTCATTTTCCATCTGTTTGACATTTTTCCCCGTCTCTCTCTCTCTTTCGTTAAAAAAATTCAAACCAGCTACGAAAAAATTCATCTCAACATCAAACAATACCTCTAATAAATTTAAAGTTAGACTAACGAACCGTTAAATTTATAGCTAACTTCAAAAATAAAAAGATTTTTTTTTATTTTGTTTAAATAAATAAAAAAATTAATTTTCATTACAAAAAAAGGAAAATCTCTAGCGAAGCAAATTTTTCCAATCTTCACGATTCACCCCGGGAAAATCTTTTTAAAAATTCCATCTTCGTATAAATATACATATACAAAATAAAATTTCCATCTCATTATTGACATTAATATATTAGTATTAAATAAATAACGGTCTTTGATTTTTATTTATATTATAATATTAGCCTAATTTTTTATTGTTATCTTGTTTTATTATTTATTTATTGTAATTCGGTTTGAATTTATTTATTTTTGGATGTAGAAGGCGGAAAACGGAAATAGAATTTATTGATACCGGAAGTTACTGCTGACGTCTCATCAAGAGATCAAATCTAAGGATTTGGGTTTTTTGTTTTGGAATGTTGCTCAATGACAATCGGCTTGTCTCTGTTGGACGTAACACCGCAAAAGGAGGAAGTTAGGAAAGAAAAAAGGCCCTAAAAAAATGGCTCCTTCCTACAAAATTAAAAAAGTTTGTCGTAAAGAACAGAGCAGAACAAAAAAAATTTTTTTCTTATCAAAGACAAAAAAACTTTTTGATTAAATTTTGCTTTTAAATTAGGATCTGAGGTCCTCCTCCTCTGTCTCCTTCATTCATTTTTCCTAATTCTTCTAATCCCTCCCGAAAAGGAGTTATCACTTCAAAATGGCAAACGATTTTTGACTTTTTCTTCTTTCCATTGCTGTCGGATGGTTTTGTCTCTATTAAACCTCTTTTAATTCTTTTTGGTCATTCCTCTACCCACTCTTCTTGGGGTTCTGGATTACAATGTTGTCTAGGACCCGCTTCAGCCTTAGTTCGCCACTATTCTTTTCCTATTCGAGTACTAAATTGTTCATCAAAACCTTCAACAAAAACTTACTTTTACAATTTTGACTTAATAAAAACTTTGAGCGTATTTCCATGTGTATCGACAAATTCTTGTGTCCAACTACAATTCACTACAATTCATTCATTCATTAGTTCCACAGCCTTGTGTGGGCCTTGGCTTTTCTCAAGAAACTTCTCCATTCCGCCCTTTCCAGTGCGCATCTCCTCCAGTTTTGGATTCAAACGCTCGGTCGTATTCTCAGACTCCATCTTGACTCCTTAAGTTGGGGTAGCCTACTCGTCTGCTTTCCTCAAGCTTCCCGTTAATTCACTACAATTAACTGTTTCAAATTACAAAAGTTCAAACTAATGACATCTAAAACGTGTATGAAATTCGCAGCACCAATTTCCTTTCCAAACTACTAAAATACAGAAGGTTGGTATTAGACTCCCTACCATCATCCATTTACACCCTAAGGTGATAAACAAGATTAAAATTAATCTGTAACTAACAACTACAATACATAACCTCACTACAACACTTGCTATTGAAATGGGAATTTGAAAATCGCGCAAGAACCGTGAGTCAGATAAAGAAGTCAAAGCGGACGCCATCCCGTCAATAATGAAAATAAGATCAATAGTTTCCCGGAAAGTCGGAAAAGTAAAAGAAAAGGAGGAAGAAGAAGAGGAAAAGGAAAAAGATGAGGAGGAGGGTGTGAGAGTGGTGGAGGCTTGAAAAATAAAAATTAAGAACTAAACACGCGAAACAGGAGGAGCTTATCCGGCGCTTAATTAAATTTTATCCGGGATTTTTATTTCTTTTCTCGCGCATCAGATAAAACCTCTCCTCTTCCTCTCCTCCTCTCCTCTCATCCGCTCATCTTCCCATGTTTTTCTTTTTTTTAATCATTTCTTTTTACTGATGATTGAAAAGGAAGACATTTTCTAAAAACATTGGGTAGCTTTGCCTTATGGCTTACTGTGGCAGCAGCAGCGGGGTTGAGTTGGTATTTCAGACCTGTACGTTCATACCTACCAAGACCCCTGATTCTCACTTCCGCACTGTATACCATATCAATTTTTGCATCTACTATTCTCGGCCACTTTTAACTGCACTAGTGGAAGGTTTGTGGTGTAGTGGTTCAGTGCCAGACTAAGTAGTTATAGTCGCAAGTTCAAATCCTCCTCCAGTATCCTGTTACACCCAAAAAAGGATGAAAAACGCTATGAAAACTCTAAAACTATAACTTTTAAGTATAATACACTGAAAGTAGATTCTTTTGCGGATTCGACTTACTATGAGTACAACAGTATGTTCAACAGGATTATGTCCGGCGCCATTTGAGTACGTTTATACCTACAGAAAATTCAAAGCTCGAGGATCAGGGCTCAAGTAAACTCAATCAGAGTGATATCATTATGTAATTCAGTTTTACAGGGTCTTCTTGTCAAGAGCCTATTTCAAAAGTAATACACACTTTCATCAAAAGTTCCTGTCATAAATACTGCAGTTGTAGTTATAGTCGGGGTTCACTCCCCGTTTTCTTGGGTATAACAGGATACGGGAGGAGAAGGATTTGAATTCTCGACTATAACTTCTTAGTCTGCCACTGAACCACTACACCACAGACCTCCTGTCTTTCATAAATACTGCACACTTTCCTGCAAAATCCATTTCATAAATATTATACATTTTCCTATGAAGTTCATTTCATAAAATTTCACATTTAAAACAGCAGTTTAATCCGTTTTCGTAATTTTTATAATTGTATTAGTGTATAAATTTATAAATGTATATTAAATGTCTTAAGGAAGGGATTTGGTTCACAAAACCTGGTGGTTCACCTTAACTGGTGGTTTGTGATGGTTGGCGCACTTAAAGCTCTCGAATCCGATGAATTCACAGACATATCCACATCCGTCAACTAGTCTACCCTTTGGTACCAACTATGGTAGATGAAAAGCTTTCGACGTTTGGTTCCACTTCAAATTTCGAGCTTTTTATTTAATCAATCAAACTTATTCTACTCCAATCCTGACTGATTCGGTTTGTCGAGTCCTTTTTCTTTAGTTTGAATTCTATGCCGTTTCAACCTTGAAGTCACATTTATTCTCTCTTTTGACTGTCGTCGAGGAAAATTTTTTTTTTTTAATTTTCATGTTTGAAGAATTTCAAATGACGGTTTGACGCGTTTTCTTTCTTTTTCCTTTTTAGAGAGAGAGAGAGAGCATTCCCATCAAGTTTAAATTTTTTGCATTTTTCTACTTAAATTCTACCTTCTGCATGTT
The DNA here is from genome assembly GCA_016920875.1 of Columbicola columbae. NCBI lineage: Eukaryota > Metazoa > Arthropoda > Insecta > Psocodea > Philopteridae > Columbicola > Columbicola columbae. The sequence continues at coordinate 3,360,494 of JADMLL010000005.1, read as the reverse complement.
AAAGAGAACGTTTAAAAATCACGTCGACGTCACATTTCCTGTCAAATTTTTGCTGTAGAAATTTTCCTTTTTCTTTTTAAAAAATATTGGAAAATTTTTTTCTTTTCATGAATGTCTACGGTGGTAATAAATAACTTCCGCCTATCCCTCTTTTCTCCTCGTTCTCCTCTTTCTACTTCCTCTTCTTTTCATCTCAAAAAAATTTTTTTTCTTGAAAAGGAAAAGGAAAGGACACGAGGTCAAGTGACTTAAGAAATTCGCGTGGAGGCGGATTTAACGTGATTTCAATTGATTTAATTGTAAGGGTGTGAAAGTTTTATTTCCGGAAAAATGAAAGCTGGATGTTAACTCTTTGTAAGATGGGTCTTAGATGAAACCTAACTTGAGCTTGGAAGTAGCAGGAATGTTTAGTCTTTTGTCGTGCGAGCTTTATGCCGCTGTAGTCGTATTCGCATAGTCCAATGTGAGTTTGTCGTTTTCGTACGGTGCTGAATGCTGGACAACAACAAAAACAGGAAAAGGTGGTCAGTGTGACTGAAATGAGAATGCTGCGATGTGCTTCAGGGGTTACTCGTCAGGACAAAATCGAAAACGAGTATACAGGTGGCTCTACAAAACTCACTCCAATAACAGAGAAAATGACGGCTGCGGTGGTAGGTCTTCGGTAAGAGACGGGGGGAGGACTACTCTGTTTGGCTAGCCCTCAACATATAGATAGTGTCCCGGGATAGAAGGAGGTCGCCAACAATATGGTGGATGACCGTTTAAAAAGACATAGAGAGTACCACTCACCGTGACGCTCCAGGATAGGGCATTCTGGATGAAAATTACAAGTTCCGACCCCCGGAATTAAGAGGAAAAGAAGAAGAAGATGTACCAAGGTTTGTTTCATAAGTAATGCACAGTTTGGTGAGAAATTTGGTTAAAAAATGAAAATTCAACTCAAAGCTCTAAACGATAGACCGGTGTCCGAAAACTATGAAAAAAAGCTTCGACAGTTTCAGCCTGAAATGGAAATTACAAAATTCTGGAAGAACAAAGAAGGAAAAATAAAGAGAAAAAGGAAAACCAAAACCAAAGGAAGGAGAATAAATTCGAAGGAAAGAAGAAGCCAATAAAATTAATAAAAAGCCGAGGGCGAAAACTGAAAATATTTAATTTGGGGGCCTCCGAAGGGAAACAAAAAGGGAAAACTTAAAAGTTTTGGATTATTTTCACGGGGGAAGGGGTTTTACGTGAGAGAGAGAGGAAAGGAGACAATTGTTTTCCCTTCAAGTTTTCCTTTTTCCGGAAAAGTCCGATACATTTGGTTATGTGAACAACGAATCCCGGACCAAAAAAAAAACTTTCCCCATGGAAAGTTGAATCAAGTAGATTCTCATAAATTTACATTTGATTACGAGCCATGTATTGATTGCTTGTGGCGGGAGGAGAGTCCTCCTCCTCCTCCTCCACCTCTTCTACTATTCCTCCTCTCTCCTCTTCACATTGATTCGGGTTCTATCGGTTTCCCTTTCCTCTTCCGTTTTTAACATATAAATTTATTGTTTTTTCCGCGTGAGGGTTTTGGTCCTTTTCTACCCCGCTTCACCTCCTCCTCGTCTCTTTTCCGCACTGCTGACTCCCTCCCCGATCACTAGGCAACGAAATTTTCATAAGTAATTTAAGGTAAATCCTCTCCCTCTCTCTCTCTCTTCCCTCTCCGCCCTCTGAGTCCGGGGAGGCAAATTTAATCCAGATGTCGGTTAATCCCCCGGATCGATTCTAATTAAATGCGTTCAAATGAGCTCCGAAGTTTGGCCCAAGTTCGGGATGACATGTGTCCAATTAGGAAACGTCACTGCCTGCCTCACGACGTAATTGCCTGATTGCTGACTAACGTTTATATGACGTCAAATCGCACTTAAAAGTTTTCACTCCCTCGAGAGCTGTAGATAGATAGAGAGGAAACTGAAGAAGAGAGGTAATGAAGAGAGAGAGAGGAAGGTTTCTTCCCTATGGAAAAGTTTCGGTCAGGAAAGACAGGTTAATAAAGGAAAAGGAAAATCATTGGTCCTTTCATCGATCGGAAAAATCTTTTTAGAGAATCTTGACAAATATAAGAGAGAGAGAGGTCTGTTTGTGAAACTTCCAGGTACGGATGCTGTCGGAGGAAGCGATATTCCCGATTTATAAAATAATCACGAGAAACGAGACGAAAACCACTCAAACTTTTTAGGGGTTTTTAAGAGAAAATGTCAGAGGTTTTAAACTCTCTTTCTTCTCCTGTCCTCCCTGTCTCCACCCGCAGAATCAGGAGCGTTGACATCATTTAGAAAAGTTCCAGGTCAAAACTTTTTGTGCTCTAGTGAACGCTCTCCTGCCTCATGTTTAATGTCGCGATTCTAACTTATCCTGTGTGTGTGTGTTGTTGAGAAAGCTGTATGAGGGTTACGCAAGAGAAACAAATCGGCGCACACTCGCCTCCCCTTCACTCACTACCAACCTCTCCTCCCAATTCTACGTCCATCGAACTGGAAAAAACGTTATTTGGTGGGCAAAACTTTCTCTTAAACTAATCCTTTAAGGTAACCCATTTTGACCCCGAACTTTAGACCTAAATTTTGACCAACAGAAATCATACTGAAAATTTTAATTAAAAACTTTGTAAAAGGTTTGATTGGTCTGGTTGTCATCATCGTCCATTTCCCTGTGTGGGCTATGTTGGTAAGCCTTTTTGAAAAACTTAATCCCACTCAAGGTCATCGGCGAAAGCTTTTCGACAAAGCGAACGGCCTTACACTCAAGGCTATCAGTCGTAAGCTTCGACGAGAGGTTAAAAGAACCTTGTCATCCATCAAGAACAACAAATGAAAACCGAAAACAAAAAAGCTTGGTGGAACGGGAAATCTAGAAAACCACAAAACAAAAACATGAAACCGGAAATGGGAAATTAAAATTAAAACGGAAAGCTCAGCCGATTGGTCACCGGATGTTCTCTTAACCGAAATTGAAGAGTGAAAGTAGCAGCAGAAAAACTTTCCAAAACCAACATGGAAAGAGACTTAGAAATATATTTAGGAGAAAGTGTTGATCAGTCAGGTACAAAATCGAGAAAGAAAGACCGGAATTAAATCCTACTAAACGAGAGAAAAGATTTAGCGACATGAAGAAACATAACACAAAAGAATAGTACTGATAATAGAGAGAATGAGGACGTAACGAAAATGGACTAGAAAAAAATTGGAGGAGGACCGGAAGGACTAAACCATAAGTGAGAGAAATTATGAGAAAAGCTTTCACACATGTTGATGCCAAAGTGGAGGCCAAAAAGTAAAAGAAACTCCTGTACAAAAGAAAGATAAAAGGCCACACAAAACTACAACTGGATCGTCTAACTGGTGACACCATCAAAAGTGAGTCAGAAAAGAGGAAGAGAAGAATGTGGAGAAGAACAGCGAGAAAACGACAGGAAACGAAGTAGTTCGAACCTAAGGTATGAAAAGCTCAAGAAAACCTGTAACGGTGTTGATAAATAGATTTAAACGAAGGAAACGAGGTCAAAAAAGGAAGAAAAAAACAGCAGACGAACATCAAGAAGAATATAGGAAATATAACACTAACCAAGATGGAGGAAGAACAAAAAAGAGCTCACGTGACAAAGATCAGAAGACAGGTATGAAATTCAGACTTCTCCAAGCTCATTCCAAATCCAAAGCTCTCTTCCAAAACCTAACCTTTCAAAAGCTTACGATCAAACCGACATCGGAACTAAATTCGTTGATTCGGAAAACAAAGTAACCGGAAATGGAGTACCACACTTTTGCAGACACCACAAACCGACAAATTGTGGGATCTTTTCTGGCCACACATTTTTCACTGTTCGAATTTGGAAAAGCCCCTTGAAGAAGAGAGAGAAAGTGAGAGAACGAAGAAGAGGGAAGGAAGAAGATGATTCTAAAAGAGCTTTTTAATGATGAAGGACGTGTTGACAAAGTCCGGGTACGCACAAAAGCTTCATGATACAGGCCATTCATCTTAGGGGAAATTTAATTTTGGAAGGAACCTAATTCAATAAGAAAATTGCATTGAAATTTTGAAAACGAGGGGCGTTCACGAAAGAGGGAAGAAAGGAAGGAAGGAAAGCAGAGACGAGGAGGAGAGGAAGAGCTGACACACGAAAAAGAAGGAAGATGAGAAGGGAGGTAACAACTAATTACAATCACCGTTAATCAAATTAAACTTCCGGATGTGTATAGGAAGACATGATGGAGGGAGAGGGAAGAGGAAGAAAGACTTTTGAACTTCTTCGAAGAGAAAATGTTTTTCCTCACGGACACACGGACATTTTTTCTCTCTCTTTAGGCCTAGCCGAACGGTTGAGACGTTCGTTTTCATAAAATTTTCATTTGATGAAATGGAGACGTCCGTCTTTCTTTTTCCTCTCTTTCGTTTAGTTCTTGTTTAGAGATAGGAGGAAGTCAGAAGAGGTCACGTCAAAGAATTTCGTAACGTGTTCATGATGAAATTTTAGACGAACGCTTTTTTTACGTTCGCTTTTCATTTTCCTGTAGTTTTCTATAGCGAGCTTTCTTCTTGATTTTCCCCTCCCCAAGTTCTTCATCTTGCAACTTGCAATGAATTCAGCAGGAAGGTGTGCAATATTTATGAAACTAATACCTCACCAAACTGTACATTCCATATTAAATAAACCTCAGTAAAAGTTTTCATTAAGAAAAATGCAATTTCAATAATAATGCACAGTTTAAAGTGTCTATTTCAAAATTAATGCACAAATTTGTAAGCAATTCACCCCAGCAAATTCGTTTCAAAAATAACGACTAGGAACTCGTGTTGGAAGACCACCAAAAAGCTGTTACAGTTTTGTCGAGGATGAAACTGACCAAAAAATAAACTGCTTACAAGTGTGCGTTATTTATGAAATGAGTTTTTCATATAAGTATGAAGTGATTAATCATTCTCACAGCTTCACAATTGTACCAGAGCTGACAAGACTTCCAATTCTTTCCTTCTTCAAGTCTTAAATACAACCCATCACAGGTAGGTGGAACATTACAATCAACCCTCCTCTCTCAAACCAAAGTCTCAAACTTTAAAAAGGTGGAAAAGCTCTGGAAAAGACAACCTCCTCCCCAAAAACACACTTACCCTCCTTCCTTGCCCTAAAAGTTCAAGACAAAGCCTCAGCAATCAAACACCCACGAAAGAGGTGACCTGGCCAGGGCCGTAAGCGAAGGGAAGAAGGAGTGGCATGGCACAACGTGTTTTGTTTCACTAAAAAGGAAAGAAGACGACAGCATTTCGACCCTCGCGACATCAATAATTTAAGCAAAATCTCTTTAGATCCACCGCCAACTTTTCCTTCTTCTAATAAATTTTTTTCTTTCCGTCTCTATCTCTACCACCACCCTCCTCCTCCCTCCCTTCATCCTTTTTCTCTTTTTAAAAATATATTTTCTCTCATTTCGGAGACCTAAATTATGGTTGTTTCTTGCGGAAAATGGCCCTTAAACTGCTACTGCCATATAGTTTCTTCTTATTTTTCTTTATGAACTTCTGGAAAACCTCAAAGGAATAAGTGTTTTCCTTCTTTTTTGTTCTGTATCTCCTTCCTCCTCCCTTTCTCATTAATTTTTCCTTAACAGAAACTCAAGTGTTAGTGATGTGAATAATTTTACGTTTCTGTTTAGGCTGAAGACAGGCAGACAAGGATACGAGGCCTTAGATTAATATTTTCCTGGGTCTACTTTCATCTTTCTTTGTCTACACACCAAAATGACAGATGAAGGAGGTTTGGTTATTTAACAGGAGTCCGATGATTCGTTTTAGAAGGATGAACAGCTTCAGACATCTTCAGACGAAGTTCTCTGTTTGATTTTTCTAAATGTTTTTGCTTTAGGCCAAACTTTAACACTGTCAGTGTTTAAAAACTGTAGTGTTTCTTCCAGTTGGAGGCTGCAGGACATTTCCAAATGTCGCTTTTGTACCTGGGAGACACCGCAGATGAGGTCAATGTATAAAGGTGACAACTTGTCTAGGAAACTAGGGAAGAATTAGAGAAAACATTGAGGTTCCTGGAAAATTGTTTGGTAGTCGCTTCAACAGACAAAAAGGATTAGAGGATGGGTTACAAAATTCCTTAAAAGATAGGTTAGAAGATGCCTCAAATGATGGGTTAGAAGAGAAAACAGAAGATGAATTACAAAGTGAACAAAAGAAAATGATTTTTCTATTCTCTGATTTGCAGCTAACACATATCAATAAACTCAGTCGCTATATATGGATATTTCTAACCAATTCATTCATCTTTTAACTCACTTTCTTAACTGCTGCATTATAGTTTGTTAATTTTTTACTGTCTATTCTGCTGTTTTTCTAATTCCTCTTCTAACCCATTTTCTGAGTCATCCTCTAACCCACCTCTAGGACCATATTTTATTGTTTTTCTAATTTGTCCTCGAATTCGTTACAGGTTACTTCTCTCAACAATCTTTGTGTGGTCCTTAATGTTCTTTGATTTTTGTTTCAGATGTCGAGATACCTGAAGCTTTGTCCTTTTCATTTAAAATAACCGCAGGAAATGGACTAACTGATAGTAGAAAAAAGGAAACAGGGGGCTCTCAGTGGGGCTTTTTGATCCAACAAATAAGATGGATTGTTTAAACACTTGACCACCTTTGTCAGCCTTTAAAGGTTTTTTAAAACACTCATAAGATACTAAAGGAAGGAAAATACAAAAAAAGAGGAAATGGAAGAGGAGATGTTACCTTGAGGAAGTTGTCTACTCGTGACACATCCAAACTTTCACTGTCTTTTTTTGAGCAGTTCATCAATTCCATCACACACCAAAAATCCCAGCAATCTTGAAGCTAACTTTCTAAGTAGCAACTAAGAAAAATAAAAATTGATTCCACGAAAGCTCACCCGAAAGCTACCACTTTCAACATGAAAAGCAAACAAACAATTTGTTTCCGGGAAATATTAATATAAAAAAGGAAGTCAACTTACCCACAATCCAAACCCTCCGACAAAATTGGTTTCTGCATCTCATTCCTACCCTTACCTCCTCCTCATTCTTCTTCCTAGCTTTACCCTCAAACCAAAATCAAAGGTTTTTGACGTACAGATTTTCTTTTCTCTGTGGAAAACTCGGAGGAAATCTTCTTCCTTCTTCTACCTCCCAAGTTCCTTCGAGAAAATGCAATAATTTGACTTTGCGTAAACGACAACCCTCATTTTTGTCTACCTTCTTTTGATTTTGACTTAGTTCCTTTTGCTCTAGCTTTTCTTCTTCCCTCCTCCTCTTTCTCTTCCGCCGAAAAATAAAATAAAAATAAAAGAAGTAAATAACAAAGCTCGCATCTAAATAATTTTCTTTTTGTTCTTTTCGTTGCGCGCCGTAATTTTTCTTGCAGATAAAAGGTTCAGAGAGAAAGGGACTGGAGGAGAGAGAAGAGCTTTCTCTCCCATCATTTTAATGCTTTTTCAAAATTACAATCTTTTAGCGTAGAGGGAAAAGGAAAGCCCCCGCGCTCCGTAAAGTTAGAAAAACGCAAGCACAAGACCTTTTTTATTTATTTATTTTTAAATTTGAAATAAAAAGGTACCGCCGTCGACCGTAACAAGGTAGCCCCCCCGCAGCACCACTTCCACTCACTCTCTTCTCCAAATTATGTGAAATGTAAATTAAAAGTGAGCTTTTCGCTTTGGCTTTTTTTGTTAGTGGATAAAAAAAAAAGTTGGGAGCTTGCTAATGGACTCAAATTTCTTTGAAGCTTTGAAGCTTTTTGGTCCAACCTTTTTCATATACCAGGGGTAATTTCAAGGGTTCAGTATACAGCCCCCTTTTCGCACTATTCTCGAAAGAGAGTTTACTTGAGTCGCCTTCGACAAAATGTGATTTCCTAAAAGCTCCGTTCGCTGTTGTCCGACATGTAATTTTTTTTGTTTATTCCAATAGCCGCTAAGCAAAAATTTGAGGTTCCAGAAAAAAAATCGCTACAGATGTATTTGCATAATTTGAATCTGCATGCTCAGTTGCTCGGGGCAACAATTTTTGCTTTTTTTCCCTCTCCTCTCTCCTCACCGACGCCATGTCTCTCCTCTCTCTATTTGCCACTCTCAACTCGTTCCACGACTTTTCTCCTCTCGTCCTGCTCCACTTCTATTTCTCCCTTTTCGATTTTCCATCCTTCTCTCTCTCGTTCTCTTTCAATTTGGAATAAATGAGGAGAAAGAGAGAGAGAGAAAGGGAAAAAGGGAAAAGAGATCGGGTGAGAGGAACGGTGGAGAAATAAACTGATGCTTCGATTTTTACAATCATTAAAAAAAAATTTGCCCTCAAGCTCGCTGCTGTTATCAATTGTTTCACCTTTTAGGCGCGATTTCCTTTTGATGAACGAAGCTTTCGAGAGCTTTTGCATCGTTCTCTTGGGTTTTTCCGGTTTCTAATGGCTCGATATCATCCTACTAACACTCTTTTCTGTTTTTTGTGTCTCTTCGTCCTACCTATCTACATTTATTTCTGTATCAGTAAAATTTGTTCCTTATACTATTACAGTATAGTTTATATCATAAATATTTTCTTGCCCTCTTCAAAATAACATTTTCATCAACTATCTCCTTTCCTTCTACAAAACACATTTTCGACACACAAAAAAGAAGAGAAAATCGGTGGAAAGGACAAAAGAAATGGCGAATTAACAGTGGCGTAGGGGGACGGTGTGTAACGGCCCTGCTTTGCGGGTTTCTCCGGGGGGCATAAATTCTCTTTCTCTGTCTCAACGAAAGTCATTTTCTTTTTATGGCGTCACGTAATCTCTTTTAAAAACAATACTCTTAATCTTTATCCGGCTTAATGCTGCTCTCTCTCTTCCCTTGTGTCGTCGAGGACAATATCCGGTTTTTACTTTTAGGCTTCTAATTATATTCACCGGCTGTAGACAAAAAATTTGTTCATCTTCTATGATGTCATCATGGAACGTTTTTCTTTCAAATTCTTTTCATCGCTTATGGAGATTGGATACATGATTTTGCTGATTTCCAGATACTCCAACAGGAAAAGGACAAATATGGGTTGCTGAGGCCTGGTTGGTTTGAGGCCTCTATATTTTGGGTTCTCTTAAACTTGTAACAACTGCCTTCTCCGCATCCTTGTCTTCACTTTTTCTTCCTATTTTGTTACCTATTCTCAACTTTCGTCTAACATGTGTGACATCTTTCATCATAGTCCTCTTAGTTATGGTTTATCTTTCGGATTTAGTGTCTTTTCTTCTCTTGTCTTTAACCAACCCTTCATTCTATTTTATTTTTCAGTGTGTGCCTGTTTGCAGGATCTTATTTTTGAGTTTCCTACCTGTTTTTTCATTTTACAATTTTTGGCTTCGTTCCGACCTGAAGCAGGAGATAGTACGGGTATATTATGAGACGGTGGAGGACTCATTCTGTTAAGAGGGCCCTCAACCTTCCAGTGAGAACCGGTAACCAAGATAGTCACCAACAAAGTAGTGGTCAAAGATGCAGCAGGATTTGAAAATCCTCAGAGACACAGCGACGATCCAGAAAAGAGCAACGTGGAGAAAATGTACGAGAAGGTCCGACTGGGAAAGGGAAAAAGAAAGAACATTCCACGTTGAAGCAATAAAGCTTCCTCCGAAAGCAATATTAACTACCTATAATTTATTTAGATTTAGGAAATAGGTGCCAGGTAGCAGAAGGCAGGAATAAAGGAAACTAATTCTGTACCTGTACTCTTATCAGCATCTTCTCCTAAATATGTAAATGCTGTAAGTCAATTGTTTTCAAAAAGATTTTTCCGACTCTTTTCACTCTTCTAAGTGAATGAAAAAAAATCAGTTTGCAAATTTGTTCAGCTTTCTCTTCTATTTTAAAACAAATTTAATACAAATAAACAAAATGAACGGCTTTTTCACTTCCCAGAAAATCCAACAGCACCAGATTTTGTAAGTAATTCTTCGAAACTCAGTATAAAAACTCCCAACAGGAGGAAAACAAAGCTGTGGCATATTGAGGTTGGAATGATTTGGGACGAGGTCGTGTTCTAACATTCCGAACACACTCGAAACTGATGTCACGTGACTCTCGACAACCAAACAAGAGATGAAATTCCGATTTTGAGAAAGGAAGTCAGCGGGTAGAATATAAAAAAAAAATTTCCTCAATTTTTGGAATGCCAAAGGCTTCTCGACAAAATAGAAGGGTAAAATATTCTCCGGACATTTCTGTAGAAAATTGAAAAGAAAGCAGACGACGACAACTCCGTTCCTCATCCTCCTCCGAAAAAGAAAGGAAAAGAGAGGAAACCCTTTTAGAGATAAAGCACCTTAATTTATTCAAATTATATAAAAGGAAAAAGAAGAAAAGAAGAAGAGGACGAAAGAGAAATAAGAACAGCCGGAAATGAAGGAAAGGTCAAACCTTTCAAGGCTTCATGTGAAAACGGTCTTCGAAACGAATATAAAAAAAAACAGAAAAAGGTTTCCTCGAAGGCTATTTCCCTTACCCCTCACTCGAATCGCCTTTCGCTTCTGTCTTTCTCCTGCTTTCTCCCACCACACTCTTCGTTACGCTATCCTCCTTCACCTCCTCCACCTTCTTCTTCGTCTTCTTCTTCTTCTCCTTCCCGCCTCCGACCTACTTCTCAAAGTAATGTGTCCTCGAATCCAATCTTACTTTCATATCCGTTGTTATTACGCTGGAAACTTTTCATCGTTTAGGGTAATTTACGTTCTCTGATGTAACTTATATCTGGAATCGAACTCATTTAAGTGTAAGCAGATTTTCCTTTCCTCTACACCCCTCTTCCTCCTCTCTTCTCTCTGCTCCAACCCATAAAAATGGGATTTTCCGAAATTTATATTCTCTCTTCTGCCGCGGGATAAAGAAATCAAAAAAGAATATAAAAATTTGTGATACATTTTTATTATTATACTGTACTTTGTGATGAGTGGTAAGCACTCTCACCCACCCTTCCAAAGGTTGTGGGTTCGTTTCTGTACATAGGACACTAATATCCTGTCCAAAAAATCCTCCAGAATAATTTTTTTAGTATTGTCACTCGTTAGTATAAAATAGAGTGACTCTGTTATGATTATTTATAACCTATACTGCTGACAACCAACTTTATCAACACTTTGCACTCACCATTTGGATTGAGACTGAAATCTGTCGTTCGAACGTGAATCTTTTTGTTCTGTTCCTTTGAAGTGGGTGTATAATTTATTTTTACATAATGATTATAATATAATTTGATATCTTAGAACTATATGTGAATTCTATGGGTAACATTTTAGTATCTGAAATCAGTACGCAACGACGAATGAGACTGGATTTGCGACTGAATTCAAAATTTGAAAGTCATGGGAAGAGTTCGATCTTATTTTTCATAAATATTGCACACTATTGAACGTAATTAGTTTCAAAAGTATTGCACACTTGTTTAGGTAAATCATTTCAAAAATATTGCATACTTTGATCAGGAATTTTTATTAACATTTCACACTCTTGTATAGAATTTATTTCATTTCTAGTGTACACTTTGGTTATGAATCCATTTCAAAAATAATGCACACCTTACAAAATACCCACAGCGGTAGTTTTGACAATCGTTTATGATTTTATAAATGTATAAATTTATGTTTATATGCTAATGTTTCAAGCTACGAGTAAGGAATTTTTGAAACTCGGGACAAAATCAGTGGCTGGTAGTGATTCGCGTAAAAAAAGATCTCGTGTACCTCGAGTGGAAAGAACGGTCAACAAGCAGAGAGACGGACCCCAAACTATTCAGATCCTTCTCAGATTCCTAGATTAAAAGATTAAAAACATATTCTTGCTGGGGAGGGAAAAAAAATTTTTTTCCAACATCAAAACCAATTTCCTTTCCCTCACTCTTCCTCCTCCTTCTCCTTCTCTCCTCTTTCCCAAATCTCCCAAATACAAAATAAACGTCCTTGACAAGGAAGAAGATCAACGTCTACCCTCGAAACGAGTCCATTCAACCCTAACACGAAGAGATAAAGACAAAAAAAAATCCGAGTCGACTTTTTAATTCCAGCCGGCTGAAATTGGAAAATTCAAAATGGCAACATTCCAGTTGAATTGTCCGGAGGTTTTCCCTCTCCCCGTTTTCCTTCTCCTCCTCTTTCTGCTTTTGAGTAAAAAGTTTTCCTCCATTCTCAGTCAGAAGATGGCGATCGTTTAAACAATTATTTATTTAAAATTTCTTCTTCTCTCTCTCTCGTCCGACCCGTCAATTTTTTTTCTGTTTTAATGTGGAGGAATCGGAATAGCAGGAAGAAGAGGAGGAGAAGGAGGTTAGAAAGAGGAAGGAGTAACTCTGATTTTGTCAGATTTTCAAAAAAAAACAGGGAAAAGGAGTTCCTGAAAGAGTGAAAGTAATGTTTGAAAAAAACGACGCCGAAGACTGGCTTCATAATGAAACAAATTATTTTATAATGGAAGAGAGAGTGAGAGAGAGAGCTTTCGAAAAGAGGTTATAGATATTAAATTGAAAGTTTTAAAAATGGCAGAGAGGAGAGACGAAGAGGGAGAAAAGTTCGGGTCGTTTATGCTGCCTGAGGAGTAAGAGGAGGAAAAGGAAGAAAAACCGAATCGTGGGTTTGTTCCTTTGTCTTAATCTCTTTATCCTCTTCTTCCTCTTCGTCTTCTTGTTCTTCTTCTCTTTCTTTCGTCATTTTCCGGCTTTCTAGTAATGGATGAACCTTCCTGGGGGGCAGGTCTTTGAGCAGGAGAAAATCTTTTTGGTTCTTGTATAGTTCGTTCAAAAGTTTCGAGCTTTTCCTTTGATCTTGGCTGAAATTTAGTTTTCGTTTTCTTTTTAGGATCTTTCTTCGAGTTCTCATCTTCTTTTATGCCTTTGTTTTAGAATTTTTTCGAAAGCTCCTAGTTTTCATCTTGACTTTCACGGTCATACATGTCTAACATTCATTCTGTAACTTTTGATCTAACTTATGGCAGATCTCAAGTTTGCTGACGCAGAAACCAATTCTTCTTCGGTTTATTAAGACCTATAAATTTATAAATTATACCTAACCAAAAGTATATGTTTTAGAGGAATATGTTGATATAGCAAAATCATCTGTTGCTCAGTTTTAGAAGCAAAGTTGACGTGACTGTTGCTATCGAGTGCCTCGAAGCTTGTGATGTTGATGACGGCAAGACGCTGAGACATGGTAACACTCTCGATTCCTGAGGTCCTAGTCTCTGCTGCGGTTGTTTGTTCAGCACTAACCAAACCTCCACCCCATGATAGAGGTAAGCACTCAACTTTCCCACTAAACATCTACTCTGATCTTTATTTTTATCTATCTGCCATTATAAAAATGAAAATGTCCGCCATTTTGTCAAGAAACCATAATTCCAATTTGTCAGCTTTCAACTTGTTACACTCCAACTCCAAATTCGATCATCCAATTTGGCGGAGGGGGAATGGTGGAGGAGAGAAGAAAATGTGTTGAGAAGTATAGAACATTTCACTTAAGAACCTCTCCTCATAACCCCGCTCCACCCTTCTTCTTCTTCCTCTTCTTCTCTGGATTGTGCTGGTGACACCTTTATTGATGATGATGATACAATCGTTTGAGAATGGAAACGAGGGAAAGAAGAAGAGGAGAACGAGAGGAGAATCCGAAAGAAAATTCCGATGATTTGTTAAGCAATTTTCCTCATCTCCTCTTTCTTCTTCTTCTTTGACTTTGTCTTCTTTCTAGGGGTTTTCTACTTCTTCACTTCAAAAACGTTAGGAAATGATTTCAATGTCTATGTGTCCATTTTCTGTTTTATCTACTTTCTGTTTGTCGTTAGAATTCGATTCAAAGAAATTAAAATTATTTTTTACCTTCGCTGCCATTTTGTGGTTTTCCTTTTTCAAATTTTCCGCTTTTCCAATTTTCTTTTTCCTTTTATTTGTGTAAATTAAATTTTTTTTCCTTTGGAGTTGTTCAGCTTTTGCTTTATTTTCTTGTTTTCCGTTCTTCTTTTTCATTCTTTTGTTTTTCCCTTTCAATTGTTTCCCTTTGCTTACTGTTTACTTATTTTCTTTTCTTCTCTATTTTATCTCTTTTTAATCTTCTTTGAAATTTTTTTCCAACTTTCATTACTTTGTCTATTTTCATTCTTTTTTTCCTGCTTTTCCTTCCTTGTGCTTTTCTTCTTCTTCCTCCTCTAAATTTTCTCCTGAATTTTCTTTTTCGGAATCTGGTGTAAGAAATCTTTTGATTCATTCCCTTAACTGCATTTTCTGTCTTTGGTTTTGACTTTTGGTATTCGTTCCTTATTCCTGAATTTGAGAAAGGTTACCATACTCTCATTCTTGTAGCTTTCTGTTTGATTCTTTCCAAGGAAAGAAAGAATTTTGCTTACTTACTTGAATTAATAAATTTTTTAGTTGACATTCTGTTACAGCCCCTGGCCCAAAAGTTCTCGGAATGGTTTCTTATTAAAATCATATATTTAATGCCAGTTTACGACCCTTTCAGAACTGCCCTAAGTATTGTTCACCAGCATTTCTCTCTTGCTAGGACGCACCGTCAGGAAGAGTTACCAACAACAAAATGACTCCGGGCTCCAGGAAATTACTCCGGGGAAGGCTTATGGCAACCATCCTCAAATTCAAGGTCTTTTGGAACAAATTGTTGTGTACCGATTTTGTGTCAATTACCTGTGTTGCACTAAATGATACTTGGAACAGGTGGTAGTCTACTAGGGAATAATTGAATGCTGTCACTGTCTAATACAATTTCATCATCCTGTCTTTGCTGATTTCTGTTTACATATCTGTTTTTGTTTGTTTTGGTTTTTAGTTCCTTACGCAAAAGGCAGTTCTTGGGATCCTGAGTGATAGGAAGAAACATCTTTTTACAACCCATTCTACTCATCAAGTAGGCGTAATTAGTCTTTGAGGAAGACTGCCTCACTGAAATTTATTGGTCAACAAAATAAAAACATTTGAATGAGAATCCTGAAAACCTTTTTAAGTTTTCTATCGCCACTAACAACCTTTTGCAAAAGAACCTGAAGGACTGGTAAACCTTTCCAAGGAGAAGGGAATAATGTGAAAGAAGATGGGCCCATTTCTATTCCGATTTCTTCTTCATCGCTTTGTTTACGCCATTTGTTTTGTTTTTCTTTCTTTTGTGAAGGATTTCAACGTCCAATATTCTCACAACATTAATCATCATTCTACAGCACTCCTCCCTCCTCCTTTCCCGATTCCCGGCTCTTCTATTTTCACTTTATCATTCTCCTCAATATTTTTAAAACCGTTTTTTGTTTCTTCTTTCATCGTTTTTGTTTTGTACTCTAGTTCATCCGACTTAATCCATTTTATTGTTTTTCAACTTTCCTTTTTAATATGACGTTTCTCCTTCTTTCCCTCCTCCTCATCCCTTCTTGATAGCCTGATCGACACACGTTTTTGCAAGAGAGAGATATATATACATAATATAAATTATATAAGAACTTTTTGTTTTTATTTTCCGTTACGACTAACCTATTATGAATGGGATAAAGGAAGAAGAAGAGGAGGGGAGGAGATGAAGAGCATATTGGCACAAAACCGGAAGCTCCAGCTCCCCAAGCTAATCACTGAGACCTTGATAAAATCCTCCCAAGGTAATCGATTGGATGTTTTGTTTTTATTTCATATATTTATTAATTAATTTAACGAAATGAAAATTTATAAATTAATTCTCGAGTTGTTTATGTCACCGGAAATGAGAGAGGAAAAGGGAAATAGAAGGACCGAAACCTGTTTTAAAGCCTCGAGGAGGTACAGATGGGAATGGGAAGATGGAAGAAGAGAAAAACCAAAAAAATTCGGAAAATGTCTGAGGGCTTTCTTCGCCGTGGGTCAGGTGAAGATATTCGAGCCTTTTCAAAAGAGCTAATGAATCCCGGGTTTTCAATTTTGATTTTTGATGTAAAGGCTTCGGGGCTATTTCGTCCGAACTCCTCGAGGGCAGGACCTTTATCTTCCTCTCTCTCGTTTTGGAAAATTTCCTTTCTTTCTCTTCAGGGGTTCGGTGACTTGATCTTGGGATGCTTTCTGAGAAAACCGAAGAAGAGAACTGGGGCAATCTTCTCATCAGAGATGCTCCAATTATGGTATACTCTTGAGCTTTAAGGTGTGACGTAACGTTCATCTACTGCCTTTAATATTCCTATGCTAATTCGTTTTGTTTTTATAAACCTTTTTTGATGAGGGCTTTTATCAACTTCTCTTTCACACGTTTATGTTGTCCTCTGTCTTTTTCTATGAAGGTTATCACGTCATTTACGGTGGAACCATCAAAACCGAAGACCAAGTAGCTGTATGGGGAAAAAGAATCTCAGACAGTAACCCAGAAATCGGTGGGCGAAAATGGTTCAACCACAAATATTCTTCAATACTGACTGACTGAATGATTGATTAATCAGAACTTCTATTTTGGTTCAAATCTTCCTCCTGTATCCTGTTAAACTCCAAAAAGGTGAAAAACGGGATTAAAACTCAACTATAACCATAAAACTATACTGTATATATTAACTTTATCCACTTCAAGTCAACAACTTCTAGTTTCAACTATTTAATCGAACGACTGTTTAATTTTAACTGAGAAACTCAACACTCAGTACGGTAAGGTTCCTTTCTAAATTGTATCAGCAGTGCTGTCATAGCCATTGAGACTTTTTGGTAACTTGTTCAAGTCTTTTTGTCTATTTCTGTTCTTGTTGTTTCTCCTTGTTCTTGTTATTTCATTGTCTTTGTTCTGCACCCTGTCATTTTCATGCTACTTTTGTAGGTAGTACGACCAAAGTGCTACGGACTCCCATTACTTGAAGTTGTGGGTGGGAGCTTAGTGGGGTTACTTGCTAAATAGGAGTAGGAAAGGTTTTCAACACGGTGACAAGTGGTTTAATAAAATTTTCGATTATTTACATCTGCTTGAACATACAGTATTTTGGATCAATATTGCTGTCCTTGTACTTGGTCCTTCAAAGTAAGTTCTGTGTTTGTTTCCTTTTTATTTGTTTCTGTTATTCTTTTCTGCGTTATTTTAGAAGTGTTATATTTCTCTTCCACGATAGTTGTAACACAAATCAGTTGAAAATCATCCCCCAGAGAAAAAGGATGTTAAAATTCTGAATCATAGCCAGGCACATAAACAAATCAATTCCAGACAAAAAAAAGGAGGAACACAACACCCGAGAACCTTAATGGATTAAATCTTTCTGAAACAAAGGAAAAAGGTGGAGGAGGGAATAGAATCAGGGAGCGAGCTTTTTCTCATTAGGAACTCAAAACTCCACAAATTCCAGCTCGAGCTCCAGAAAAGGGAAAAAAAATTTTCGGATTTATTGCTTTGAGTGTTTTCGCTTAGTCAATACAAAAGGTTTTAAATTGTTCTTTCCAGTAAACTCCCGGATCAAGTTCGCATTTAGAAGATGACTTCCGAGACCTCCTTTTTCCACCTGTTCCCAGCCTCCCAGCCTCTTTGCCCTCCATCACGCGGTCCTTTCACTTTCATCGTCGTTAAATCCTCTTTACAATTCCTTTTGGCCAGGTTTCCCTTTTTCCCCAAGCCCCGAGGTAAACTTAAATCAGCAAACGAACCACGTGACTGTTGGTAAGTTCCTCCTCCTCTTCCACCTCTCGCCCACGACTTGTCCAAAGTGTTTAAACAAAGAACAAACTCGTCGTGATTTGATTAATAAGATGGCTGACACATATTAGAGTTTAATCGATTTCGAAAGCCCCTTTTCCCTCCGCGGATAAATGCTTTTAATTTTACCCCGGGAGCGGATTAAGGAAAAGGAGAGAGAGAAAGGGGTAGGGGTGGGGGGAGTCTGGCCCAAGATCTTTCTATAAGATCTCTCCTGGAAATTTATCAAGTACAAATACTTGAATAATTTATCCGAAGGAGGATTAAAGCTGGAGAAACTTTGGAGCGAAACTTTAGCTCGTGAGAGGATGACGCTTTCGGGAGCGTTTTTTCTTCTTCTACCTCTCCCTTCTTCTCATACTCATCTTCTCTTTTTTTCTTTCCTTTCCTTTCCTTGTATTTTTTAAAGCTTTAACTTTCTAAGTAAATGAGGTCGACGCCATTTTAATACCGGTTCGTTTATTGAAATTTTTAAAAGGTTTCCAGAAAATTATTTCAAACTTTCTTCTTCCTTTCTTTCCTTTCAGAAAGAACAGGAAAGCGTTTTTGAGGTTGAGGCGAGTTTAAAAAGAAGTTCTTGTATCCGTATCGAAGCTTTTTATGTTTTGAAGAAAAGAACTTGGGGATTCTGTACCTGTTTTTTGAAAGAGATGAAACTCAAACTCTGGTTAGAAAAAGTTTTGAAAAGTTCTTTCACCATTTTGTGATATCTTTCCCGTAAAAAGTGGTCAATTTCGTTTTTTTTTAAGTTGGCGGCCATGTTTTCTTAACGAGGAGCGGTGAACCAAATTATATTATATAATGAGGACTAAATGATTTATTATCGGTTTCAGATTGAGAAAGAAAATGGCTGTCATAATAAACCGGAAACAATTTTATGAGGGAAAGGTAACGGTAAAGTGCGCTTACCGGACTAAGAAAGGTCATCACGTGACTTAACTCTAAATGCAAATTAGAGAAGACTTTAATGAACGACGATAGAGAATTTCAAAGATGTTTTCCTGTGTGAAGGCTGTAAACTAACTTAAAACTAAGAGTCTAATTAGACAACTAGACGAACCGAACTAACTTGAGAATTTCCAGTCTTCCTTTCAATTCTCTCGCTACCATCTCCTCGTGCTTTATGACTACCTCCTCTTCTCCGAACTTTTTCTGTCTTTTGTACTCAATTTTCGGCACCTACTCTAACACTTAGAGCTTCTTACAATTCCTTCTTTCACCCTTGATGCTGTGTCCTGTTTTCTTGGGAATTTATGGTTCGTTCGAGGACTTGAGAGAGATGGAAATTTTTTCATTGGCAGGAAGGTACAAAATGAGAAAGAGGCAAATGAGGAGGAAGAAGATGATCTTGAACTGAAAAGACGGTTTGAGATAGCATTGTTTGAATTCTTTTAGGTATTCTGTTGCAGAGTTGTATGCACTAAACTCTTGAGGGTTCCAAGAGACAACATCGTAAGGTTTCCAAACTGAAATCAAGGACTCACTTCCGGTGTAACGATACTAAAAATATTAACTATACTATAAATCATATTGATTGGCTTTTAATAGTATACTACTCGGAACAGTGAGGTAGAGTCCACCTGAAACCAATCTTGTAGATTTTTCAGCCACGAGGTCTTTCTTCTGCTGGGCCTACGTCTTCCTTTGATTTGAACCTCCATAATCAGCCACTGTAGCCAATAACACACCAACAAGTGTGCATTATGAAATAAACACAGTCTTCAAAACAACAAAAATCATTGTTCTAAACTGCATACACAATATTTGGAGTTTTTAACAAGCTGTTGGGTTAAAACTGTTGGCGGTCATGATAAGAAAAAGCTCTAGGAATCGGTCTTTTAGAAATCTAATTTTTAAAAAATTGAGAACGTAAGAAACTAAGAAAGCCTGGTTTGAGTAGGCTCTCCTTTCCTCTACGAAGGGCTAACTCTCTTGGCTCTACCTTTATGATACCAACACCCCAAACATGGCGAAACGTTCAGTATTAGTAATGTTTTCTTTCGAACTGTGTGTTAGTTTCCAATATACTAAAACCCTAATTCTTGTTCCCGTTTACTTCCACAAGTTCTCACCATTTTGAAAACCTACGGCGGTATTCGCCAACAAGTTTAGTGTATACAGTTAAAAAACTCTCACCTTTATGTCCATAAGTAACTTCCCTTGAATATAGGTCATTCGTTCATTACCTATTATCTTATCCTCGTTTTTATCAGTTCCCATCATCTTCTAACAATATCAGCGGTTTTAACCTTCATAAAAATAAACGAGCGATCAAACCACTTCCTCCTATTTGGGTCTCTCCATTCGATTTAAAACACTGAAGCTGGAAACCCTCGCAGAAACTTCATTCCAATTCTCCGTGATGGCTATCTCACCTTTATTGATCGCGAATCGAAGTCACCTTCACCAGGACTTTATACAAAACCCGGGTTAAACCTTCTTCTAAATCTCAAAGATCCTTCCAGCCAAAGGGTATTAGAACCGCTCTAAGCTAAAACTCTCTAGAAGAAACCAAAACACTTGAAATTGTCCTGTAGTGATGTTTCGGAGATTTTGGAAGGTGGCAAAGGATCTGGTTCTTATCCTAACAAACCAAGTTGGTGAGTTGATTACTTCGAAAGCCGGAAATAAATGTGTTACAATCGTTATTCCCGTTTGCGTGGCTATAAAATTTCACTCTCAGTTATTTCAGAGACAAAGTTAGCAACTAAGCAGGAAGGTATTCGATGTGTTTCCTCAAAAGTACAAAAAATTGGTGGTAGCATTTGAAATTATTTCCGTGAAAGTTGGGCAGAAGGATAGAAAAAACACAAACGCATTAGGAACCAACGGCGAGAGGATGGTCACCTTCTATGAGGAAAGGCAGCTTTACAAATTCCGGACAAGTAGTCAGGAGTCATTACTTCGTTGTTGCTATATAACAGTTTCTTCAAAACCGATTGGGGGGGTTCATTCACAGGTATTGAACTCCCAAATGTCAGAAAATCTGTTTGAAAGTAACAAAAACAGAAATTTGATACATGTTTTATGTAAATAACAATTAATTAATTTTATGTGTCTGTCACAAGTTAATAAAACTTATGCACAGGTTTTTGTAAAGACAGGAACGGATGCTGACACGTTGTAAGAGAATGTGGCTGGCAGGAGAACGGGAGGAGGAAAGTTAGTACAGAATTTAGACCCCAATTCAAGTCCTTCAAAGTCATTAGCCTAAAAATCCTCTTTAGGTTTAACTAAACTTTGTTTTTGTTTATCTTGTGTGCTAAACTTTTTCTGAAAAAGCCGAGAGGGCTGTGTAGTATTCAGATTCAATTTATACAGTTTATAAAACACTCACTTATACACTGATAGGTTGTTGATGTTTCGCATATCCCATCCTCCTCCTAACCGTATTCAGGAATCATTCCAGGTGTTCCAGCCCAATCTATCACTTTATCTACTAAATGTATTCGGTACTGTTTAGTGTCGTCACAGAATGAACACTTTCTCATATTCATTCTTAGCCCCCACTTGAGCAGAGCTGCGGGCTCCCCAAAAGGTCTTAATAGGTTCTGATAGTCTCTGTTTATTGTTAGAAACTCTTCTCACACCGGAAAAAAATTAGTTAAATGGATTTGAGAGAGTATAAAAACCACAAAAACTAATCGAACATAATGAGAAAGGAAACGAAACCAACAAAAAAGAAAAGCGGAAGTGAAAGATTACATTTCTTTTCTCCTTCCCTCTCTTCTCTCTCTTTTTCCTTTGACCACTGCCTTCCTTTTTTTGCCTCCCCTCCAGCGAATACCGAAGCACAAACAAAAAACTAAGAGAAGGTAAAATAAATTGTAGAAAAAAGGAAAACCGTTTCAAACACCCTGTACATTTATTTTCGAGTAGAAAACCGTAGAAAAAACATTTGAAGCACGTGGCATTTTACCTCAATAACTTCCAGTCCGGGAAAGACCCAGGAAGGGGGTCCTGCTGCCTTCCTCTTTTCCGGCAGGAAACTCTTTTCTACCACCACCATCCCTTTGTGTCGATTCTTTCTTTTTTTTTTAAGAAACCAGAATCGACACATGGGAAGCACACGAGATGAGAATTTCTGTTTGTTTGTTTGTTTCTCTTTCTTTCTTTCTTTTTGTATTTTGTCTTGGAGCTTTCGAGTTAAGAAACAATATTTATACACCGAAGAATGAATAGAAATGAAAATGTTTGTCTTCTCCTCTTTCTTTTCTTCTCTCTTGCTTTTTTTTTCCTGCTGGAGGTGGTCGGGGAGAGTTCTTCTTTTGTTCTCAGTCTTTAGTAACCCGGTTTTCCTCGGGTTTCATCGATTTTTATCCTCTTTTTTTGTAGTTTGTCGTGTCGAATGATGTTGAACATGTTGGTTGTGGTGTAAATGGATATTGACAATTGGGGCTCAAAGAGTTGTAGTTGATTGACACAAGAGCTTTAGTTAGGAAAATGGAGCTTTCGAAATGGTTCTTGAAGAATATCAAAAGTTCTAAGAGAGAGGTTCTCAAGGCCATACCCGTGGGCGCCATTTTATGTTCACAATGCAACACGTTCAAAACAAACTATAGTTATAGTTATAGTTGAGTTTTAATCCCATTTTTCAACCTTCTTGGGTATAACAGGATACGGGAGGAGAATTTGAACTCGCGACTATAAGTTCTTAGCCTGCCACTTAACCACTACACCACAGATTGACCGAACGTTCAGAACATACTACAAAGTTGTTGGTGGCGTTTGCTGACTATTTTCAATCTCTAGTTTGGCTTTGAGCGAGTTATAGCAAACAGTTTTTAAACCATATTCTCCCTTCATTCATCATTCTTTCACCTCACCAACCCTGCAAGTCCTCTCTTAGATTTCGTTCGCTTCATTATCTTCACTGCTCACACGAACTTCTTTCGTGAAACTCCATTTCCGTTCGCTGGCCAACAGAATTTCCTTCTTCTTATTGCTTTTCCTATCTCTCAAAACCATCACCCAAGCGAGCTTTATTCGCATCATTTTTGAGACCTACATCGATGACTCGATTTGTTTATGTCGTAAAAGATATCCTAACACTCCACTTGAAGAGCTTCATCCCTTTCCCTAAAATTCGACAGACACCTCTCTCCACTACAACCATCATCATCTCTGTTGGTTTTATGACAACTTTTAATTTTAACGACCTAATAAAAAATTTTTTTACGACAACAGCCCAACAAAAATTGAGCTCATTCAAATGGAAGGACTAAGAGAGACCTTGAGGATTTTGTTGACACCATTTTCTGTCGATTTGTTTACAAGTTTGTTTGTTAAAAACAAAAAACAAACTCTGTTGTGGGGGAATCCCTGTCCTTAAAAATTTTTACTGTAAGTTGATACCGTAAAGTGGGGTGACTGAGAGACAGCGAGTGTGATTTTTTTTGTGTGTGTAACTCGATAGTTTTTTTTAGGATCGAATGTCAGGTTTTTTGGAGACTGTCATTCGCGATCCGTTTTCTTTCGGATGACTTTGGAGGTGACGGTTTTGTAAACTGGGAATCAGGGTCGGTTTAAGGATGGATTGAGATTTTTTTTGGTTGGTTAATTTAACAGTGGGGGATTAGTGAGATTGCAAGACATAGAAAAGAGTAAAAATAGAACAAATCTACTCCTTACAAGTTTTCTCGTCAGTCTTTCGTTTTCTTCGAACTTTTAGTAATCGATTAGTTTTCTTCTCTTTTAAATCCAAATATTTTTGAGAAGAAAGATGATTGTGTAAAAGTATAAAAAGGAAAGTATTCTCCTCCAGTTCAAAG
The DNA here is from genome assembly GCA_016920875.1 of Columbicola columbae. Taxonomy (NCBI): domain Eukaryota; kingdom Metazoa; phylum Arthropoda; class Insecta; order Psocodea; family Philopteridae; genus Columbicola; species Columbicola columbae. Next base: position 3,337,039 of record JADMLL010000005.1, on the reverse strand, counting down.
AAATGACTTTGAAACTGCTCAGACGACAAACAGTACAAAAGAAACTGTGACGGAGAAGTCAAGGATTTCTTTCCATTTTCTCAACTCTCCTTCTGACTACTTTAACAAAGTAGACAAATGCGAGAAAAGAAGATTATGACAAACTTGGCATTGTTAGACTGAGGCAGATAAAAATTTACGCACTAAATGATAATATAAAAAACATGACTACCAATACAACTAATACTTATGACTACTGTTATGACTGTGCTTGACTACAGCCCTCTGTTCTACTTTCAGTTTCAAATTGAAGCCCTAAAAAGACAGAACTGATACCGATACTGATAAATCTGCTTATATAAATATAATAATATAATAATTAATTATTTTAGGAACAAGTCATTAAATATATAAATATTTAGAACAAAGATTTCAAAAGTATGGAAACTTTTTTTGAGAGAGAGTGGTTCAGGCACTAAAATAAAATAAATAAATTTAGAAAATTACAAAAAATAAATAAATACAATTTCACAAAAAGAAAAATTAATAAACATAGAGTAAAAATGCATAAATTAATTAATATAAAATAAAAATACAAAACACAAATACAAATGCAAAAAATAAATGTAGCCCATACAAAAAGGAAAGAAAAATGAAAATAAAAATAGAACGTAAAAAATACAAAAATACATATATAATGTAAAATGCCTGTAATTTCTGTATTTTTTCATTTGCATATTAATTTTAGCATTTTCTCATGTTCTATTATTTATTTATTTGTATTATTTATTTTCTTATATTCTATTTATTTTTTGATTTTTCATTATTTTTTCTTTGTATTTTTATCTTGTACTTATTTATTCTTTTTGTGTATTTTAATAAATTTATTTATTTCATTTTATACTGGGAATTAAATAAATACTGACAAAAAATAATAATAATAAAGTAAATAAATATGTAAATAATAATTTGAAATTATATTGTATTCCTTTCGCTCAAAGCTTCTCAATTTTAGAGCCTGAGTTATGTACATAAATATGTTTATTATTTTTAATAAACGAGTGTTATATTTATATAAATACAAAAAACTTAGAGCCAAAGTTGTCTCTTTCCTTCTAAACGAGAGCTAGAAGACCTAGAAGAAGTAGAGATTAGCGAGGGAATGACTATGGACATAAATAAACTCCCAACAGGTCTTCAGAGAAAAGCAAAATTGAAAAAAGGACCAAAGAAAGGAACAAGAGACACTGTTCCATTTTCTATCCTCCGCCATCTTCATACGTGGAAATTAACAAAATTACCGGAAATAGAAATTGGGAAACCCTTCTCAGTATCAAGGTTTCGACTCAGATGTGGCTTCCTCCACTTTCTTCATCTCTTTCCTGTCTTTCTACCAAAAGAAGTGAAACGGCTAAGCCGTTCGAAAACCTACCTCCTACCAGACCCGACCCCGCCCCCGCCCTTCAAAATAAATTTAAACCACTTTGTCTGATGTGTCTGTTTGTGAAACAAGATTGTTTCAGCGGTCACAACCCGCGGTTCGTTGGCAACAACAACCCGTCGACCCGTCTTTTCGTGAGATTTTATTAATGGAACGAAAAAGCCTTGAAGCTTTCTAGAAAGAGGGGAGAAACCTTAAAGCTTTTTCTCCGGAAATTTTCTTTTAAAACCGTTCCAAAGACAAAGCAAGAGAAGGAAGGATGGTGGTGAAAGGGGGGTAAACTTTTTAAATTTCACGTTCTACCATTTATTGGTTATCCTTTCAAATTGAAGTTTTTTTTTGTGTCGTCGAAGTTTACCGCAGCGTCGTCGCTGAGCTTTACCCGATTTTTTTTTATCTTTCTATTTTCTTTTTTGAGCTTTCTAATCGAAGAATAAATTCTTGGAGGAGAGAGAGAGATTGACTAGAAACGAATTAGGTTTTTCTTGTCGATTGAAAAGAAGGGAAATAAAATTTTTGAGTTTTTTTATCTGCTTTTTTTTCTCCTCTATTTTCCTTTTTTTTATTTATCTATTTATTTTGTAGCGGGTTTATCTATTTCCGGTTATTTTGATTTTTGGATGCTTCTTTTTTTTTACATTATGTTTTCAGGGTTTTGTGTGCATGGCTTAGCGCTTTTGCTTTTGTTTCTTTTTTGTTTTAAATGTGAGCTTCGAAATCTGTTTCTTTCTTTCTTTCTCCGTTTTCGTAGTTGTTTATCTATCTTTTATTGGTTTTACAAACATTATGTTTTATTTTGATGTCTCCTTTGTTGCTTTTATTTGAATTGTTTACTCTGGTAGTGGTATAGGTTCATTTGTTTAGTCTTAAAACCTTTATTGAAGATGTTTAGACGTGGAATCATTATTAGAGGTTGTGACTTTCGAGAATGATATCTGATACATTATGTACTTAGTCATTTCTAAGTTTATCTACTCTTTCTCCTAATAATCTCCAAATTTGTCGGTTAATAGTTGTAGTTGAGTTTTAATGCCGTTTTCATCCTTTTTGGGTACAGAATACAGAAGAAGGATTTGAACTCGCAACTATATCTTCTTAGTCTAGAACTTAACCCACTACACCAGAGACCTCCGCTATTTGTCGGTTAAATCACAGGAATTCTTCTGCAAGATGTTGTATTAATCAGTGTCGTATAAAAATGGCGAGGTGTAATGATAAAATCGAGATAGAAGGGTTTAACGATCCAGAAGAGGAAACTTATTATAATTCGTGTCCTTGCGGTGACAGTTTTCAAATAACCAAGGAAGAACTAAAAGCCAGTGAAGAAATAGCTACGTACTTTAGTTGTTTCTTGATTGTAAAAGTTATTTATAATATGGAGGAGTTCAAAGGACTCCAGAGCAGATGAGGTAGAGGTCGAGGGAGTTAAATGTCATTTGACCACAGCCAGTTAGGATCCACTGGTGGTGAAGCTATTCCTGGTCCAGTGTTACAGCCTCCTCCAACGTTTCCATTTCATCATCAAAACTTTTTCTCCCCTTTTTTCTTTAATTTCTCTCATCCTTCTTTTCCTACAATGTCTACTCATTTCTAGTCTTCTTCCTTTCACTCGTAAGTTTACGACGATGGTCTATAAGTCCGATACAACTTTTCTAACAGGACTAAAAACTACTTCAAGTCTTAATTTAGTGACAGAAGACAGTTTACTCGGGATAAAGACAATATAAGCACAATAGTATACTGTGCTACCAAATGCTCAGTACATCTTTCTTGAACTAAGCAACAGATTAATTAGCTTGAATTGAGGAGAGAGTTGAATGAATCAATGGAGACAGTTGTGTCTTCTTGGGTCAACGAAAGCAATCCAACTCATGACAACTAGAATAGAAACAGTCATCTGTTCTAGGAAAATTTAAGAATAGACCAAAAATAAATAAAAGAATAATTAGTTTTGGAACAGAGAGGAAGTGGAATGAATTAGAGAGAGAGACAGACAGACAGAACGACCGGGGTGACCGCGTTTCAAACATCTGCGGACAATTTGCAGCAAAGCACGCGTATCGTACGTGACTCACCTTTTGTTCATTTGCACGAGAGAAGGAGGAGATGAAACAGAGAGAAGAGGAGGCAGGTTGGTCCGCATCTATCCATCCTTCTACCAACCAACCGGCTAATCACCTCTCAGAAAGGTGTGTATAGCTGACAAGCCGTCCGTCTCCTGGTACGCTAGTTTATAAACAAGACAGGAGATATAGAGGAACAAAGGAAGGAGAGGATGCAGAAAAGGTGAAGGAACGATATTTCACTAGCAGAACTTTTTTAGAAATTAATTTTTGATCTAAAATGTTCTCCCTTCTTCCCTACCCGGTGGGGGTGGCATTCGTATTTTATCAATATCAACCATCTCGGTATGAAGCTGTTTTCCGATGTGACGGATCCATTAGAAGCCTTTTGAAGGAAATATAAAAAGCTTTTCATTCGCGCCTCCCTCCCCCCTCAACCCACTCCATCCCCGAATATATCTCAAAACGTTTAAAAAGCTTTCTCAATGAAATGATTGAAATTGTTTTAAAATGTCGGGTGGAACAAAACGAGGGGTTGAAGGGTGGAAGCTGGAAAATAGAAACTCGAGATTTTTGTGCTTTTTTCCCTGTCTCTCTCTCTCTCTTTTTTTATTCTTCTCCTCTCGCTTTCTCTTTCTCTCCTGTCTAATTAGTTTTGTTCTGCTGTATTTAAAGGTGAAAATGACGAAAATCGGTTTTCCCAGGCGAGAAAATAGAAAGGAAGGGCGGGGAGGAGGGCGTGGGGAGGGTGCTGTGGAGAGAACGTTCATTGTTCTTTTGGGAAACAATGGATAAAGCGAGTCGACGGGTTTTCGGTCGAAACGCGGGTTCGAGACTTCAATAGAAAAGGCGAAAAGGCTCGGCGACGAATTTGAGCAAAAAGGACGGCGGGGAGAGGTGAGGACGGAGTGGAGGAAGGGAGAAGGCTGCCGGAGGATTTTCCTCTCGATCAAAAAGTTAAAATCTCTCTCTAAGATAGTATTACTCTGATAAAATGACGGGAATTTAAATTTCGAACTTTTGTGAAAAGTGTCAAAAACTGGCCCCCGAACCTGATCTCTCCTGGTTTTCGAACTCCTTTCTTCTTCTTCTTCTCTGTGCACCCCCTCACCTTCGAGGGTTCATTCCAGATAATTCTCTTTCTATTCGCCAAACCATTTTTTCGGTCCTTTATCGAGAGAAAGTGAAAAGGAGGAGAGAGGAGATACACGATTTATAAACCTTAAAATATTCGAATCGATTCCGCTCATCTTTTGTTTTGAAACGGTTATCTCCTTTTGTGACTATCTTCTAAGTTTTTTTCTCCCCAGTTATCGGGTGTGGGGTTGGGATCGTCCTTTGTCTCTTAGGATTCTTTACGTCGGCATCTCCTCCACGGGATGTTCGTCCCTTTTTCACAAATTACAATGTCAACATCTTGTTGCTTTCCGTCAGCGGTTTTCCAACCCCGGAAAAGTTTTCCTTTCAAAAAGGCTCCTTTCTCTCCTCCCCAGAAAATCTTCCCGAGGTCAAAAACCCTTCTCCGAACCATCTTTCCTCTTTTGTTTTAATCTCTCTTCCCACCCCTCACCCCGCCACCATCTCCCTTTTAAAATCTTTCCAACAACTATTTTTGTGAATAGATTAAAATTTTCTAAAAACTTCCAACCGAGTGTAAATTATTCTTTCTTCTTTCCAACTCGTCGATTTATAATCTTCTCAAAAAACCTCACCTTTTCTCTTTCCCCATCCATCTTCCTCCTTCTCCCTTACTCTCTCTCTCTCTTTCTGATTTTATCAAAACCTGAGCTTCTTCAAAAAAAACAAGAAGAAAACCTCCAAAATTTTCGAGAAAGTTTGTAGAGAAAAGATCAAAAGATGGAGACTTTAGAAGAGCATACCTCGGAAAATCTTAAGACGAGCTTCTTTTTTTGCTGTCGCTTTTCGTACAAAATTAGTGAGAAAATAAAATTTTGCTGCTGTTAGTCATAAAGATGCTTTTCGAATTTTCAAACCGAGAAAATTTTATTTTATTTTTATTTATTTATATTTTTTTTATATATATTTTCCTTTCCGGAAAAAGGGAAAAGATGAGAGAAGATAACGAAAAATAAACAAAATTTTATTTTCTACCAGTCAAAAGATTTAATAATTTTGTGAAATGAAAATTTATGTTTTTTGCCTGGAATGACACCCTTGGCAAAGAACTTTAAGCTAATGGGAGGGATTCCGAGAAAACTTGTTACCAACTTCTTAGATTTTTCTTCCTTTTTTTTTCTTTATTTCTTTTATCTCTCTCTCTCTCTTTCCTTTTTCACTTTTGTTCAGCCCAACAGATTTGAAATATGAAAAATAAAATTATACCGCGTGGGGTTTTTGAGCTTTCTACGCTTGATAATTTTTTAAACTATCCTGTTGTAGGCAAATAGGTGAAAGCTGGGTATTCATGGGCGTGTTGGTGTTTTATATAAAGTACTCCGGCCTATAGCAAGGTGGTCAGAACAACAACTGTCATTCTAAAACCTATGTCGCAACGACGGGATCTATCTACCAATTCCAACCAAGATATTCTAAAAAGCTTTTACACTAAACCATCCACATTATTGGCGAATCCACCCCTTTTGAATTATTATTTAAAACGATGTTGTTTCCACTGTGCAGAACTCCTCCTGACATCACCTGACATGGGTGGTCCATTCCAAACCCTACACAGCATCCCCTCTAATGAAGGACGAAACCAAGAACACCACAAAAGATGCAAAGCACGGAGTAAGTAACACAATCCACCCTACCCGGTTACTTCTTCTTCATTAATTCTGCCTTATGGCCGTAAGGTTTGTCCCAAAAGTTCCCGGAATTATTACTTTTTATAAACCTTATTGTGATATTAGTTTTAAAATGTTCTTTTGACTGTTTACAGGCAGTTGACATCAACCCCGTTTCGAAGCTTGAATCTGCCAAAAATGTCAAAGAAAACGTCAGAAGTTCTACTTCGTTGGTCAGTACTGCCAACTCTAAAATACTATTCTCCTTGAAATAGGATTTCTATTCATGTGCCTTCCGTTTCCGTTACTTCTCTGCTTCTTCTGCAATTTTCCACTCTTTTCTTTTCCGTCTACTTTGCTTCGCTTCTATCTATTACCCTCAACTTCTCTCTAATCAATTCTTCTCCTTTATCCACTTCTCCTATTCCTTTTATTTACTCAGTTCTCACTTCCTCACCGAATTCTTAGTAAAACAAGGTTGAGCCAACTGGTTTCTACCTTCAAATTGGAGGCAGTTGGGGGTTGATCACTGTATGATGCCACACACAAATCCATAAGAGAATTACAGAATTCATAGTATAGAGTTTTATAAGGTGTAGAAGAATATAAAGTAGTTAAAGTTGAGTTTTAATCTTGTCTTACACCCTTTTTGAGTATAACAAGATGCGGAAGGAGGATTTGAACTCGCCAGTATAACTTCTTAGTCAGGCACTTAACCACTTTGACTTCCCACTATGTAAGATTTTGAAGCGTCTAACTACTTTTAGATAGCAGAACTTAATATATGAAAGTCGAACATAAACACCTCAAATCTAAAACAAAAATTTTTTCAGAGCTTTAAAGCCTACAGTAACTCAACAGTGAAATGTTTAAGAGCTTTTGTGTCCTGAAAATTAAAATGAAGAGCCACAAACCCCTAAAGGAGGCTCAGAATACCAATGTGATAAGATCCAACAACTGTGGTGACCAAAAAACGTTAATGGACAGTAACAAAAGGCAGGAATTTGTTCCTCAGCCGCGAAAATCACACTACAAACATACTAAAATAAAAATAAATAAAAAATTCAAGTGCGTTCTCAAAATGGCGGCGAGGAAACGAGAAAGAGAAAAAACTGATAAAAACCGGACCAGAAATTTTACGATTACGACCAGACCATTTACTGATTGCTTGGGCGTTCGATTCGGTCCAACTTTTCTGTCTCGTTTCAATCTTTTTTTTTTGCTTCGTTTTGATTCTTTGACTGAAATTTGTCTTTCTTATTATCTCTGGTTTAAAACGAATCGATTCCGTGAAGTCAGGCTGGACTCTTCATAGTATCTGCAGAGGAACGAACGCTTTTTATGTATAAATCGACCGAGAACTCGAAAAACGAACGGCTTTCTCATTTTGTTTGTACTTTGTATACAGTCATTGAAATGAAATTTCTTTTATAAATTTTCTCCTACGATTCATCCTTTCTATCTACTTGTATTTTCACTTTTATTTGATGCGAACGGATTTTATCCCACCAACTTCCACATCCGGATGGTGGATTGACCACCCGTTCGAATGTTTTTTGTTTGATTTATTTCTCAAAGCACCGGGTGGACGTCGAATTTTAACTAGAACGGTTTTTGGTTTCATTTAAGAGCACGTCAGAGACCCTTGAAAACACGAGTAAGAATAAAAAAAATGGTGGTGGCTTGGGGACACTCTTTGCCGAGGACAGAACTATATTCCAAAACAAGCCCTCGATTGGAATCCCAAAGGAAGCCGAAGAGGAAGAGCAAGGAAGACGTGGAGGCTAGAAGTTGAGAAGGAACGGGCTGCATTAGAAACAACTAGAGCCGCAGGAAATAAAACAGCCCACACTGAGTCGATGTAGACGCTCTAGGACTTATTATGTATGAGCATAAAAACTGATTTTTGGAATCGATGACTATTATCATCATCGGAAGCAAGGATTCATTAAGATTACAAATACCTTTAGTTGACAAAAATTTGTATCCAAACTCTCGAACAGAAGAGGAAACTCCAAACGACCCCTCTGATATTGAGGCAGTATAACACTCCTTGATAAGGTGCTGACTTCACCAGGTGTACAGGTTTCAAGAAGACAAAATTTTCTTACCTAAAACAAAATAAATTTATTCATTAGAATCACTTCGACAGTGTGCATTTTGTTTGAAAATATTTTCTCTCTCTCTATGCCTTTAGGACCAAATTTAACTTTCTTAAATTTGATTAAAATTCTAAGTCAGACATCTTCTGGACATTTCTGACAAGTTTCGAAAAGGAGTGACGTAACAAGACTATGTTCTCTGTTGTGGGACAGAATCGGCCGAACACCTTCTTGTAGACTGCCTAGATGGTACAAAACTAGGGCGGGTCTCTACCAATAGAGCTAACAACACCTTAAGCTCTTGTCGAATAAAAGAAACCTGAAACGCCTCAAATTTACCAGGCCACCCTTTTACTCAAATTTACACCAGCGATTTACTAGCATAGCAAAAAAGCTAATTACTGTATGGTAAATGAAACACTGTATATGGTGGTATCGTTAAGATTGTAATTTTTATCTATATTTGTTAACTATTTAGCCTTCGAGCATCTCAAAACAGCTCAAACCACTTCTTCGAGTTTGTGTAAATATGTAGACTAAAGATTCCTTAGTAGCTAAGACGTTACTCCTTCTTTGAACTAGTTCTAGAACTCTTTCAGAAAATTCTTCACTCACCCTATAAAGTTACACTGAGTTCTTTTAATTCCAATATAAGTGTTACGCTTCAATCTTTCAGATTCAAAAATTGGTTCAACCAGATAACGACTACCGTGAAATATATGGAAAAGAAGAGTGGATAGACAAAAAGAGAGAATGGAAGATGAAAAGGTTAACATGAAAGAAGAGAGGACGTGAATAGATAGAAGGACCAAAATAAAGATTATTGATTGATGAAAATTATTAACAGTGTAAATAAAAATAAAAGGATGCGAAGACATAAAGAGAAAGCAAATCAAGCGTGAGTAAGAAGATATTGGTTGAACAATATAGATTGTAACAAACTAAAGATTAAGAAAGAAAAACAGGAAGGATAAACACAAAAGCACAAAACTAAAGAGAAGAAAAGAGAAACAAAAAGAACAAACAGAAAACCTGGATCAACTTTATGTTAAATGGAAGGAAAGAACGGACATCCGGTGAGGATGGACTCTGGAAGACTGGCCAACCAGGTCCACAAACACTTCCTTAACAGAAAAACCAAGCCGGCATTATTCGTGAAAACTGAAAAACACTTTAGAGAAGCAGGTGGTAAAAAGAAGACTTAAAAAGGTGGAACACCCTGCAAAAAATAGAAGCTGAAAACAAAAAGTGAGAGAGTATTGGTGGAAAAGAAAGGAAAACTAAGAACCCAGAAGAAAGAAAGGAAAATAGATTGAAAGGAAAACGATAAAAACAGGAAAAAACGATCGAAAAACGGAAAAAGTAAAACAAAATCGAAAACTACAAAGAAGAATGAAGAAGAGAGACAAAAATACTTAAAATAGCGAGAAGCCAAAGAAAGCAAGGAGAAGAGAAAACAGGAAAACTAATAGAAAGAAAATTCATGACTGTCGACATCAAGCCAACCGTTCATATTCCAATCATCATCATGGGGGCGTCTTTCGATGACAAAAGAGAAAACACATTCCACTCAAAGATCAAAAGACAATAGTCGCTGCCTCGAAAATTTTCTTCGTAACAAATTAACAAGCTATATTTCAGTGGAAGAGGAAACGAATCACGCCAAAACGTCAACTGGAACAAATTCAAGCTTTCGTTTCATTAAAAGGAAAAAAAAACTTCAACAAACGCGTGCCACGTTCACCGTCATACATGCAACACGTTCGACAAATAAAACCAAATAATAGTCCTATAAATTTGGTGTTCCTTAATTAGAACAGGATGAGGGGATAAAAAAAAACCCCATTACCAAAATCTCTGAGGTAGAGAGAGAAGACGTGCCATCATCCATCACTAAAATTAGGTAAAATTTGTACAAAAAAGCCTCAAAGGGAAGATTTTGAAAATCGACAAAATCGGAAACATAAAAAAGTTTGAGAGTTTCAAAAATATGAACAACACCCTCCCCAACAGACACACAACAAGTGAACCAAAAAATATATAGACGCACATACACACCCTACACTCACGCAGAAATTCATTCAGTCAGCACACACGAACACACTCAGTGATTTATGAACGAAGCAATTTTCTCATTCCGTAGCAAAAACTGAAAAATATGAGATTCGACGGAAAGCTTTTCATCTATCTGTTTAGTCTCAGTTCGCGCCCAATTTTACAACAGGAAGAGAAAAAATTGAAAGAAGGAAGAGAGGAAACGGAAAAGAGAAACAAAATTCAGTAGAAAAGACAAAAATAGGGACAAGGGGAATGAGAGAAGGACCAAGAAAGGAACCAATAGCAAGATCCAAAAATATTTTTAAAAATACTCACTAGGAACAGGAAAAAAACTGTCATAAATTGTCAAAAAGAAGAAGAACTACAAAAGACAGTAAAGGAACTAAGAGAGAGAGACCAGATATCCGCCATTTTCCTTTACCATCTCATCATCCTCAACGTCACTTTTAATACACCGATAAATAAATAAATAAAACATCTCTCAGTCTGTCCTCCAGCATCATCGTCACAAAAAAATGAAAACAGAAAACTTCACCAAAACTAAATAAAAGAAAGAAAGCCGGAAAAGCACCTCTCTTCCATTTCCACCCCCAACCCCCAAATCAAAGGTAATAAGCAAAAAATGGCAATAAAATTTACGAGCCCCTCACAAGAAAACAAAACTTTTTTCTTAATTTCCGAAAAGTTTCGCGTCTTTTGAGTTATTGCAAATATCAATTTTCTCCTACAATGATTTTCCTCCGATTTTTCATTTTTTCCACCCCCTTTCCACCGCCAGCCCATCCCTTCTATCTCTCTCTTAAATCGGTACGAGATATTAAAATTATCGTTTTTCTCCTTTTCTCCTTCTTCATCTTCTTCTTCTCTTTGTGTCCCATTGTAGATGATGACACGAGGAGGAGAGAGGGATGAGGACAAGAAGAAAAGTTGTGGTGAGTTTTTTGGGTAAAAGAAAAATTCAAATTCAAACAAATTTTTCTTTTTCCTTTGTCCTCTAGGCGCTACTTATTTTTTGCAACAGGAAATACGTCATCGCTTTCTTTATTTATCTACTCTCTTCCTCTGTTACATAATTTATTAGGATCCTGGATTTGAGCTGTTTGTCTCATGCAGAATGAATATAATAATATTAAGTGATAGTGTCTATACACGAGGAAAAACTATACTTAAAGAATACTTATATTGATACTATATACTGAAGTATTAGTAAAAGAAAGTATACTTAACAAATGATAAAAACACTTTAGAGTAGAAAGTGAAGTAAATAAGAAGAATAAGCTGACGACTGTAAGCTTATACAGAATTATTTTATCAGTTTAAAGACTGTGAATCATCAAAAAGCTTGGTGAGAACTGTACGATACAGCTTTCGAGGATCAAATAAAAACATCTGAATATTTAGCTTCCAAGCAATATCATAAACATTTTAGAAAATCTCAATGTGACTAGACACTTGTCGCCATATTGGGAATAATTTCAGTACTCAGTTACAGCTAACTACTCTCGATTAAGTTTTCACCCATGATTACCAGTAGTGTAAAATGCTTTGGTTGAGATAATAGTCCAAGAAGATTATATTCAGTCGTGATTAATACGAATTGACATCAATCTGAATAGTTGTGGAAGTATAAAAGCTGGTAAGAATGACAGACAGAAGGAAGTAGAGAGGTGAGGCTATGGGAAGCGTGTTATGGAGTCAAGTGGTTTGTGTCTCTTGAGTCGTCGCTGGTCATATTATTCGTCAAGAAGGGATGATGCAGAAGAGACAGAAAGTAATGTAAGAAGCTAGATATTGTGGGAAAATTTTTTTTACTCACAGTTAGCCTAACATATACAAATACATCCCTTCAATCTAGCTCCTACTCCGACACCCTACCTACTCCTTCGTCATTGTAGGTCTCTACCACTCTTCTCTTATATAATTAGACACTAGCAGTAAATTGTGTTGTCTCCAGTCAATCCTCAGACACCAGTCTCTCAAATTAATGTCAATAACATCAAATCCTTCCCCGCACCCGTAGTTTTACAAGAAACCTACCAGACTCACTCCCTCTCAACTCAGTTACACTTAGCTAACACAAAAATCAAATCCTAGAAAACCCAAACCATGCCAACGATTTCCCAGACAAATTTTCTGATGAACCAAAACTCTTCTATCCTCCTCCTTCTTCCTTTTTCTCATCTCTCAAACCAAGATAGAAGATCAAACCCCATAAAACCTTCAATCTTCTGGCTACCCTTCCCTCCACCGACCTCCACCATACATCTATTGCAGTAGAAAGAAAAAAGAAAAAAAAAACAAATTTTTCTAACCTCCATTAAATTACTTTCTAGAATTTTCTCAACCGAAAACAAAGCTTCCACACAGATTTGATTTCCTTTTGGTTTTCGCAAGAAGACGAGAAGAGGAGGGGGGAGTACGAGAAAAAGAATTCAGAAGCAGATTTTCATTTTTTCCTTTTCAGATAAGAAAATATGTCGAACATAAAAAGGAAAATAATTTCCCAACAAGAAGGAAGAGAAGAGAAGAAGAAAAAAAAGTTGTAACTTAATATAAATATTTATAACCGAGTTGGTAATCTATTAAAATATATTTATTTTTCCTTTTTTGTTTATAAAACTGGAAAACTTTTTCAATATGTATATTTAAATACTTTAGGAAAGTTTATACTCGAGACTTTTTTTGCTTTTAGGTCTATCAAAACTCCCCTCCCACCCCGCCTCACCCTTGCCTCCTTATCATCTCTTTTTCTCTTTCTACTTTCTACCTCTTCCTCCAACTTTTCCTCATCTCACCCACTCAACCACAAACCACCTTCAATTCATTCATTCATTCCTTCTCGTCTTTTATGCTACCCTTTTTGATATTCTACTTTTCCTTCTACTTTTCTTTTATATACCCTTCCTGTAGGTATATTTCACGATCAACATTATTCACGTTGAAATGGTTGCTTGTAGCCCTGATTTTTGAGTCTGAGACAGATAGATGTAAAGAAGAAGAATGGAAGAAAGAGAGAAAAAAAGAGACAGGAAGAAAAAAGTGGAAGAGGAAGAGGAAAGAAAAAAAACAGAGAGAGAGAGTGAAAAAGGCAGAATGAGAGAGGTATGTGAAAAAACGAGACAAATAAAGGTAGAGAAACGGAAAGTAGGAGAAAACAAGAAACAGAGAAGAAACAAAGAGAATAAAAGATAAACAAAGAGAGAGAAAGCAAAATAAGAGAAAGAAGAAAAGAAATAGAAATAAACAGAAACACAGAGAGAAATACAATAGCCAACACATACAATTTCAGATTATAAAAAATTAATAAAATAATTTTTCTATTCTCTGTATACTTTCGACAGCACTGACGTCAGCAGAGTAACAAAATCAAAGTAGAAAAAAAAATTTCGTTTCATCCCTTAAAATTCATCTTTCCCACACCTCCTAAAGTCTAGAGAGGCAACCAGTATTACATAAACCGAAGCGCATACTTGAATCCTGACTCTCTCTTCTCCTCCCACCTCCTTCCACTCCTCTCCCCTACAGAATTAAAACCTTCGAAACTTCATTTCTCATTAATCAAAATTAATATAAATTCGGAGGGAAGAAAACTCAACCGAAGAAATAATTTTAAATTTGTATTTAGGGAAAAGTTTACGTTATTCGTGAGAGGGTGTGAGGTTCTGTCTCTCTCAAAGAGAATGAAAAGAAAGAGTAGAAACGTATTGAAAATACCGACAGGAAGAGCGGTAGTGGTAAGAGTACCGGAAAGAAAGGAAAGAGAAAGTGATACAGGGAGGAAGGGAAGAAAAGGACCGAGGTTTTCCCCAAATTCGAAAACTTTCCATTTAATATGATGATTGTGTTCTACATCTGGTCTGATTAGTTTTCAAGTATTATACAGGAGGAAGACGAGGGAGGGTATGATGAGGAGGAGGGCCCGAGAACGAGATTTTCACGTTTCGCTAGTTGAGAAAACATCAGGTGATTCCCGCGTCGCTGTACGGGTCGCTGAACAACATTTCCACTCTTGTTTCCCTCACGTCGATTAAGAGAATGGTAACCTAGAAAAACACTTTTTTTCCTTCTTACCCTCCTCACTCACCCCGCCTCACCTCCACAGCCATCACTCATTCATTCATTCAAATAAACGAAATCAAAATTCTCATCAAATTTTCAGGGGAACGAACGGAAAATTTTGAACCCTCTACAGATTCTTGTTTTCACGAAACAAAAGCTTCACCCAAAACAGGAGAAGGAGGGAGGGTGGTGGAGGAAGTGTGTTAAAACACATCATTAAAAGGCAATAATTCCAAGTTTTGCAACAATAAAACCAACAAAAATTTTCCCAATAAAATCGACGCCATTTTTAGGGGAAGAAAAGTTTAAATTCGAAAATTAAAATCGAACTCTAATAAAAATGAAAAACTTTTATTTGTTTGTTCGAATTGTCGTCGTGACGCCATTCCCGGAGTTTTGAAAATTCTGTCGTCGCTACCTCTTACCAGTGTTTTCGTTTTTGTAACGTCCCCCCCCTCCCCAATCCTTCGTCGCATATAGTCTAAACGACATTTTAACACTAAACCAACCGATTTTTCATTTTGGTGTCCACCGAAACCGGGAAATTGACCGCTTTTCAAATTTAAAAATATTTATTATATATAATATTATTAATATATATTATATAGGTATATGTTTACATACATACGTAATTATTGGTTCATTTGTTTTTCATGCTGTTCTTCTTTGTTATTTTTCATTAGACCAAGGGACTATAAGCTTCTACAGTATCCATCATTGGTGAGGTCACCTTCTTACTTCATTTTTGCTTACCCTTGTTTTTTAGTTTCCAGACTTGGTGTCCACAATGTGAATTCTTTGAGACTGGGTTGCTTCTCCCGACTTCTCAGGCTTTGTTCCACTTTATCCATCATTGGTCAGCAAACAATGAGGGGTTACTTCTTTTGGTTTTTATTTTTACTTCCAGTTTTTGGTGTTCAGACTGTGTGTTCCTGTAAAGGAATGTGTTGTGGAATTGTGTTTGGAACTATCCAGCAGCAAAACCGGTCGTGACCTCCATCGTAACACTTTTTCAGCTAACGAGAATCAAAACGAAATTCAAAATGTGTTTCCACCCCTCACCCCCGCCTTCTCATTAACTCTCCAAAAACTTAATTTATATCAAAACACTCATTAAACCCCCTTCCTTACTCCTCCCCTGACACATAAAAACTAGTCTTGGAGAGTTGAAAGACCCTTTGAACAGACGCCGGACAGACGGAACCAGGGAAAAGCTATTTTCCCGTTTCTTCAATTTTGTCTTTGTTTCCTCTTCCATTCTTCCCTTTTCGAGACTCGTTAAACTAAATCATGCTTACGACCTATTTCTAACCCACCCATCCAGCCTCCACCCTCCACCCTCCACCACCTTCCGTGTTTCACATAATCAAAACATTTAAAATTGTTTTTATGGACGTTCGTCCGTTCACTCGTGAGTGACCCCGAGTAATTTACATTTACTATATTCTAACTGAGAACCTAATTGAGTTTTCTTCTTCCTCCTTACCTCATGTATTACCTCTCCTCCCGATGTTTCCGGCTTTTCCTTCACCTCTTTATGACCCATGAAATTTATGGTCCGTTTTTTATACAGTAGGCAAACACACAAAACCGAGAAAGAAGAAGAAGAAAAGAAAGAGAACCGTTTATTTTTTGTGTTCGGACATGGAAAGGTTATTAACAAGTCAGAACATGTTTAAGTAACGGTGATTTTGTTTTGTTTCAGCCTCGGAATTATTTGTCTGTGAGATTGAGACATGGCTCTGGGTTCTGGATAAAATTATCTGTTGAAATAACAGCTGAACGGAATATAAAGAAGACAAAAAGCGTCTCCATCGTTCTCTCACGTCTTTGGACGTTTTTCCCTCTTTCTATTACCCATCTTCTCATTCTTTCTTCTCTTTGTATGTATGTTTGGTTTCTGGGATCTATTTACTATTGCTTCCGGTAGTTTTTAACCAGATTACTCCATCTGTACATTGCAGTGTTGACTTTTAGTAGATGGACGAACTAAAACTATTTCGTATTTCAAAATTCTTATTGGTTATAAGTGCTACACGTACTATATTATAGCGGGGAGGATAGGTAATAGATAAAAAGGAAGAAGACGTCAAAAGAAGAAAATTATTGTGTTAACCAAAGACATCTTTGAGTATATCAAAGATAAGTTGCTAAACGATAGGTCAGAGCACTTCCACAACCCCAAAAATCATGGGTCAAAATCCCACCAGGGAGAAAGTTATTCATGTTAATCTGCTGATTTTCCTTATCTACAAAGTTTTTCTTCCTCTCATGCACTATCCCTTCACCAAAAAAAAATCTCTCCAAAGCTCACAGCCTTGGTAGTATCTTCTGTCAGCAGTAGT
Organism: Columbicola columbae; assembly: GCA_016920875.1. Classification (NCBI taxonomy): domain Eukaryota; kingdom Metazoa; phylum Arthropoda; class Insecta; order Psocodea; family Philopteridae; genus Columbicola; species Columbicola columbae. Next base: position 3,320,248 of record JADMLL010000005.1, on the reverse strand, counting down.
CCTTTGTATAAGGCAGCTGACCCTCTAAAAATAAGGTGAAACAGTGTCTTCAGGAATGAGGAATAATAATAAAAATAGGTACAGTATATTGGTTATAAGTTTTTATTATTAATAATTATAATAATAGTTATATTAACCAGACCCATCACGGGTAAAAGTATATACCATTCTTTTCCAAAGTAGGCTGTAGTAGGCTGGTTTCATGTACCGTTGAGGACCAGCAAAGCGATAAGGTCGTCCTTCCACCTCTTTTTCTGTGTACCCCTGTTCCTATGTCCTAGAATTGGAGACCAGTCACTTCTCTTTGGTCCATTTTCTGTAATTTTTCCTCATAAGATAACCCACCAATTTCCATACCATCCTCCTGATAAATTGATCAGCATCATAGGTACCCAATTCCTTTCTTATGGCTAAGCTGCTTACCTTGTCGAGCAAGCTTAACCCTCTGGTACTCCATTCCATGGCTCCTTGTGTCGTCCTTATTATCTCTTCTGTTTTTATAATTAAAGTTAGAGCTGAGGCATTCACATTTTATATAATTTTTATAAAGAGACCTGTGGTCAAATTCACTTTGACAAATAGGAGCCCGAAAACATTTGGCCAACACTCGAATAGTCGAAACAGTTGGTCAAATCAACAACAAACAAAACGAGAAGGAAAATCAAATTCGACAAAGAGATGAATAGAGAGGGCGGAAGAGAAGGGTAGAAAATAAAAAGACAAATAAAATTTCTGATTCGGTCAAGTCATAAAACAAACAAATAAAGAAAATTTTTCCGGGAGAGAGAAAATGAGCAAAAGAGGAAAGGAAAGAGAGAAAAGGAAGGAGGAAGAGAGGAGGGCGAAAGAGGTGGCGACGGAGGTGGGAAAATTTCATTTTGTTCCTCCATTAATATTCCGAAAACATTTAAAAGACGATTTGCCAGAATTTTCAGTTTTAATTTCCTCTTCAAAATTTTTAAGCTTGAATTAACGCTTTAGAAAACTAAAAATATTTTTCTGAATTTTTAAGTACCATAATGAGTGAGTTGTGGGCGAAGTTTTTGCGAGAAAAAGGAAGGAAAAGAAGACGGAAGAGGTGGAGGAGGGAGTCGAGAAGGGCAATGGCAAAGGCGGACAGCTTCAAGTCTCAACTTTGACTTTCGAATAAAAAAAAAGAAAAAAGTTTTTCTCCTCGGATAAAGTTTGTTGTTTCCTCTTTTCTTCCTCTCAGTCGTCTTTTAAAACTCTTCCCCGGCCATTTCCCATCTCCCTCAAAAATCGGGATTTGAAGAAAACTAAAAGAAAAACCTCGAAACTTGTTCGATATATCGATTTCCTCGCAAAGACCGGTTGATATTTTTACTGTTTGTCGCTTAACTTCAGCAAGAAAGAAAATAATCCTCCTCCACCTCCTCGGTTTAAAGCCACACTAAAACCGCTTCCTCTTCCTTCCTTCCTTCCTTGCTACCCCTTCCTCATGTGAAATTTTCCCGGTTCAGTTATCGACATCAGAAAGAGAGAGAGAGAGAGAAAATTTTCAGGAGTTTGAAATCCGGAAAATTTTACTCCGTCGTCAGCCGACGACAATTTCCCAACGTTTCTCGACTAAAAATCTTTTTACGCCCTTCATTTACAAACTTTTCCTTTTATGTTGATGACTTTCTCGGGGAGATGTTTTGAAGCAATGAATTCGCTTGAGAGTGAAGTGGAAAGAGGTGGAAGGATGAGGAGAAGTAAAGCGGGTACTCAGGAAACAAATTTTTCTTGTTGAAAAGATGACGGGGAGGAGGAGGAGTAATGGGAGAAATCGTCTCGGAATTAAGGAATTAAGACAAAAATTATTTTCACCACTCATCCACTTTTGAATGAATTGTCTTCCCAAAGTCAAACAACACTTTCCTCTCATCTCTTCTCCTTTCATTTCTCTTCTTCCGTCTTCTCGGAAAAACAAGTCCCTCAAGCATTTGACATGTTTATCTTCTGGTTTTACTCCACACACTTTTTCGGTGTCCAGAAACTTCCATCATCACTGTAAAGAAGTTACTGAGTACCTCGCCATCCTGTAGTGACCCGGGCTGTCAACACTCTAGATCAGCAGTTGACGTGTTAAAAATGGCTCACCAACTCCAGAGATTGTTTACAAAAGGACACAAGTCGCGGATACCGTTAAACTAGCGAAAAGACAGTGTTAGGATGAAGGAAATTCGTTAGTTATGGAAATTTCAAGAGAACTATTCCCAATCACAGGTCACTGACACAAAAAGGGTAGTTTTCACTACCGAGTCAGTATAAATACCGCTCGGAATCCAAGGCAGTCAGTCGGAGTGACCGTGTGTCCAGCCAGAAGTTGGTAGAGGTAGTGCTCAGTCGTAATCCAAGAATATTGTGTATCGGGAGGTCTGTGGTGTAGTGGTTAAGTACTAGACTAAGAAGTTATAGTCGCGAGTTCAAATCCTCTTCCCAAAAGGGTGAGAAACGAGCTTAAAACTCAACTATAACTATAACTATATATTGTGTATCTAGTAACCAGTAAGGTTTAAGAGTACCTAGCACGATCCTTTCACTGTTAAATAACAGAGAAGAGCGAATAAACTTTATACCTATTTGACTGACAGTATTGCTCCTTTATTTTCCCGAACTTTTGCGTTAGAATTACTTATTCCAGGTACTCTAGAAATACTCAGTACAAAATAAAATTGATGCCAAAAGAAGTGAGATGACCTATAGTGCGTATCTACCACCCATTCTCATTTCATTCCTGCATCACCAACCCAATCAAGAACACAATCATCAACACAATAACTTTCAATTCCCTCTCAATAACACCCAAGGCTCAAGATTCCCTTTCAGGCTAACAGGAAACAATTCGATAACGAAAAAATTGGAACCGTAATTTTGACTACAAAAACAAAAATGAAAACAAAAACCTCGAACGTGTCTCAGGACTCATTGACACGAGACCTTGAAACATACACAACTCGAAAAAGAATTTTTTAATACTCAAAGTCTCATGAAAGAGCGTTTATTAGCGGCCCCGAAAAACCAAAAAAAGAAATAATTTGTGAGACTTAAAATTGGGGGTAGATATTATTGGGGCGTTTATAGCGGGCGGTGGACGAACCTGGTGCACATACAGGCGGGTACAATAAACCGATCACGTTCGCCCCATTGCTCCAATTCAAAATTACATGGTACGCGAATTAGTGAGAAGAGAGAGAGAGAAGCATAATTCAAATCCTTGAAATATCGACAAATTATTTTCTTTTATTTTGTAATTTGTTTCAACGTTCCGGTATTTGAGGGGAGGAGAGGAAAGAGAGAAGAGAGAGAGAATAGAAGGAAAGAAAGAAACACGATTAAGTTATAAAATTTCCTTGGGTCTAAGAAGAATCAGATGAGAGAGAGAGAGGACAAAAAAATCAATTTCTCGGTTCAAGAACTTTTCGAAGCCCTTTCGATGCAAAAACCAATTTTAAAAGCTTCCTTCCTCTCGCCCATTCGCCAATAAAAGACTAACAATCAGCAGGAGTCAGCAGTGCCAATTAAACTCGAAACATTCATTAAGTCAAAAGCGATACGGATTAAATCGACAAACAGACCTAATTTAATTAGAACAAACCAATTATTTCGGTTCGAAGAAAATCGTAACAAGAAAAGGTTACCACCAAAAGAGAGAGAGAGAGAACAGACGTGAAAAATGGAAATAGAAGAGAGAAGAAGACGAGAAAAGGCGGCAAAAAACCGGAGAAGAAAGACAAACTCACAAAACTGCACCTTGGAATTACGTCGAGAACCTCCCCAAAAAAAGGACAAAGAAACAAAAAATGGACGAAAACGGGAGGGCAGGATATGGAGTGAGGAATTTCCTTTTTTCCTTTTAATAGTTGGAGGAGAATTTTCCGAGGGAAATTCTTTTTTTCTTTTATGATTGGTTAAAATAAATTCATAGAATGAAAAATATCCTCCTGGGAACGGAACCACCTGACTTGGGTCTGCCTGCTGCCACGTTTTTCACCTTAAAGATTTGGTTTCACTACTCGTCTCCTCCCCCCCTTTCTCCTCATTCTTTCTACCTTTATTCGACTTTTTCTTTTCACTCTCTCTCTCTCTCTCTTTCTTTTCTGTTATACATCCACAAAAGGTTTTGATTTCTCTTCCTTTCGTTCTCTTGTTCGGTTTTTCTTAATTTTATTTCCCAAACTTTTTTTTCCTTTTGTGAACATGTTTCCACAAGAAATTAATGGTTTCCTTTTTTTGTTTCCCTTGTCCTAGTTCTAAAAGAAATTAAGAAAATGATTTCTGTTTTATTTTCCAGGTTTCTAAAAGTATATACGTCGACATTTTGCGGACGTGTTGATGTTGAGTTTTTGGTTCATTTTTGGACCAAGTTTAAAAATTTTTCCTGGTGGCTGTTTATGTTTTGTTATAATTTGATGGTGTAGCGGCTAAACGTTCCGCAGTTTATAATTTAATAGAGGATCGTGAAAGAGAACTCTGTGGTCAAGCGAGGGTCATAGATCACAGTATTCATACTGTCTGTTCAGTCCTAAACTAGAGAACCAGAGGCTTTTAACAATTATTGGATGAACGGCACTTTCTATTTCAGAAATACTTTGTAAATTAAGGATTACCATGACGTTTCTAGAATGTGTTAAGTCTGTCACTCTGGTTACATGAAGGCAAAACAGGTTTCTAATGTTTCCTTTGAATCCCTTTCCTAAGTGCTGTATTCTATTTTTCCTGTTGAACCACCACACCAATTCAGACCTGTGAACTTTTGAAGCAATGCGAATTTATCATTCCTGAAAAAATGACCCATCCGAACAATCGAAGAGTTCTATTTTAAGAAGTAGGTCTTTTGAACAATGGTTTGAGTCATCCGACTCATCCCAGTATTAACTTTTTGGAACCATTTCTAGGTTAAAAATGTTGCACGTTTCCTTAAATAGACCATCCGGCTTTTGGGTCTTTGAAAATCGAAATAATTCTTTCTGACAGAATCCTCTCACACCTGAATGTTAAACAGAAAAGTTTCGTTCTAGCAGCCAACACCCTCTGTAGGGTTTATTGTATATTCCACTATTATTGCAATGTCTTATCCGGTTAATCATAAAACTCTTTGTTGACCCACCCGGCTTCAAAATTTAGTTTCGATGAGTTACCTTACAGTCATAATATGAATGGTTATGCTTTCAAGAGTCTACAGGTCTGAACTGTTGTTTCGAGTCGATAGCAAAAATACAACAAGACACGTTCGAAAGGGTTTTACAAGAAACTATAGTGTTCTTCACGTTATCACCAAACAAGATGACAAACTCACGACACTCTAGAAACGTTAAGAAACATGAGAATTTCTGTGTAATGTACAAGCTGGACAGTAACTTTTGAAACAGAAAGTGCTGTCCATTCAACAATTGTTGAAAGCTTTCTATTCAAAAGAATTACAAATTTTATACTGTCACGTATAAATTGCTAAATTTTTTACAACTTTCTAACCATTTTCAGCTTCTTTTTTTTTGGAAACAAGAGGAGGAAATCTGAAACTTGAAAACTAGCTCGTGTCAGACTTGTAACGCCAAAGAGCCTGTAGACTAAAACGTATCAAACCTATAACACAACCTCGAAGATATCGCGACATTTTGTTATCAGTTGTTTCTGAAAGGAAGAAGGCACACACACCTGTGGGTAAGAAAGACGAACATCCCAGGCCTTAAATGATCGTATAAGAACACACATAAACTAATTTGTTCTAAATCACCTTCTAAACCCCTCAGGAAGCTTTGAGCGCAACAAATAACCTTAACAAGAGTGATACCAAAACATTTCCACACCTTTTTAGAGAGGAAAAGAAATAAACCGGAAGAGAAAAAAAGGAAAAGGCGAGCGAGAAAAGCTCATCACGAACAGATTAGGTTACTCTGCTACAAATTTAACTCCCGATATAATTTTTTCCTCAAATCTTCTTAACTTCTCAGTGAATGGTATCGGAAACCGGCTAGGAAAAGTGTGGTTAAGCTCACTCAGAGAAAAAAAAAGCCGGAAAAGGAAAAAAGAAAAACTTGAAAGGATGTTTGTGTGGGATTGTAAGGATCAAATCTTTGTTTTGAGGAATTCTTTTCCACCCCCTCCCGAAAGGAAAAGACGGAAACACCAAAAAGAGAGAGAAATTTTATGAGGTGGATGTCGTCGAGGAAAAATTGAAAAAAAAAATTCTAAAAGATTTCTACTCAGTTAAAACGAAACCTTTTTTTTATAGAAAGCTCATTCAAAAGCTTCGTGGGGATAAAAGAGAAATGAAATTTTAAAAGAGAAAAGGGCGGGAAAATCTTCACTTCCGCATTCACTCTCAACCCGAATTTGAAATTTCCGTTTTTTTCTGAAGCACCCGGTTGTGTGTTGAAGGTTTTCCAATATCGTGGGACCGACGACGTCACGTTTAATCGAAAATCTTTCAAATTAATATTTAAAACGCACGCCTGCGTTTTTCTATTTTACTCTTCAACCTTTTTCTCTCTGCTTCCTTGTTCCACTTTTCAAACCAAAGTTTTCTTTTTTCTGGCGAACCTCATTCGAGGGGTTGAATGCTTGCCAATATGGCGGCTACATAAAATCCAAAAGCAGAGCTTTTAAAAAGCTTTTGTGTCTTGAGTTTCTGAACTATGACTACATTCGCCAAATCGCATGCAACTTTTTTTCTTTTTTTCCTCTTCTTCAAAACGTTCAAAGTCAAATTTGTCGCATTCTGTAGGATCTGATACAGAAACTGTCTCAAAAGTTTCTGGAATGATTTCTTTAAGTCATTTCGTCTTCAGGCGACTCACACTGATCTCGTTTTGAAGCTTTAATTTGCGGCTAACTTCTCCCGTCAAAGCTCCTTATTGTCAGTGACAGTGTTACAAACTACAAAAATCATTCCGGGGACTTTTGGAACAAACTTTGTATGATCAGGTCAAGATAAATTTAGTAAGTATCACATTCTCGCTTTTACTCCCGCCTGATTGAATTGGGTCAAGTTTGGTTATAGTTCCTCCCCACGACAGCAAAAGAGCTTCTAACATCATCAACCCACCAAGGTCACGTTTGGGTCTTGCCAGAAGTGTTAGTGAGAACTCGGGAATGCAACCCTCTTGCGTTATCTCTAGCTCCTTTATTTTCAGGATGTAGGTCTGACTTTGAAGAACTCTTTAGTAAGTAGAACCTTTCCTCAGTGTAGAAAGGAGAGTTTCACACATTCCATCAGTACCGGTTGCCTGCTATAGAGTTCCCCTCTCCCGTCCAAACACGAAAAAGGGTTTCAACTTCTGGGCCATTATTGAGACTAAATTAGTTCATGGTAGTCCCAATTCAACGAGATAGCACGGTCACTTTTAATTCCAATACGAGTTCTAATTTTATTTACAATTAAGAGCGTGAAAGAGTTCGAAGAGAGAGAGAGAGAGATCAGGGATTCGTGCGCGCACGACCGGTTGCCCAGACATGATTATTCAATGTTAGATTTAATTTGGGGTATCACGCTCTTTTGATTTTTCGTTTTTTAAATTTACGGTGGTAACGATTCTTTCTTCAAAACCTAACATTTTATGTGATACGTAAATGATACAGAACACCGTGTATCTCGAAGAGACCCTTCTTCAATCCAGAAATATTTGCGGCCACTAGAAGTTACCCTATAAGGTATGCTCGAGTAGCTGCTGGAGTGGTTTCAAAAATAGCTGTAGCGAAAACAGAAATGTCGTGAAACAAAATGAGGAGAAAAGAAGAACCAATATAAACAAAAACGCAATGATTATGACTTATTTCTCAACAGCGTATACACGTATTTCCTGAAAAAGCCTTGAAAATTACCTGGCATTAAGCGAAGGTTTGCTAACTTACAATGAACGGTGCTGGTCATTGTCATGTTGTACTGTTTTCGGCACCACAGCAGCCAACATCAGTGTTGGGGTAAGCTTGGTCGTACAACAAAGTGACTCTTTCAACACTTTGAGTATGAGTATGGATTCGTCATTTATAATTCTTAACTATGACAGGAAGTGGGAAGTGGTTTGAACTGTCAATTGTTAGTCTACTAGCTTTGAATAGTATAACACAGGTCTTTCTATATTTCATAAAAGGAGTTTCAAAAAGATATTTTACAGTAAATTTTAGATGTATGTGCGGAGTTATAGTATTGACTGTCTAATAATAGAGAATAAATTATAGTGTATACATCTAGCAGAACCCTTGAAGATGAAATCCATTCGGTTATTTCAAACAAAATGACAAATTCATCCCTGATCCCACAAAACTTTCCTTAAAACGAGACTCAGACTGTATAGACGAAACATCAACGCCTTGCATTTCCATCTCTGCCCTCAAGAAAATACCTGTAACATTGAGAAGAAGACACTAGAACAAAAGCCAAGCGAGTCGACAAAGACTTTGGCCTGAAACCGGCGATCTCTTGCCGTCTTCAATGCGTACACTTCATCAACTTCCGGTATTCAGTTCTCGAAAACCTTTTCAAATCCATTTAACCGAGAATAATAGCTGAGAAATGAGAACAGCTACACAATCCAATCCAATCACATTCATACCCGAATGCTCATGCGCAGGGACCCCCACAAAACCTCAGACACTTGAGTCTTTTTTTTATTTTCTCTCCAGATTTCAAAGACATAAAAATTAAAAAAAGAAACAAAAAAATCTCTGCCGTCACTTTATTTTTAATTTTTTATTACTTTCATTTTAAATAAAAGGCGAATAAATAAAGACTAATCCTTTCAACCATAAAAATAAAATTAAATTACGAAAAATAAGTTATAAATAATGCAAAGACAGAATTTTTCTTCCTTATACGTAATTCAGGAGAAGAATGGCGGGACAAGGAAGGGGGAGGGGGTAAAGAGTAGGAAGAGGAGAAAAGAGAATAAGTATGTGACGTAATGAAGATGAACTTACGCCATTTTCCAAGGAAATTTCCTTTAACAGCGACGAACCAATAAAAATTTTTATTTTTATTGAAACTCCCGTCTCTGAGTCTATAAAACAAAAATTTTCCTTCCCTTCTCCTCCTTCCCTCCGTATCTCAGGAAAGAGTCCATCTTTAATGACACTCATTTCAGTAGATGAGAGCTTTCCTTTCATTAAATTGAGAGATTTTCTAATATAGTCAACTAATACACTGAACTCTTAGATTTTTCGTGCTTTTTGGTGTATCTTTGGGATGATAAAAGCTTCCAAGTATAGTGTCTACAGCTAAACACGTGAGCTCTGATTTGTTTAGTCTGACTTCACGCTTTTAGTTTGGGCGAAAGAATCGTGGCAGCAGAAAAGAACGAGATATACTGATTCAGGATACTAAACATCAATCGAAAGTAGTGATACACAAACTCACTATTTTTAAACAAGAGAAAGACATTCCCAGAGAGCAACAGTACCACAACCATTTTCCAACTTCCAATTAATCTGGGGCTGTGACGTCATTCAATCAAACACCAAGAACGAAACAAATGACCAGTCATTCCTAGAGAGCTTTTTGAGTGGTTGAAATCTGACCTCATAGCCAAATTATTAAACAAGGCTTTGTTTCGCATAACCCAAACCCTTTCTTCTCTTTCCTCCACGCCATCTTACTTTCCTCGTACACACACACACTCACTCTCGTGAAATAGTTTTTATCCCGGGAGATTTAAAAGCCCGCAAAATTTCTAGTTTAAACTTGGAGAGGAGGGAAATGGGAAATGGAGGAAGAGAAGTTGGATGGAAGTTCACCACCGGAAAAGCACACGAACGCGGGCAAAGCACACACTCACAACACACGTTCGAGTCGGGATAAATTTCCCGTTCCCATCGTGAGAACTTAATCGAATAAAACTTATTAATTATAACTTTTTGAAGCCTGAAATAGGTTTTAGTGAAGGAGGAAGAAGAGTAATATGGGAGAAAAGCAGGGAAGGTGATTTTTGAAAATACTAAGAGGTAACATGAGTTACAGTAAATTCTAATAAAAACGATTCTTTGTTTGTTGACACTTAGATAAGTGTTTTCTCTCCTAAGGCTTTTAGCTTTTTTTATTTTTCGTTTACGATGTAACGTTCTTCTTGACTATGATATTCTCCCGAACAAATATATTCAAAATGAGGATAAACAGAGTAATATTTATACTTACTCCTTTTGGCATTCAAATTTATAATTATATAGATATATAGTTGACTTTTAGTCCCGTTTTTCACTCTTTTTTGGTTATAACAGGACACGGGAAGAGGATTTGAACTAGCAACTATAACTTCTTAGTCTGGCACTCTGACACTTAACGACTACGTTTCAAACCTCTCGTTTTTGACATTCAAAGTAGATATATTACTTTATTAGAGTTATACTAATTAGAGCAGTGCCCAGGAAAAATAGCAAAAAGGGATGTTAGGTCTGAAGTATTACAGTATTTAAGAAAAATCAGAATCACGAAATCAGAAGAAATGACAAAATGAATTACTTACTTCTAGAAGTGAGCAGAGAGATGAACAAGAATATCAGCAAGAATATCTGGAACAAATCAAAGACATGGAAAGAATGGATGCAGGAAAGGAACAGGAAAGGGAAAGAAAATCTGATATGATGGGAACTCATAGTTCAAAGATACATAGAGCATGAACGTCAACGATAGTAGAAATGATCCAAAGATCTGAGAGGAGATGGAAGTGGCAAAAACAGGAAAGACATCGCAAGAGAGAAAAATATTACATAGCCGACACCACTACATGTAACAGCACCAAAGGGAGGTGTGAAATGACATAACTAACAAAACCATGTATCTACAACTATTATTAATAGGTATCAGAATACAAAGACCAAAATTCCAAAACAAACAGAAGAACAGCACAAAACAAAAGCAAACCGACAAAAAAAATTTGTCAACCGAACGTTCCAGGTGTACTACAAAAACCAAAACCAAAAAACAAAACAACAGGCACGGAAATTAAAACCAAAAGAAATCAAACCCTGCCTCTCTCTCCCACACTCATCCCCAACCCAAGGATTCGTGCCAACCGTGCGGTAAGATGACAAAGAGGTTCGAAGGAACCCAACACCCACAGAAAGCCAAAAAGAGATAAAACGAAGGAGAAGAGAGAGAGAGAGAGGGGAGGAGGAGGGGGCGAGAAGAGAGAACGGTTAAAATGTGCGAAATGGGATTATAGAACGGATTGCTTGTAAATAAAATAAAATGTAAACGATTTACAAAATCTCTCGGCAAAGATTTCCCAGCCAAGAGAAAATAAGAGATTCAGGATTAATAATTAAAAGGCGAAAAAGCGAGGAGGAGGAGGAGGCGGGGGATGGAAAAGCGGGGAAAGGGGATGGAGAAAATAAGAAAGGGAAGAAAAGAGAGAAACCGCGATTTTCCTTCCTGGAAAAGCTCCCAAAACAAGAGAAACATTATGAATAAGCGTCGGTTGCGTGTTAGCTTCAGACTTCGCATGCGGTTCTAACAATTTAATTTCTCTTATAGCGTTTCCTTTCTTTAATAAACCAAATTTAATAAACTTAAGCTAACAATAGAATCAAACGATCGCTATAAATTTTTAGCGGGAGTTAGGAGCGGTGAGGAGAGTGGGAGCGGATGAGAGAAGAAGGCGTTCGCAAAATGGAGATGAGCGCGAGAGGAAACTCAGCTTCTCCTTTGTCTGTTCAACCCCCAAACCGTCCTTCTCTCAAACAGGATTTTCGAATAATATCTGATTTCTCTGTTCTAATATTGCTTTCAATCAAGCGAACACGTGACGATTGACTTAGAATCCTCGATTTAGATTAGAAAACGATGAGTTGGGCATTAGAACGCCGGAAATGGAAGGTATAACGGGAAATTTGGGTAGCAGGTGTCCTTGATGAACCGAAGAAACGAGTTGTCTTGTTAATACCAGCTTCTTGCGGTTTGGTTAATTCTGTGATTATGACACACGTCGAAGGATTAGTAGTTATTAGATCTTTTTTATATCGAAAAGAGGTGAAGATCCGTTGGATTTGTGGCTGTCAAAGAGTGTGCTACAAACTCAAATTATCGAGAAAGCAGTTTCAAATGACTTATAATACCATTAACACGAGTCTTGTGATTTTCACAACTGTTCTCATTGATGTTATTATGTTAACTCTTTTGGTTTTTACGCCGCACAAGTCAAATTCTTATTTGAACAAGAGGTATCTGCACGTTTTGTCCTCGTCGGGGATGGGCTAAAGCTTAGGCCATCTAGGGTCTGTAATTTTTGGAGCCCGAATATCAGACTTTGGCCAAAGTATATGTCATGACTAAAAAATAGGCCTAGAGTTACAATGCTGCCTAGAATCCGCTTTATTCTCATTTCGCTGCTGGTCTTCGTTCACAACTAAAGTCATCTTTAGTAAAAAGAAATCTGGTTTTAAGTCAACAACAAAATGGATAATTCATTTCATATATGCAGAACACTTTTTAAGAGCGTTAACTGGATACGGCTCTGGGGTGTATAGGGCGTCTGCAAAAGTCCACCATTGAACTCGGTTGAGGCCTGTTTTCTTTACTGCAGCCCAGACAGTTCCTGCTGCAGCCAGGTCCTCTTTGACTCTTCGCCTCCACGTCTTCCTTGGTCATCCTTTTTAAGAATATTCATTTCAAAAATAATGCACACATTTTGGCCATTTCGGCAGCAGTCTTTAAAAATACTACACACTGTCGTGGAGTTTTCGTTTCATGGAAAAACTCCTGAAATGGAGACCAAATTTCCTTCAATGAGGATGTCTATAGTTGAAGAAGAAGGCTCAAAAACTGGGCAAACTAAGGGAAGTTTCTGTTACCCAACCCAAAATTTGAGTTAAGCGCCATAAGAGCTAAATTATTAGCATCACTAACACCACAAAGTTTTCAGAAAATCAAAAACAAGGACCCAAACATTCCAAAACCACTTCACAACCAACCTCATCCTTAGAAGACAGGGCCGCGTTTAAACCGAATCTCAGAGGACTATCTCCATGCTATTCACCCACACACACACACACGCCTCCTCTCTGTCCAAACAAAGAAAACGATAAATATCGACAAAGAAAAGGAAAAACCGAAAAAATTTTGGAAAAACCTTTTTCTCTTTGGCAAGGATCCTCATCCAAAAGTACAAAAATATAAAAAATTCAAAGAGGAAAAAGAATTTGTACAAAAAAGGAGAATAGGAAGAGGAGTAAAGGAGGAGACAATGCAAAATGAGCTTTTTGTCGCGATTGAGCTTTTCGGTAGGTAAAAGAGGAGAGAAATAATGAAAGAGAAGAAGAAAAGGGAAAAAAGTTGAGATTTCCACCAAAAACTTCATATTGAAATTGATTCTTTTGTTGGGATGTTTGACGTTCAAAATGGCGCTCAACCGGAAACATATTAAATTCATAAATTTCTTCTCTTTTATTAACGTATAAGTTTTTGTTATATATATAAAAAAAAGAAATTTTGAAATGTTTTCTAAGCGAAAGGAAAAATTTTCTCTCTCTCTCTCTTGTGATACCGTGGAAGTCTCTCTCTCAGATAAAAAATTACGTACGTCTGGAAAGTTTTCCTCCCTTTCCGGTGAACAAACCAGTCAAAAATGAATGTGACAAAACTTTTTCATACCTGAAACAAAAAGAAAGAAAACAAATAAATTTTTTCGAACACAATGAAGTCAGACAAACAAATAAGAAGAGATATTAATCAAAACAAAAGACAAATCCAAAATGATAAACCGGAAATGAAACTTCGGTTTTGCTCTTAGGCAAATTGTGAGTTATAAGCTATATGCGTGTTGATATTATTGAATAAGTTAAATGAGAATAATATATAAGCAATTATATTATCGTGAAATCAATCGAAAACCATTACAAGTAACCATCTTGTATAACACAGGCTGGTACCAACACAAAAGGTTGAATATGTTCAACAATATGTCACCGGCAAAGCTTAAAATCAGGCATTTGATAGAATGTATACAGCTTAGATACTGTATAGATTGTTGAGTTTTAGACAGTTTCACTGGATTTAAAAATTGTGACAACATTGTGCCTCTTTTATGTTCTCTTCTTTCATCTGTCGTCCCTCATACAGTTTCCTTTCTCATTTACTTGTTAGCAGCAAAAAAAACGTTTCAGCAATACCTAAGCATTCTGTAGGAGTTGTATTTCCCAAACCTGATTTTATTTTTATTAATTTTGTTTCTTCGGGAAACCTAAAAGCTTCTACTCTCAAAGCCTGAGAAGTGTAAGCAGGTAGTTTGTACATCTTGTGCTATCCTCGTGTTGGACACCCGGTTAGAATCTCTGTCAAGCTCTAGTCTAAATGGTTTTGAAGGTAGGTAGATGGGACGGTGTGTAATGGGTTTGGGTTAACTATTTACGTTTGGCATCCATTCGCTATTCGTTTGATTCTGTCTGTCCCTAAGACCTAATTAGTCTAATGTTGTTGAACCCAAACCCACAAATCTGTACAATAAGAAAAAACTTCCAGAACCAACAGACAGTAGAATCTCTCATCATTCTTCTAACGGGAATTTGAAAACCACCCTCCCACAAGCAAACCATAGAGAGAAGTCTTCCATCCCTCTCAAATTAAGACCTAAAAGCTTCGAATCTATCACAGCACCCCCTTTCCCTCTCTTCTCTTCCTTCAAAAAAAAATATTGAACAGAGCTTCTACTAAAAGGAATGAGATCGAAAGCTGAGGGGCGGGGCAGATAGAGGGGTAGAAGAGAGAATTTGGAAAATCGTCGCCCGTATAAACGATTTCACTTTCCCTCAACCCCGACCATGAATAATGACACCCCAAAGCCTTCATATTTCTTTCTTCTCTCCAATATTTTTCCTCCCTCCCCCTTCCGTCCTCCCGAAAATTTTTTTTTCGAAAAATTTCCATCCTTTTATAAATTCTTAATGAAAAAAATTTTTTTCCCTTTGGAAAGAGCTTTCGAATGATTTTTTTGTCTTAGAAAAAAAGAAAGAAAAGTTGGAAAGCATGGAGACTTTTCCGACAATTTATTGTAAAGACTTAGAGGGGGTTTTCCGGGAGAAAACTTTTCCCCGACGGATGAAAAATTATGGATGGAAAGCAAACCGGACAAAATTTTCCCCATTTTCGAAAGAAGAAAGATTTGATGTGACTTTTCTCGGGGGTGTCAAATGTCTTTCAAATAAAGTCGTATTTCCGTTAGAGCTTTCTAAAAGCTCCCAAACCAACCATTCAGGAAGGTTTATAAAAGGGTGGCTTTTGATTGTTGCAAACGAAAGAGCGGATCTAACACAAACCATCTAGCTAACCACACGTCACCACAAAATTTCCAAAAATTTTCCCGATTGATCACGACAAAAGCTTTCAACTTCCGGATTTCAAAATCGAAAAATCAAATGAGACTAACGATTTGAGGTTACTAAACCTCAAATTTATGAAAACACAAATTTCTTTCACTCACAGAAGACCTCAAAACAAGAAACGGAAGTAAAATTTTGGTAGAAAGCTTTTAATAAAAAAAGCTCGAAATTTGAAAAAAAGGGAGAGCTTTCTTTTCATTTTTCATAAAGGCTGTAAAAAACCTTTTTTTGGTTTGGCAGATAACCAACTTGTTAGGGAAGGATGGGTTGATGGGAGAGGGGGTAAGCCAAATGAAAAAAAAAGGAGAACAAAAGGTCACATCTCTCGATCATGAGAACGAGGAGCGAAGACAAGGTAAAAAGGAAAAGCAGAAAGAGAGGTAGAAGGAGGAGGGAGGGAGGGAGAGGAAAAGCAAAAGAGATGATGGGAAAAACGAAAGCGTAAAAAAAAAGTAAAAACTTCCATTTTAAAAAACTTTCTTAATGATGAATTTATAATTCAAAAAGTCTTTAAGCAAATTAAGCTTTCTGTTACAAGTTTCAGTCAAGTTAAAACCAGGTCTTTTGCTTATTCAAGATAGAAAAACATTTTCACCAACTTTTATTAACTTTTCTCTTTTTTTTTTATTATCATTTTCTCTTTTGTTCCTTACTTTCAAACCAAAATATTTAGTTCCGAGCCCGAGCTTTCAATCCCTTCCTCCTCCTTTTCCTTCTCTTTCATCCTCCCATCCGCTATTCCCCATCTCTCTCTCTCTCTCGACGTTTTTTCCTTCACTCGCCTCGTTTTTTCCTCGATGGAGGAAAAAGTTGGGTAAGTGCTGCCCTGTTGAAGCTTTTTTAACAGACGAAAACCGGAAGTTGTCACTTACTTAAACTATGAATTGCCAAACTTTTGCAAGTCAACCACCAAATTGATTGATAGGATGTTCAGATCTGCTATACAACTCGAACAACCTTCTTGCGTTCATATCGGATGCCATCAACTCTTTGTGTTGTAAAGTGACATGGAGCCGCCACCGTACGAACCTATTTAGATGTGCTTGACCAGCCAGCCGTACTTGGTTTGATTACTTGTTTCGAAGTAAAACCAGCAACAGATTACTTCACTGCCATCAGCGGCATTTTTTATTTTTACAGTTAGTACCAACGAGTATTGCGAATACGCGTGTAAGGGTTGCAGGTTTTATACTAATACTCATGATATAGATGACATCTAAGTAATCTACGCATTGATACTAAGACCATACAATAATCCTGACAGTTCTAACCTAAGTGTTGTATACCTTCTTTGAGTTCAAATATACGTAAATGTTGTATGTGTATATCAGTACCTGTCTTCGAGGAGACCTAACCTCATACAGTTTGTTTGTTTACATCAGAAACTTTGAACACTCTAACATCTACCTTAAGCCAAAGTTGAAAGTAAACGTACTTTAAACTTTTCTTGGGTTTCTCTAAGTCGCTGCTTTTATATACTGTATATATAGAGTTCAATGCAAAACCACAATTCACCAAAGCCCCACTAGCAGCCATATAATGCGCGACGTTTGGTGAATGCGCCATACTTTGACCACCCCTGATTTCCATTTGGTCAGAAAATTTTAGCAACTGATGCCGGTGTTATACTCAAAAGTTGATTAACTCAAGATTATCTATTTAGCTACAGTATAAGTCATACATTAATACCGAAATTTGTAGCTTTCTGACAGGTATCTAACAACCCCAAACGAAAAACTCGGTCAGGAGCTAGCACCACGATTAGTTTTCGTCAGCTAAAGAACCTTCCCTCTGACTAGACAGACTCCGGAGTACTTACATTCATAAATAATTCAGAGAATGAAAATATTTTCCCGATGAATAAATTTATGAAAGAAAGAAAAGATGAGAAAGACGCAGAAGAAGAAGATGAGAAAAAGGTTGGCGATAGAAAAGATTGATTACCGCAATTTACGGTTGAGGAACGAGGTTCTCGAAAACAAAAGCTCACCCATCTTCTTCTTTAAATTTATTAAAACCATTTTGTCAAGTTTATTAAATAACCAAAATAAGAAATCATTTTTGTCAGAGAAACGAGCTCAACAGGAAACGGACAAAGAAACAGGGAAAGGAGTTGAGGGAAAATAAGAAACGCAACTAGAATAAAATTTAAAAGGAAAACGAAGAGAGCTTTCGAGATGAACTTTTCTGGATCGTCCTCCGTAAAAGCTTTCTATCGAGTGAGTACTGTTTGCTCGTTGATGAGGAGAAGGGGAAGGGGAGGAGGTGAGTTTGAAAAAGAATTTCATTGCGAAAGAACTTAAAAACGCGAATGACAACCGGATGGAATTTTCCAGAGTGTCATTTTCCGGAGCTTTTCTGAAACTTTTGAGAATCGAATGAAGGATCCTCGAGAGAAATATTGAGTTCAAGTTCATTGAGGTGAAGTCGTGGATTTAGATTGAAGGTTTAAACGCAAGATAGTTGCTGCTCTCAAGTAGTTGGCAAGTCTATTGAGCTTTTAGAAAAGCTCTGCGTTTATGTCTTTGAACTTAACACAAAGCTTTCATCTCGAAACACTCTTCAGGGTATGTTATAAGAATGAAAAACCTTTTTTAAAGTTTCAAATGGTTGTTCAAACACCTAAATTAACAGATAACAACAAAGGAAAACTACTGGAGATGCCAATTCCAGGATTTTCCTCTCTTAAAAGCTTCACCTTCATAATCTTTTTACTGGGGTGGTAAATATTATTCAACACCTGATTTTTCTTTGACGTCATTTCCTCCCTCACGCACTCATTCACTGTGCATCCTTTACACTGTTTATCTTCTTAATTTTCCAGTGAGCCGACCCTCATATTTGTTTTAAGCTTTCTATCTTTGCGTTTCCAATTATCTCCCACTCTCTCTCTGCCTCGAACCTTCTTGACCTTCATGTTTATCCAACATTCAAATTTATTTCGCTGACCAAATATTCACGTGACCCAGGACTTACGACATTCTGTTGGTGTTGACCCAACTTTATCTCCTCCATTCAAGACTGTGTTACCGACACTAGGTCGAAAAGGATTTTCATCTGAAAAGCTCTATGTTTATGAACTTTGACGTCCTTCTGCCCTACTTCCGTCCATAGCACGTTGGAGTTAGTCTTCTTACAATTAACGCATCCTGCAAAGTCGTTGATTTGAGTGGGGTTCATGAATTCATCAAAATCGTGGCTTTAGATGAGGTCACTGCCGAATTTTCACGACTACAAACATATTCAACTCGAAACAGGTCGTCCTTTAGTGACACGTTGTAAAGATGTTGCAGTAGTCGGTGTCTCCTCGGGTGCGGAAACGTGTTGAAGAACACATTCAGTGAACAACTACGTCATGTTTCATTCAAAAACGTTTCAACCCTACAATAACACGTCCTTCTTACAAAAAATTTCCCAGAACCTCTAATTGTAGAGTTTTTGAAATTCACAACATTTTGAAAGAAAAACTTTTTTGGTTTTAGCACGAACTGGCAATTTTTTGTTTCTTTTTAGCCCCCACCCCTCCCAGCGCTCAAACAAAAAATTAATTTTCTTTCTCTGCTATTATATATATACGTAACGTTCCACGTTTATTACACGTGGGTGTTTAGGCAATTATCTACCTTTCCCGTTATCTCAACTTTTTTTTATTAATTTTTAAAGCTCAGCCTCCACTCGAGAGCCTTTGTAGTCCAAAAATAAAAATTGTTATTATTCCACTGGTTTTTATCTTCTGCTCAAAATCTCGAATAAGAAGAGAAGGAGAGGAACGGAGGAGGAAGAAACAGTGAGTTAAAATAGAAGGTTGGCGAAAATTAAAAGGGAAAATCGCACAAGAGGAGGGGTGATTTGATGAAAAAACCTCAACCGAAGGTTTCGAGTTAGACAAAAAGGTCAAAAAGCGTTTTATCTTTACCGATAAATAAAAAATAAAAGCGTTGGGAAAGAGATTTTTAATAATTCGCTTTTTCGGCTTTGATTAGCTTGAGCTTAATTTGTACACTCGTCTGCCATTTTCCTGCCATCCTCTCCTCATTCCCTCATCCCGGTTCTTTTCAAAATGATAACAACTGAATGCTATTTTTGAAGTCTTGGCTTGTTATTTCGATTGTTGACGCTGTTGGTTGTTTCGGATTCTTGACGCTGTATGATAGGGTAACAAGATTACCTTTAGTAATCGGAAGTGCTGATTCTAACTTTGAGCCACAACAAGCTATCTAGAGGGGAAAACAGTAAACGAGGAAAAGCTTTTGAGATTTTCTTCTTGAAACTCATTTCATACACCATAGCCCTGTTTATAGAGTGAAGAAAACGAGTTCGTTACCAGGAAACTGAAAGATATTAGTATCCCACTTTTGAGTCGTTACAATTTATACAATGGAAAAGCTTTGGTTTCTTCTTGAAACTCATTTACCAGAAATCCAGTTAAAGAGTGAAGAAAACGAGTCGTTACCAGGAAACTCAGTAGATTCATTTCGAAAACAAAGACTTTTCCTATTCCTCTCCACCATTCCCTCTCCCTTACATCACCACATCACCGACATTCATACAGAACATCAAACTCATTCTCGACAAAATCGAATTCCCTTCCAAACTGCTTCAGACCGAAACCAGTACCCGGACATTCACAAAAAAACCCTCCATTCCAGACCTCTTCTTTACTTCTTTCCTCAAAGAAATTTTGAAAGTTCTCCTCCATCGTCTCTACCACACTTTCACTCCAATCCTAACCCGAAACGTCCAACCGAACGAACACTTTCCACAAAACATGTGGAAAACGCGTAAAAGAGAAAGTTTTGCACAATTGAAAACCCAAAATTAATGGGTTTCGGGACGAGGGAAACTCAGTTCGAAACAATGAAACGGTAAATGGTTGCTTCCCACCTCCTACGCATCCCCCGTCCCATCGCCTTTTCGTGCACAAAAAAAAGACCGAAGAAAGACGAAACGAAAATGCGGTGGATGGGGGGTGGAGAGAAGAGAAATCCGGAGGAAATGAAAAAGTTCGGATCCGAAGAGACTTTGGCGTTTACTAATTCATCTTTTCGTTTTCCCGGAGTTTCCACGTCGAAAAAAATTTTCTAAATAAATTCGGAGATCAAAGGGAAAAGGGTTTTCTGGGTCCTTTTTCTTCATTCCTTTCCTTTTTTTCTTTTTTGTATTTTCCTTGAGTCAATAGAGACAAGCCATCTCTCTCTCGGGGCTCCCTGGATTAAAAGAAGAGGAAACATTCCAGAATGTTGGAACTTTGTCACAATTGTGAGGGACTGGAGTTAGTTACGGAGAAGTTGACGCAACTACCAGACGGTCACTGCCTTCTTTGTTCAATGTTTTTTTAGCAGAGCGTAGCTAAATTTTGTAGTTAAATTTATGAGAGAGCCCTTTACCGGAACAGTTTTCTTCTTTTGTCCTTCTCTACTCTTCTTCTTCCTCTTTTATTACCTCACATTTTTGACTTCTTTTCATTTTCTCTACTCTTTTCTTACTTTCTCATCTTTACTTTGTTTCCACAGTCCTTCCTCTGCTTCACTTTTATTTCTTCTCTCTTTCGTGCACCTTCTCTCTTGTTTTTACTCTCTTTCCTCCTCTCTTCTTCTACTTATTGTTCTTTCCAGTCTTTTGTACTTTTTTTTCCATCGGAAAAAATCAGCAACTACACTTCAGTTTCACATAATATGGCGCCTTTACAACGCTAAATATATCGCCGAATTTAAACAAGTTCACACTACAACCGCCTTATATCTAATCATCCTTCACGGAACTGATTTCTACTCAGGACTAGCCCCCATTACAACAACTACTACCTACCGGTACTAGAGAGAGAGATACACACCAGAAACAATACCAACACTACTCGAGGATACGGAGGGGGCCATTGAAAGTCAGCTATGCTGTTATGTTCTTCATTTGTTACTTAACTCATTTTCAAAAATAAATTTAATAAATATCTCCAACCTCGATCCTTTTCTTTTCCCTCAAACTGGCCAACAACCCACCAAAATCACCGACAAAAATAAAAAAAGTCTCGTCAGCGTTGAGCTATTGATCGAGTAAATGAATCCTTTTCCTCCTCCTTCTCTTCCTCCTCAAACCTTTCGAACCTTTTCATCATCATTATTAAACTTTTTGTCCTTTAAGGTAAAATTTCGTACTTTGATATCAAGTTAATTATATAAAATTTTAATTAAATGTTTCTCTCCTCATTTTTTGATTTATACGATGAACAAAAAAATAATGAATAGGGCTTAATTAGTAACAAAATTGTTTGTAGTTGATAGGTGAAAGGAGAGGAAGAGAAGGAAGAGGAGTAAGGGAAACGAAAGCAAAGAGGATTGAAAGCTGCGCTCAATTAGCTCTCCCGACGAGTTTTTCCTCTCTTTCGTTTCTTTTGGTGGCGGTTTTTCCTTCTCAAAAATAAAATCTAAAAAAAGCTTCATCAATCCTCTTTCTTGGTGAAAAAGGAAGTAGTGAAAGGTTCGAGGTTTGAATATGGTATACGCCACAAACTAGAAACCGGGAAAGGATCAAACTGTACACCGTCTGATTCCCGAAAAAAACGTCGTCTCACACCAAACCGCGACCACTTGAGAACCCACCGACTCTCAACAGGTGTGAACTAACCTTGTGCGAATCTGATACTGAAAGAAAAGGGGCGCAACAGCCCCCACATCCGCCGCAAAAAAGGCCAGTCAGCCAACCGCCGCCGCCGCCAGAAGGGAAATAGTTAACAACTCTCATTGAAACGAACCTCCTGGAACTTGGCAAAACGAAACAGGAAAAGAGAGAACAAAGCGGTGAAAACGAGCAACAATAGGACCTCGACGAATATGACGAGAAAGTCAGAAATGCCTTTCATCCCCCTCCCGACCCCTAGAAACTTTCCTCTCTTTAGTTATAGTCATAATAATAATAATAATAATAATAATGAAGCAAAATTTTCGGAGTGAGGAAAACTACGGGAAAACTTAACTCTTTAGAAAAGCGAATGTCAGATTCCAGGGGAAAAAAGGCAGAAACGCTCCCGTCGACAGTATTTCTATACAAAAAGCAAACTTTAGACTTTTCTTTTTGACCTTACTTCCCTCTCCACACAAACCCTCTCCCCTCCTCGGCTTCTCTAGTTTTCAGAAAAAACTTTTGGAGAATTTGAACAAAAGCGACGAAGGTAAAAAAAAAGTTGATAAAAATTCCGATTTTTCATTCCTAAAAATAAATTTTTTTCTTCTTCTTCTTCTGCTGCTGCAATTTAGCCCCCGGATGAATTATATAAATATTTTTGAGGCTCCCTTTTTTTCGAAAAAGCGACAAATCTTCCTCCAACCCTTCTCTCCTTTAAAGTATAAAAACCTTTTTTATTTATTTTTTATTCAAATACTTAAATTTGTCCTCAGGTCCCAGTCAGGATCAAAAAGAAGTTTTTTTTCTGACAGCCGGTCGGCTCTTTTCCTTTATATTGCCCTCGGGGTTCCCTCCCCCCCGTCCTCATCCTCCTCACTTGCCTTTTTTGTACTGAACTTGAATTCGTGGGTCAGCTGTTGAGTGTTGCTGTTGTTAGGTTGTTGGTCGTCGTGTGTGACTGCTTTATGGCCGTCTTGTCTACTTGAGCTTTGTGTGGCTTAAAACTGAGTCTATCAGACTGGTTTAAAAATTTTTCAGACAAATTTAAAGGTTGCTTAAGTACCGCACCGGTCAATTGACCGCACTCATGATTTATATGTCACAACTTACTTATTTTGACTAGTCTTGTCGGCAGTTGTACTCTGAAGTCAGTTATCCAGCATCTGGACATAATTCACAGCTGTTATACTTCAGTATAGTCTTGGAACTATAATAAATAGCTACGACCTGTATCCGAGTTCTATATTTTAGAAACGACAATTACACTGCTGGTGTTTCCCTGTCTGAGTGTTCCTCCGAAAGGTAAAAAGGACCGTGAATATTGGGTTTTAAAGTCTGAACGAAAACAACTTTAAATAAAATTGGTGATGAGGAACTCAACCAAACCTAATCTCGAGGTATTTATGGGAAGGCCCCAAATAATAAATAAGACACATGTGAAAGATATTCGAAATTGTTTTCACGTGGTGAGAAAAAAATAGTAAAAACCACACGTATTTGCCAAAGATATTAGTTATGGGAGTGTGTTAGGGTGTGTGGACGCACCTCCAACTTCTCAACCTGAAACCGCTGGAATTTGATTTTGTGGTCACCTTGATGGATATGGTCAACATTTAACACACACTAACAAAAAAAAACTCGAAATAGATGATGAGATCGAAATTGTTTTTTATTCCTTGCAAACTGTGGCTAATCTTCCTCCAGTTCATCTACTAAAAGTTTTTCTTCAACACCCAGTCGTTCTGTGGAAGTGGAAAAGTGAGCACTTTCCCTCAAAAAATCTTTTCATCATTTCACCTATCCCCTTCTTCGGAAAAATGATAAATCACATGATGGAATCTCGATGACATGATTTAATAACAATATATACTATAACCGAGGGTGGTGAGAAAGCTCCTAAAAGCTCCCGAGATTTTCTCGGAAATCAAAGTCAAGGAAAATCGATTTCTTTGTTTATAATTCATTTATCCGTCTTCTTCCTCCTCCTCTTTTTCAACCTCCAACCGTGTTTGCATCGAATTCCCAATTAAAACCTGGAAAATCATTTCCCAAAAGAAGCCCCGATTCTAAGAAAAAGGACAGAGAAAAGGGAAGAAAATGAGACGACTTCCGAAGAAAGCGCGCCCCACGAACGTGAGACTCAAAAGCATATCAGGTTTAAGAGGTCGCGTCAACATTACACGTCCCCTAATGACGCCATTTTCCCTTTTGGTGGTATCATTTTCCTTTCTTACGAACCTGAAGACGACGAGGAGGAAGGAGGAGGAGGAAGCAAGTGAAAGAAGAGGAAGGGAGTAAAGAAAGAAAGGGAGGAGAACAGAGAGGGAAGAGAGGTAGAAAGAAGACAAAAACTTTTGAAAGACTGGAATAGAAGATGGGAAGAAGCTTTTCTCGGGTAAAAAGCTGGAGAATCGCTTTCTGGAAATGACATCAAAAGAAATGTTCTAAGGAAGAAAGCTCCCCGGAATTTTCACGGGCCGATCCTCGAAAAGTATTCTCCGTGAAATTCGTTTCCTTCTTTTCCTTACGCCTTTGTTTCCGGTTATTATTTCTTTATCATTTTTTATTGAGCTCATTCGTTTTGCTTTTCATAATGAGACTCGAAAATTATTCCGCGAAATAAAGAAACGGAAAGGAAAAGCTCACGAAAGCTCTCCTTACAGAATCATACGACCCTTCCGATACGCCAAAAACGACACGACGACTTGTTAAAACCACCGAAAATTCAAAACAGTCATTTGTTCAGGTGGTTCCTTGTCCTTTGCCCCCCTCTCCCCCCTTCCTCCGCCTACTGACATTTGTAAACACCAAACTTAAGCTCTGAAGGTTTGACTTAGATAATGAGCACCGAACCTTTCGCCTCGAGCACTGACCATCATTAATTTTGAGAGAATGACAAAACGGTTTCCCAGATAAATTATAACTTTCTCCTTGTCTTGTTGGAAATCCCACAGCATCGGTCGGCATTCCTGCCAAACCAAAGACAACAAATCCCGGTGACTTTTGGACCTGGGGAAAGGTTTCTCACGCAACAAAAAAAAGGGAAAACGGAACCGGAAGGAACTCATCAAACAAAAAAAGGAAAACGAACACCTTTTCGAAAATTTCCCAAAAAAACTTTTTCTCTCTATTTACTAAAATAATATTATAGCTGAATAAAATTAATAGTCTTACTTTAAAATATAATTCAGTATAGTTTTTATATCATATTATCATACAAATATTTGTTTTGACAAAAAGGAAAAATTGCGACCATTTCTTGGAAAATTTGAAAATAATAATTATGAAAATACCTTCTGGGTTTTGATTTACGCGATGCTAATTTAATTCGATAATTAAAAAATATTATAATTCGTTGAGTGAATAATCGCTTAAACTAACCTAAGAATGCGTCAATGATATAAATAAATTTAAGCTTTGAAGTTTTTATCTCAGAATTTTCCAAATCGAAGATCGCGTAACCTTTTTAAATTAAAAGCCTTTTTTATGTATTAATATTTACTGATTAGTTTTTGCCTTATTTATTTATTTTATTCGTTTTATCTTATATGCTCATTTTACTTATTTAATTTATTAGTTTATTATTTATTTTCCCATCTTGTTTTACTTATGTATTTATTTATTAATTAATCTTTATTAACTGCTTTATTGTTTCTTTTTATCATTAGGCATTTATTTCGGTTTTTTGATTTGTTCCTATTTTATTTATTGTTTATCTTTTGCTTTATAAATTTTATTTGTTAATTTATTGCTTATTTTATACTTTTTATACTGTACTTTCTTCATTTAACGGTTTTGCTTCTGTTTTTGTGAAAATGTGTGCTTGGGCGAGTTTTGGACATCCAACAAGGGTACATATACAGTATATATATATTCTTTTTGTTATACCCAATGAAGTAGCGCGATTTAACTAATTTAGCCGATGCCAGTACCTTCTTCTTTTCCTCCCAGAACCTGTTCATTGTCTCGTCGTCGCTTTTCTTGCAATCTTCTGACCAGGTTTAGTGGTTGGTAGGGCTTGAGTGATCTAAAAGTGGTGACCGTCAACTAATTTTCTGAGCTTGTTTCTGTCTAATACAATGATAGCTGTGATGCCTATTTTCAGTATATATATTATTTTTGTTAAAAGTATTTCGAGCTACATTGTGTTTCTAATATTATTCAAAGGAAACATGTCCTTACATTTTGAAACCGGGTTTGCAAATTAAATTTGCAACACTCTAATCAATATACACAACAATTACTATAAATATTTTATTTATTTATTTAGGCTTTAGTACTGCTTTTCACTCTTGGGTGCCACACCCAGAGTAAGGAAGGGGACTCATACTCACAACCATGACTTCAATAGTCATAAGCTTTAACCATACCACGGATGTGACGGGTCAAACTGAGCCATGGCGGCTTTATTTATCCCTCTTAGTCACTTTGGAGTTATCATTTTGTGTTTTATACTAAACTCGAGACTTAGACGGTGACATAGTGAGACAACAGTTGTCAGGTGCCATCTACCATTCAAAACACCCCAAAAACGACTAAAAGTGACCGTCTGCTCCTGCAGATGGCCAAGTTTCCAGTTAACGCGGGTATTGCAGAGTGTCAACCACTTTCACTATCCACAACAACAGTAAATCGATTTATACAGATAAAGAGTCCACCAAAAACAAATTACAATTATGTAAGTTGTAAGTTGCGTTGAGAAAAATAAAACGAAAAATTGGATTGAGTAACAATACAGTCACGCACTATGTCATTTTGTAGTGTAAACTACTATATAAACTAAATTTAATATTAAAAACTACAACTTTAATTATTTAAATGGCTGTAAATTAAAAGGAAAATAATTGTCAGTGATAAATATGTTTTTGATGAGTTATTGATTCAATAAAAAATAATCAAGGAGCTGTTGTTTCTATTTGACTTTTTTTTATGGCTCAGTCACCGACATTTTCACAAAAGCCAATTTCAAAAGGAGGAGTCGAGAGGGGTTGATGATGTAGGGGATGAAGGAGCAAAAAAAAAAGGACTAACTCCACCAACCGTTAAAGAGAAAATCGCTAATTACTTTTTTATCCTATAAGATGAAGACTATAAATAATTTAATGAACGTCTATTAAGCTTGATAATTAATTAATTAATTGCTGATCGAGGATTTTTTCTCTCTCTCAGTTCAGCCTACACAAAAAAAAATCTTCCAATTAATAGCATTCTGTATTCAAATAATTTATGTACGTCTCCGAACAGGGGAAAAAGGGATTCCCCTCCTCCTACCAAACGGTTCGCAGATCGAAAATGAAATAATCCTGGAAGCAAAATGGCGGAAAAAGGTTCCCGCACGGAGTCATGCATAACGGACGCATCTGGATAATTGACTTCTGTTTCGATTTAGGTGTTTAATTGAATTCCGAGCGATAAATCGAAAGTTTTCATTTTATTCCTTTCGGTCCCGATAGGCCTCTGTTCGAACTCTCCTCCATCTCCCTCTCTCTCTCTATCTTGTCCATTGTTTCATTCTATTAATTAATCCAACATCAATTTTCAATCATTTTGTATCTCAATTACTCTCACTCTAACCGCGTTCTGTCTTTCAGGTATTCCCAAAGCTCTTCGTGAAAAGGATATCACTCTCTAAGGTATTTAGAGTTAACATCCCTCTCTCTCTCTCTCTCTTCCTCTTCCTAAAATTAGACTAATGGATATCGAAGTTGTCTGAGAGAGTTTCCGTTTTTGGATGTCGAGTCGGATTATATTTTATACGTCGAGAGAATTAGAAGGAAGTGATTAGGCGAGACGTGGATTAGTTTCTTTTTAGCATAAACGACTCTACTGACTAGCATAATCGACCTGAATCTCTTTCTTTCTTTCATTCAGTCGTAGGAAAGTGAAGTAAGGCCTCTTTTGCGAGATGAAGTGGGTGCTTTATCAAGGCTTCCTCAACTCCTACTATAATAAATTACCATTCGAGTCATGTCAGGTTTTTAGCTTCTTGCTATCTTTTCACTTCCTACTCCTTATCATTTCTATAACCGTTTCATTATATTATTTGATTATTATTTTATGCGTGGCTTCTACCTTCTTATCGTCTTTCACGTCTCTCACAAACGATTCAAGACCCTTGAAGTGAAATGAAACCTCAAAAGATACTACGCTATTGCTATGATAACTTTAGAACCATTTGTGCAGTATTTATGAAATGAATTTTCCAAGGCAGTGTACAGAATTTTTGAAAGGATTCTTCACAAAACTGTGCAATATTTTTGAAATTAATCCTTTAAGGCAGTGTGCAATATTTTTGAAATAACTCTCGCATCCCTCACAAACCTTCTGAAATGAAACCTAAAAAGATACTGCGTTTTGGTACGATAACTATTGAACAATCTGTGCAACACTTATGAAACGAGTTCTTCATCAAAAGTAGTATTTTTGAAAGAAATCCTTCATAGAAGTGTGCAATACTTTTGAAATTACCTTTCCAAAACAGTTTATGGCATTTTTGAAATGATTTTTTTAAGACAGTGTGCAGAACACTTGAAAGGAATCCTTCATGGATGTGTGCAATATTCTTGAAATTGCCTCTCTAGACAGTGTGCACTATTTATGAAAAGGAGATGTTCATAAAAGTGTGCAATATTTTTGGAATTAATCCTTCAAGAGACAGGTGGCAGTTAGCAAGGTGTACAAAAAGAAATCCTTCAAGGCAGTGTGCGGTATTTCTGAAATGAACTCTCTACGACAATGCGCAGTATTACTTACAGCCTTCGTACTCAAACTGCGGTCCGCGGACCACGTGTGGCCCACCAAGGTCTACTGAGTGGCCCAGTGGAAACCGATCGAGTGAAAATTTGTGAAAGGTCGATTGCCTTGTCAAGTCTGAACTATACCAGTACGAAAATGTTCGGGCTGTAATCAGAAACTGCTAACATTGTTTGCCTCAACATATCTTTGTAAGGCAATATACAGAAAATATACAGACTGACAAATACATACAAATGATACCCTGAGGGTGGACTGTATGCAGATTAGTAAAATGTTTTTGGTAGCGGTCCAGTCGCAATGGCCACAATGAAAATTTGGCCCGGGAAGGAAAAAGCTTGAGTGCCAAGGACTTAAAGAAATCCTCCAAGTGTGCAATATTTATGAAATAATTTAAATTTGAGACCAATTATCACTATTAGGATTCACTTGTGGAGCTTTCAGGTATTAAGCTCAGTCACCAACAAATCAGCACTAAAACGAACACCATCTTCGTCTCTACTCTGACAAGTTCAATGTTTTCTACAGTTCACTGTCGAAAATTTATTTCCGGGTTCTGGATTTTTTGTCAGTGAAAGAAGAAGAAAAGGATGGACTGGGAGAACTTTAGTTGTTGAAACAAAAGCCAAAAAAGGGTTTAAAGACTAGTGAATTTTTAATGGAGTCTTATAGTCTTGAACAGAAAAAAATTTTTCTTCTTCCCAACATAAAAAATTATGATCGGATTAATGTAAAATGAAAACTTTCCCAGTTTTCCTTCTTCCTTCCCCGCCCCTTTCCACCAGCCTCCACCCTGTCTTCACGCCACCGCCTTGAAAATTTTTTGTTAATAATAATAAGAGCGACTTACAAATTTTGCAAAGAGATTGCCGAGAAGGAGAAGAAGAAACAATTTGAATGGTACGTGAGAAAGTCAGCACACTCGACGCACCAACAAAAAAAATTAGAAAGCTTAATAACTGTCTGGAAGTAATTTTGGGGGCACCCCAACAGGAGAGAGAAACAAAAGAAGAATTTAAGGAACGTTTAATTATGTATTAAAGTGAGAAGAAAATTTCAATATCGAGAAAATTTGGGAAAATTTAAAAAAAAGGAGGAAAACTCTCTCTCTCTCTCCATACCCCTCTGCCTCTGAAGGAATTTCGAGTTTTTGAGAAAATCGAACGAAAAGAAAGGAAGTTTGAAAGAGAGTGTAGTGTTGAAAGAAGTAAAGAAGAGGAGGAAGGACCCGGGGTAGAGGGAAGAAAGAAAGAAAAGAAGGAATGTGAGCAAAATTTTGAAAAGGGAAATGAAGAAAGAAGCCAAAGAGAATGAGGAGGAGGAAGAGGAGGAAGTGTGCGTGAGTGTGTGTGTGTCTGCCTTGAAAGAAGACAATTTAATGAGGAGAATAGAAAGAGACGAAGGGAAAATGACAGAAGTGTATCTAACCGTTAAGGATGAGAATGGTTTGGTACTGACGAGGAGGATGAGGTGGGGGATTACGTCGGAGAAGGAAATGAAGCTAATTATAGCTTTTCTTTGAAAAGGAAAGGAATTGTTTCAGGTATGGCTTTTGAGATTCTTTAAAGTTTTGAAGCTTTCGTTGTTTCATAAACTTTTGGAGTGACTTCAGCTTTTCCTGCAGAAATTTTAGCTCAGTGAATCCTTAGGAGAGTATACATGTGGCTCAAAGAATCATAAATATATTGAGAAATGTTATTATGTATTGAAAAGTAATAGTATGAAAAAATTCTTAAATTTCATTATATCATATATATAGTATATATATATTTCGGTTCGGTGCTTTACACCTAGAACAATTGTGATAAATAGGGCCAATATATATAGTTTCCGGTGATAATTTATAATCATCAAGTAAGCTCGGTAAATATGAGAAATTACTGTACATTTTTCATACTTTCGGTTAGTTTATAAATTATCCAACTCGGTTGGGGAGGGGGGATTTAATAAAAGTTTGTTCAGACCTTTGGCTTCTGTCACTTTTCTGACAAAAGGCAACTACCAAAGGAATTGTGCACGTCACAGTGTATCAGTGGACAAACCTCTCAACAAGAAGCGACGAATACAAGAGTTCAAGAAGTGACAGAAGCGAAGCATCAGAGCAAACTTTGGTTAAATTCTCAATTCCCACTTAAATATTTTATAAATTACCCGGTAAAAATGATAAACAGTCAATAATTTTTCACATTCCCCAAGCTAAGTTGGTGATTATGCATAATTGGAAGGAATTATTTATACATTTGTCCTGTTGTGTTTATCATGGAGAAGTATCATGACTCCTATCAGGGTGATTCTGTACAGAGAAAGAAGTCAACGAATAGTATGTAGAGTGTGTAGGGTTATTAAAAAGACAAATTAAGACTCTGGCAGATAGACAAAATTTATCTATAAGGTGAAGTAAGACGTTTTTGAGTTGAATTAAATTATATTGCTGCCTGTTTTATATGAATATACTGTGGTAACATTATAATATTCTTTTTGTATTATTTATCATATGGCAATATATACTATATTAAAAAAAAGAAGCTGTCAATAAGATAATGTCACAAATTTGGAGACAGGTGGCAGTTAGAGAACAAAAAATGAAGAAAAGCACGAAATTCAAAATGTTTCAATAAATTAATTTCCAAAAAAATTTTTTTGCCTGTTCTCCTGTTTACCAAAAAGGAAAAAAAACTTTTTGACGAGAGCTTTCATCTAATTTTCTATTTTTTATCTTTTATCTAATTTTTTATCTACTAAATTAATTTTTTTTTGTTTTGTTTTTAAGTTTTTCTGTTTTGTCAAATTTGGGCTGAGTTGTTTGCTCTTTCTTCCGTCAACTAATTTTTCAGATTTCTTCTGCTTTTTCCTTATTTCCCGACTTGATTTTATTTATTTTTTTTCGTTTCAGTTTGTTTCTTTCCTTCCTTTCTCCTCGCCTCCAATCCTTTCTTCCTTCCCTCTCTCTCTAGCTTTCTGACTTTTTTCGACTTTCAGAGAATTATTTTGTCGTTTTCTTGTCAACCCTCCCGGCTTGACAGCTGGAAATCGATACAAATTGAATTAATTACGTCATTTCGAGCTTTCGGAAGCGAAGCGTGTGGTCTCTTTTTTCCGGATTTTCATTTTTCTTTTCTCTTCTCCTCTCCTTTCCTTCCCTTCAGTTCACGTTCTCTTCCCGTCGCAGCGAGGCCATTCGAATTTGTTCCAATCTTGGAGAATTTCGGCTTTCCCGAAATTGATTTCTCGTAAAAGGGCTTTGAATGATGACGGAAGGAGGACTTCGAAGAAGGGTAGAAATGGGCGAGAAGGAGATGAACGATAGGAGGACGAGAGGGAGAATAAAAAGAATTTTTTTTAGGATAATGAAAATAAAAACGAGAACGGGAGGGCGGGTTTCATTCCATTTGGGTTATCAGAGCCCAGGACCCACCTCTCGAAGCGACGGCTATCGATTTCAAGCCCAAGGGGGCATGCTGATGGAAGATGTCTCGCGCCATTTTTAACCAGTGAAAGCTTTCCACGCTAATCTGGTAATAATTTAATTGAATTAAATGCTTTGATTTCGCACCTCTAAGGAGATGCTCTCCAATCTCCAAACACTGTGAAATACTTCATCTCATTTATACTTTTTTATTTTCACCACTCACGCTCGTTTTATACGAATAATAATATCCAATGAAGATATAATTATTAACGAAAGACACTCCAAAGTTATTAAAATTCATTTCAGAGATTCAACTTCCTTAACACATTGTTGACCCTCGATTTCACACAGAAATTGTTATGTCATTGCTTATTATTGCAATCTCAAGGACAATTTAACCCGTCACTGGTCAACAGTGTGTTATATTAAATAGATAACACTCTTTAGATAATAAATTGTCACGAAAAGACAGGCTTTGATATGAGTGAGTAGCTGAAACTGACTAAATACCAGAAGTATATGTGGCACTCAAGGAAACACGCTCGGACTTGTAACAAACAAATGACAGACACTTGCAGGAAAGAGTCTACACAAAGTATATAAATAATAGAACAGGCGATCAACAGTTAATCAGTGCATTGGCCAAATAACTCGAACGAGTGTATTGTATCGTATATAGTATAGCGGAAAGGCAGCATTATTTTTTAATAGACATTCTTGTAGATGTTTTTGACGTCTATATATTTATTTTCGTTCCCACTTTGAGTGCTCATACCTAGTTTCTAAAGTATACGATATAGGGAAGATAGTAGCGACCTCCACTGACCTATATTTGGCCTATACTGGACCTATATCTCGTAGTATTTTACCGTTGCTATAACTGCTGTTGTATTTTCTGGCTCGTCTGATATAGTTATATATATTTTACACATGTATTTCCTAGCATAGATACTAAGTTTCCTCAGTATTTACTCAGTTAGATTACTTTTGTTAGTTTATAGTTTTTAGCTCTTACGCTGAGTCAAATTTTACCTATTTCAGTCGTTCTGCCTTCTTACATCTAAAGGCATCTGCTTGGTTTCGACTGACCCTTCGTCTTTGCGAAAGAATTTAAAAGAAAGTAGAAAGTCTGAAAGAGATAACATCTAACGCGACATAATAGTCGAGAATTATATACTAACATCACTAATAACAACCGCGAAAATATTAAAACTCATCTTCCCACATTCTTTTGTTCTCTTGAAGAATATGAATGACTGATACATGCTCAGGCGAACAATATCACATCTGAGAAAGGCTACACAATAAGACATATTATTATTAATATAAATAGAACAGCGAGATGAAAGGGAAGCAGTAAAAAAGATAAGAAAGCAGGATAAAGTAAAAAGAGTAAAGAAACATGAAATGAGTTGCAGTGAAAGATAAAGATGAAACAGAATAAAACGAAAGAACCCAAAGCTGAAGGAAATAAAAATACAAAAAGTAAACAAAATAGAGCATAAACAAAAAAATAAATGCGTAAACAAAACATACAAGAAGAAAAGACGAAGAAAGAAAGACCGATAACGCGAAAACAGAAGAAAAACTCTGGAGAAGTAAGAACAAAAACAAAAATTAAACAATAAAATAAACCAAAATAGAAAGAGAGAAGAGACGTAGAAATAGATAAAAAGAAAGATGGGAAGATTAAGAAAAACAAACAACAAAAGGCTAACAAAGAGAATTTCCTTTGTTTCCGGTTTTCCGAGGAAGAAAAATTTTCCTTCCTCCTCCATTTTTAATATTTTCCACGAACGTTGTGCATCTTCCTCCTCTCCTCCTCCTTCATCTCATCTCCTCTTCCTACATTTATTCTTTCGTAATTTTCGCTTCTTTACAGTTTTATTTACATCCGGCTTATTGATTCGAAAGGAATATAAAAAAAAATTCTGCTGTTGGTTGCTGCTGTTGCTGTTCTCTCCCTTTGTCAAATTTCTGGTACTTGAGTTTATGTTAATGTAATTATCGCTTTCTTTTGTTCTTCCGATTCTGGGTTTTTAATTTTTTTGCATAAATTTTCCGCTCCTTTTGGACAAGGAAGAGAGAGAGAGGAGAGGAGTTGTTATCTCTTTGTTTCCCTCTGCTTGGAGTTTGTTTCCTCCTCCTCCTCCTGTATTCTTCCTCTTCGTGGCTTTCATCGCCGGTTTTGTATTTCATTTTCCTGGCCTGTACGATTATCAGCTTCGCGTTTTCTTTCTTGCCTCTTCTTTCTTTTTTTATATATAATTTAATATCTTTTGACTTTTATCGACTCCAACAGAATTTTATTTTTTACAAAAGTTTCTTTTTTTATGAGCTTTCGCTTTTAAATCATTTTTTATTAAAATTAAATTTTTTTATTATATTAATTTTTAAATATTGTAGAAAAGATTTTTTTTAATGATCTTCTTTATGTTACGTCGGAGTCTTTGACTTGAAGTTGTTATTAATATTATTTCTTTTAGCTTTATAGTTTTGAAGTGAGCAAACAGAGGTTTTGTTTGCTTTTGATTAATAATAATGATTGGGGGGAGAAGAATTTGGTGTTTAAACGTTGGTTACAAAAAAAAGAGAACAAATTGTATAGACACTACGTCCAAAGTGGATCAACTATGATTGTAGAACCTTCAACGCTGTATTCCGTGATATTGTCAATAAAAAATACGAACCACAAAACTATATAAAAGGATGTAACTAATATAAAATAATATAGTTATAGTTATAGCTGAGTTTTAATCCGGTTTTTTACCCCTTTTGGGTACAACAGGAGGATTTGAACTCGCAACTATAACTTCCTAGTCTGGCACTTAACGACTACATCACAGGATTCCCGCAATATAAACTATATACAGGAATATACTATGGAACGAAAAACTATATTAAAATGTATTGTTGTTGGGGAATGGAGCCGCCACTGAGAAACAGGCGAGCGATAGATCTGCTGACCCAGCAGTGCGTGGTGAGCACAGGCGCGGTTAATCGGAGAACTGGCAGGCAAGTTAAACGATATACAGACCTGAAAAGAGGTCGTTAGGCTAGATGAGGCTAGAGTTTAGGTTAGATTAGATAGGAGATTAGATTTAGATTAAGTTATGGATTGTGCCAGAAAGATGCCTAAAAAGCGTCCGGTGGCTCCACAGTGGGCCCATGCAAAACTATTGACTGAGTACGGGTGACTTCACGTTGGTGCCTTTCGGTAATTATTGCAAATGCGTCGATGGCAGTATTCTGTATTCCAAGCTGCGGAACGAAAGTTATTGTTGAGTGTTCTGTTTAACTAATAGTAAATAACAAACTGGAAACTTTTTGTTTCCGTAAAAACCATGGCCAAAGACATGAGTACTAACGATAAGATTAGTAAACAAGAACCTCGAAAAACCGCTGGCTCCTGGCAAAATTATTTAAGTGAGTTCCACCGGAACCGACACGAAAAATTGTAGATCAGACGTACGGACGCCATAGTGTTAAGACTATCATACAGAAACAAAAATATTTGAATATATTTATGTAAGTAAAATCATCAACAGCATTTTTTTTGTTATTACAGTATACAGCCGAAATGGTAACACAAGCGAGCACTTGTAGTTTCTTCTAGCTACGAACCGCGAATCGCGGACAGTCTCTATCTATGTAACAGACCTAATAGAGTCAACTTCAGAATTCTTTTTCCAAAGCTATGACAAAGTTTTAGAAGTATTGATGGGGCTATAAATAGTAATAACACCCTGACGATGTCCGGTTTATAAATCTGTGAGCATAAGCCAGGATAATAGAAAGTGTTTATGTCTTTAGTATTATCTTATGTCAGTGCTGAGTTAGCCTAACATAGAGATTATTTACAACTTAAAGACATCTAGTTCATTTTTACGACAATGCATCACACAAAACTTTCAAAAAACTTGAGATAAAGAAATTTTCTTTTTCCTCGCTAACTACCAGCTGTGTCTAAGTACGTGACATTGAGTTTCTGATCTGGCTTGAAGGGAACTTTTATCTAGAGAACAGACAAGTGTCTTAACTCCAGGAGCCGGATAACGAATATAACTAGAGTGAGTAAGAAACTAGATCTAAAGAAGACCGTGAAGAGACAATTTTAGAAGAAGCTGACTGAATGATGGTTAAGACACTGCTACTTTCAACTAGTACTTGCCTCGTACCTGAACGTGAGTTTTTGGATAGAGTTTATTAACTGACAAATTGATGACTAGCTTAGCCGTCGACAGCGGTGTCCTTAGAATATGACAGTGGATTAAACGCTAAGAATAACAGCTGACTAATAGATAGATCAATAAATAAATTCTTAAGCAATTTTTGAGAGCAGCTAATTTTAGTAGAATTGAGCAACCTTTTTCAAGGTATAACATAGGTCCTGTATCAAGTTTTAAAACCATCTTTCTTTCCTTTTAGTATCATACTGCTGACAACAATTAACCCAAACATCCATTCTCTGGTATACGAATAAGCTCTTCAGGCTTCACCCAACACCAGTTCTTTTCACACACCCCTAATTCTACATCTTCCATCTTCTTTCTAGACAAAAATAAACAGCAATCATGTTTCAAACCGAAACGACAAAAGGAAATAAAGTAAACAACCCGAAACTCGAAAATAGAAAGAGAGAAAGATATCGAGACCTACCGACCGGAAAATTAAAAAGAAAATAAATAAATAAAAAATTATTTGGAAAACTCAAACCGGAAATGTAAAAATTAAGGCCTTTAGAAAAGCATAGACCGGAAATGAAGGAAAAGAAAGCGTCGGTCTGGAACTTTTCAATTTTATTTTCTCTCTCTATCTCTCTCTACGATAGTCTTCTCACTCGAACCTTTCGTTCGGGGCTTCATAAAATAAATTTCATGAGAAGGAAAAGCGGAAGTATGAAATTGCACACCGCTAGTTTTCGTTTCTGTACCTTGGGAAAAAGGCAAACCTGAGGAATTGTTTATACGTGGAAAGTTTCTCTGAAACAAAACCGAGGAAACTAGGAGAAAAACCAAAGGAAAAGGTTTTCAAAGAAAAACCAAGGAAGAAAATTATAATTAGATTTCACTCACCAGGTTACTTAAAGACAAATCAGACGCCTCGGAAAACCGGAAGTTGAAGAGTTAACTCACTCCAGATTTAAATTTAATTTCAAAATTAAGGTCAAAGACAGAAGTTTTAAACTCTTTCTTCGCTCAAGACGACCAAACTTTTCGATCTTTCTTTTTATTTTTTTATCTTTCCTTCTCTTCATCTATCTTTTCCGTTTTTGATGTTCTAGTCATTTTTTCCTTTTTCTCTTTCTATACTTTTATGTTTTGGCATGTTGGGACAAAACCAAGTACGAACCTACAGTCAACAGAAAGCTAAATCACTCTCTGGTCAAGCGAATCTTATGCTGGTGTCGGCATTGTTCGAATAGTCACTGACTGAGAGTCTGTCCCAAAAGTTCCCGAAATGATTTGCGGGAAAGTTTGAACAAAGGGGTGAGAAACGGAATTAAAACTCAACTATAAATATAACTATAACTATAACTATTTATACTTGGTCTTGCTTTGTGTCTCACTTGGATCTTTTAAGCAACAATAGAATAAATTTAAGACAGCTGAGACTCTTTTCTGTCGAATACAACACATCTTCAAATTTGTTTCAACAAGAACTTTAAATTTAAAATTACCGCAAGACCTGAGCTCGAATACGCTTACTTCCGGTTTTAAAATAACGAATCATTTCCACGGATCTTTTACAAAACTAAACTTCTCGAAAACTCTTCATAAGCGTTTAGGGAAAACTTTTTAAAACAGAAGAGAGAGAGAGAGAGAGAGAAGGAAAGAAAAGAAAATTTGTCGGATTCGAAGGCGTTCACGTAGAAAGACAACAATTCCTTTCGTTGAAATTCGGGAGACAGGTGCAAGGGAATCAAACAAAAGAAAAGAAAAGAAAGTAGGATGGAAGATGGGAAAAGAAGATGAGAGAAAGAAGGTTAAAAAAACATCACGTTTTGCTCAGAAGGGTTGACACCTGGTGCCGGGGCTAAAGGCTCAGAGAGAAAAAAAAATTTTCCGTACTAAGGGAAAAACGTTCCGAGGGACTCTTTAAGGTTTGCTCTTCAAACTTTTTCCTTTTTTTTTAAAGGTTTCAACTCTCGAGGAGAAAAAAATCATTTTTACCGAGAGAAAGCAGTAAAAAAAGAAAAAATTGCTGACACGGTTTTTAAAAGAGGATTGATGACAAACATTCGTTTTCTCGGCGAATTTCTTTTCTTTCCTTTTCTTTTTGCATTATCTTAAAAGCTGCAACCTTTTCACATACGGTGCACACTTTGGCTGTGTGATCGTCAGGAAGGCTAAGGGTGAGAGGAAGGGAGAGAAGAAAGAAGGAAGAAAGAAAAAAAATGTCACCTTAATGGCCCGGGAGTCACTAGAACTTGTGCCTTGTTTCGGTCCGCTTTTAAAACGATTTATCGTCCGCCATTTCCTTTTTTTATTGAACATTTTTGAACACTATAAAAAAAAGTAACGAGGTTTCAAAAAGAAAGGATGCGAACTTCCCAAACTGCCGTCACTAGTAGATCCCTTGGGGTTGGGTGAAATAGGGCTCTGAATAAAAATTCGCACAGCCGGATTAGAGGAATGAGTAGACGGCTAAATAGAGAGAAACTACCATCTAAAATTAGTATAAAAGATGAAATCTTTTCAGAAGTCTAGCAGGAAGGTCAACGATAAGGAGAGAGTAGTGTGCTTGGGTCGAAATGGCCACAAACTTTGACAAGAAACGGAAACCTCAGACAAAAACGGTAATGGACCATTGGTACTTACCAAAGCGCAGTTTGGTGACAACTTCTAAACCACACGGGAGAGAAGCTGCATTTATTGTAGTTTAGGCAACACGTGGATATTTAAATTCATTCAACACTCTTCAATTTTTCCTTAGGTACGAGTAGTTGAGGTCGAGTATGTCTTAACTGAGTATGTCTTAAAATATAACTTACAGATACCTCCTATTATATATACCTCAGATAAGTAACGGAGAACTCAGAAACCTGACTGTGACCGATTCATTCGTCTAATGGTAATTGTATGTGATAGGTGGTGTGATCCAACTAACGTCATTAAGTATGTTCAGTATATATAGTTGGAGGGATAGTGCATATTGTTATCATTCATTATTAGGTTTTTGCTATATTTTATATACATTCATTATAAATAGATTGATTGTAAGTATTTGTTATACTGGAGTCAAGAATCTCAATCTCCAGTCACCAGAGCCTCTAAAAGAACTAAACCCAAACACGACAACTCATAAAACAAAAAACTACGATAAAAAAGGAAAACTAAATCCTCTTCCAGCTTTTAAACCTGAGTCTTGAGCCCCTTCATCCCCTTCCACAGCCTTCATCAAACTCAAAAAGGCCCCGACCCACACCAAAAAAAAGAGAAAATTCCTTTAATCATAAAAACTCCAAATTTAAGGTTTCTAATTTTCGGAAATGGAGAAAAGGCCACAACTTTAATTCCACTCTCACTTTGTCCTACCTTCCCTTCCACCCCGACTCATTCCCACCCCTCACTCCCCCCTCGCGCCCTGGAAAAAAAATTTAATCTTAATCTCCTTTTAAAATAGAAAACCGGAGAAATTTCCTTTGAGTTAGGCGAAATTTCGAGAACTTTAGATTTTTATCTTTTTTTTTTCCTCGCCTTCCTCCTCCCATTTTTCTTACCCCTTCCCTCCTGCCCTCTCCTCGCCTCTTCACTTCTCTTTCTTTCTCGTTTCTTTCTTCTTTCTTTCTGGAAAATCTTAAAAGAAGAAAGGGAGAGAAAATAGGCATTTTCGTAAGGCTGGAAGAAAAGGGTTTTCTTTTCCACGGAAAACGGAACTAATGTAATTTAAAATTGGAATTACTTTTACTTTTGAGTAGAGGCGAAAGGGGATAAGGGGATGAAAGAGGGTGGGGTTGGAGAAAAAGTAAAAAAAAACGAAAAACGGAGCTGAATTAGTAATGAAAGAAAATAAATGTCGTTACCCAAATTAGTTCATTTGTTTAATTTCAGTCTTGTTTAATTAATACGCGGGAAAACCTTTTTGTTTCTTATATTATTATTATTATTTTCTTTTCGATTTTCCTTTTCCATGCGAGGATTCATGGGTATGGACCTTGTTGACTGTGTCGACGTCCTGCAGATACCGAATAACGAACGATCTGGGTCAAAGCGCACTGGTTGTCTGGAAAGTCCCACGCGTACAAGTCAATGGATTAAACCGAAAAGGAAATAAACAAAGAAAACTAAAATATCCGAAGAACTGATAAAAAAGAAAATTCAATTCACCAAAAAAGGTTTCATCATGTTCTCTCCTTCCCTCTCCTCCCCCCGGGGGGTCTATATACATTCTCATTCGAAGACGAAAACCATCGAACAGAAACAATCTCACTCGGATGTGATAATTTGCAACTTCGAACGCAAAACACATTCAATATATCGTAACGAACACATGGACTCGATTCGAGAAGACCGACCGACTCCCTTCCTCCATGCCCATCAATTCCTCCTCATTCCTCATCTACTCCTCCCTGGAGAAAATGACCCAACGAACACATGTAAATTTATTTCTACATTATTGTAGGAGATGTTCCAAAACGTGTCATGCGTACAGCATCCTCCTCCCCTCCCCCGCCCCTCTACATCTATCCTCCTTTCGAGAAAAAAACCTTTCGACTCTTCCGTTATCAGATATTTCCTTCCGCCTCACTTCCTCCTCTCCGAAACGTCCATCGTGAAGGAAAATTTCTTTCACCTCATAAAGCAAATTCCTTCTAACTAGGAAGAGGAGGAGGAGGAAATGAGGAGCGAAACTCTCGAAATCCTATTAGAGAAAGAAGAATAAGATTCCTCTTGGCATAATTGGTTCGAATTTATAGAAAGACTAATATATTCTGCACGAGGAGGAGGAGGAGGATAATGGGAAACGAGAGGAAAGGGAAAGCGAGAAAATAGGTGGAAGAAAGGAATTCAATCTTCTCCTCCTTCCCCGAAGGACTTTCGATGTCATAAAATTCCTGACACAAAAGGCAACAAGTTATTTAATGATGGAATTTGAGAACATGACGACGACGAAAAAGCCAAAAGTCATCATTGGAAAGAGGGTAGAAGGATAAGAAGAAGAAAAAGGAGGAAGAGGAGGAAACATTGATTTCTTTTATCTCTTCTGGATAGTG
Organism: Columbicola columbae; assembly: GCA_016920875.1. NCBI lineage: Eukaryota > Metazoa > Arthropoda > Insecta > Psocodea > Philopteridae > Columbicola > Columbicola columbae. Next base: position 3,278,942 of record JADMLL010000005.1, on the reverse strand, counting down.
TTAACTGTCACACAGGAAAGGGGTGTTACAATGTTTTGCGTGTAGTTAGTCAACGTTGTACCTTTATTTTATCCAAATGGTTATGATGTGAGACTTAAGAATGTTTAAAAGTACCTGAAATTAAAGTTCTGCACAAAATTATTCTCATTTTTCTTTTGTCTCTTTCTTTTCTTTCCCTAAGTCCGTCTTAAGTCTTCTTTTGCAGAAGTCTTTTCCCTTAAATCGGAGAAAATTAAAACAGAAACACATAAAAAAGGAGAAAAATATTTTCAGAAAGAAAAACCGGTTTTTAAAGCTTTGTCTTGACTCCCTCTCTTCATCCCTCTCCCAGTGAAAGAAGATATTATCTACCCGCGACCTAGTTTTCATCCCTTTAAAGCCTATCTTCTGTCTCCTTTTCTCTTCGTCTACTTTAAATTTCCTCTTTCCCTCTCCATCCTCATTTTTGTAGCTTTTTAACGTATCTCTTCTCCTCGGACGTGATTTATAAAGATTTTGTAATCAAAATAAGTCGCTGTTGGATCTAAAAACCTCTGACTGAGTGACCCAAAAAGTATCTTGAGCCCATTTTGGGTTTTATTCCCAGTTAAGCCCAAGTCCAACAAAGTTTTCGAGGCAAAAACCTGATAAGGAAAGCGGACTTGACTCCTTCTCCTGTCAGTCAGTCAACCAACGCAGCCTTAATTGATTTTTACGATTCACCGAGGCCTGTCTACCATTTCCTTGTAGAGCGAATATTATTTATGATATAAAGACATCACCTGCAACTCGTGCCTCCAAACAAAAACCTGTTCAGAATACATAAAAAGACAAATTGAACGGGTTTTTCGCGTTTGCCCAACTACGAGGACGAGTGATGACGGGGGTCACATAATGGGAAAACAGAGGAGTGTTTGACCTGACCAAACTCAAAGCGCTATAAACTCGTGTGGGGGGCGTATGTGACAACAAAATCAAAATAATTCATTCGCCTACGTTCTCCTCTCATCAACCTACGGTTTCCTGCCCCCTCTCACCTCTCTCTCAACCTCTACCTTGTCACTTTACCGTTTGCCGTTCCTCTCTTGTCTGCATCTACCATGCCTGCCTCGTGTCTTTTATTCTCTCCCTTTTGATGTTGTCGATTCAACCGAGAAAAGAGATCAACTTCGACTTCAATTAAAACAAAACCGTTCGCTCATATCGATGACAACACTCATTTCACGTTCTTTGTATCCCCATCAAAACCCAAACCGGTCTTTATCTACCTCATTTCCTCTACAGCAACAATCAATCTTTTCCCCAATTAGGGCCTTCAGCAAATGGAGAAAGGAACATGCATGTAAAATCTCAAAACACTAGCCTTCAAATTTGAAATAGGAAGCTGAAAGAGATGAGAAGGAGCGCGGGACGAACGGAAAGGAGAAGGAGGAGAGAGAGAGAGAGAGAGAGGACGAATCCGCTCGTTAGAAATTTCGGGGCCGAATTGAATGCGAATAAGGAAATGATGGACGTCACAATTGTTTAAGACTCTGACTTTAAGTTTTCTTCGAGATAAGAGAAACCAGAAACCCCGGACTAAAATAATAGTCCTTAAAAACATTGAAAGGAAGGGATGGCGGGGGTGGGTTTGGATCCAAAACCAGGAGGGAAATTTGGTCGAAACAACCTTAAAAGCATCTTTAATTAACTTTGAACTTTCGATAACTCAATAAAAGGAAAAACGAATTTGAGGTATACAGTAAAAAAGTGGTGCGTATGTCGACAACGCCGCAAATATGACGTCAGCAGAATTGTACGCATGCGTGAAAATCAAATAAATAACGAAAAAAAAGTCGAAAACATTAAAAATTAAAAATCCCGAATTCGAGTTATGCGGTTTTGATGTGCAAAAAAAACCGTTATGGAAAATCATGATTGAAAGCGGAGGGAAGAGAAAAGGGCAACATCATATTTTGACTCTTGCGAAAGATGAAAGTTATACATATTTTTGTCATTAATCATTTTAAAACATATTGATCCGGAGAATATCGCCTGAATTGCGGTTTTAGGCTCTTAACCGACATTTTTACCCCCCTGAAAATGGAGGTAGGAGGATGGAATGGAGTCAAGTGAGGAGAGGAAGGGAACGGCAAAAAACCAAAAATTACCAAAACACAAACCGCTAGTTTGTTACGTGCCTTCATCCCTCAAACCAAATTATTCCAGAGCATGATCAATAAATAAAATGTTTGTATGCGAACTGACTGACAGAAAACCAAACTCCGCCATCTTTGAATACCCTCCAATGCTTATCCTGTTTGAAAGCTATAGTTGAGGTCCAGAATGTGGGACAATGTTGAGGTTGTGATGGGTACCTGGACAAACCAAAGACAATATTCACTTCCTTGATAAGATAATATGCTGCTAGACTCACTAAAAAAGTGGCAGATCTTGTAAAACTTCTGCTGACGAGTTCTAGAAACAAAAGAGGAGGACGAACGCACCGACAGAGACAACCAAGGAAGAAGATTATAGAATGACAAGCCGCTCTACCTCTTCTTTTCCTTGCAAATGAAGAGCCAATCACGGAAGAGTCAGAAGAATATCAAGTCGAGGCTCTCTGGAAAGTATTGTCTTCATTGACAGGTCTTCCAGAACCTCAACGACAGCATTAGTAAAACTGTTATAAAAAAGATGCAACTATACGATGAGTTTATTTGCTGAGAACATGAACAAATTCAAACACCAGTCTTGTTACTACTCTAAGACTTCCTTAGTCGTTCAACCTGTTTACATCTCTATGACTGTTAGACACTAACATTTTTATACGCTGAGTTTCTAGAAACAATCCAACAGTTACATTCTTTATGACTTCATCAAAACTGAATTAGGCTGAATTAGTGAGTTTCGAGATGTTGACGGCTGTTAGCTTTAAAGTTAGTGCTGTTGGTTGCGCTTTAGAGTCAAATATTTGGAAGAGCAAGAGAACTTACTATTACTTCCTCTAGACGTTTAGTCCTCGTTTACAGCTGAATACGTTTTCAGTGGAAGGAAGTGGGGTTTCGACTTGAACCCATTTCAAAAGTAATGCACACTTTCACAGACATTTCATTTCAAAAAGCAGTGCACATTTTCAGAGAGTTGAGGTGAGCATACTTCCCTGAGGATGTCTTCAGCTGTGAAAGGGAGCGAAAGACCTCGCTAAGATAAAAGAAATTTCCCTTTGCTCTACGTCCACACCAATATACTGTATGTCTACGGCTCTATATACACATGAACATACTGTATCTTTACAACTCTTCTCCATACGCAATTTAAAGCTAACACCATCGAGTTTGTTGGAAAAATAATTGAAATGTCACAACCAGAAACTACAAACATCATCAAAAGTACACAAGAACGGAGAGAGGACCAAAACCACATAACACAACCACCAAACAGATATAACCAACCTTTTCTCGCATGTCACTATTCCAGAAAACCAAAAATCAAAACCAACCCTTAAAAAAATATCTAAATTTTCCCTCCAAAACAAGAAACAAAACCAAAACTTCCATCCAAACGATTGTGATGTCACCAAAGCTTGAAACAACACCCGAATTTCGGGTTTTTTGTGTGCTTTTTCCCCAAAAGTGCTTATATCACTCATCGATTCAATGACGCTGAAAAACGAATTTCCTTTCAAGACCGGAAATTCACCAACCGCGCCTTAAAAATTCATTCTCTGACAAGCGTCTTGCGAATCAATCACTTTCGACCAGGACATTTTAATTTATGGCGCTACAAGCTTTTTTCTCTTCGTCGAGGAGAAAAAAGAGGAAAAAAAATGAAAACACACTCGGAACCGAATAAAACCGATGCAGACGATTTTTTAAAGTCGCTGAACCGCAAATCAAACCTCCTCCCACCCCTCCTCCCCTACCTCGGAGCCTAAAAAAGAAGAAGAATTTCTAAGCCCACGAAAATGCTTTTTCGTAGAATGATATTGATGAAGTTTCGACGGTGAAGCGTGGGCCCAATTCCGTCGTGACACCTCCTCCGCCAAAACAAAAAATAATTTTCTCTTTTCTTCTTCCACGTTTCTTCTTCTGTCCGCCTTGAGATTCATCCCCAGTCACCCTGCCTCCCTCTCGCACCTCTCTCTCTCTCACTCTTTCATTCTTTAATTGCTTTCCGAGATGTTGAGCAATAAAATTTGCCATCTCCTGGTGGAGGATCGATAATGGCGAAATGAGAGATTTTCGGAGCTTTTTGATTTGTCTGCGTCGTCTTCATCTTTTTCCTTTTTCTCTCACCCCATGGGGGTGAGAGAAAAAGTCTTCTGCCTGTTTCTGCTTTCGATTTCTAATTTTTCTAATTCCCTCCTAATCTTCTTTGTCTTCTTTAATCTGATATCTTCTTCTTTTCTACGTCTCTTTCTCTCCTGGGTTGCAAAGCCTCTATAGACTAAATAAAAACATCTCTTCCAAAAGTTTCCGGAATGATTTCGTTGTAGTTGGTAACGCTCGCTGTCGGGGCCAAGAATTTGGGGCCAAGGTTCAAAACGAGATGGATAGCCAGAGCTATTCAATCATCGAGTTTAAAAAAATTTTCCGGGAACTTTTGAGACAGATTCTGAACGCTACAGCTATATATAGGTTGGGTTGGAGGAAGGCTCAACCTTTGTTCTGGTTGCTGGTTCATCTTCTAACAAGGGTAGAGAATTCCGTGGGAAGAAAAGGTTGGTAACCCATCATTGAAACAGAGAAAGAACTAACTCAAACTTAAGACAAAAGCAAACACACATCTAGACAACTGAAGCTTTTGTTTTGTGCTTGGTAACTGTCACCTGTCCGTCGAAGACATCAAGTAGCTAGTTTACCTAGAGAACAGACCAGAATTTTAATCCAGAGACCTGGATAATAGATATAACTGGGAACGAAGCTTTTTGGAGAAACTCAAAAACCAAACTTCCCTACTTTGCGCGGCTACTAACCCAATTACTAAAAATTTTTGTAAAGTTTGTTCACCCTCGACCAAACACAAAAGAGGTGCACAGAAGCGTTCTTCCCGATCCCAACTCCCTACCTCCGAATTCTTAACAAAATCCCACCAAAAGCCTCGACCCCAGCCTCAAATTCATTTCATTCACCATGTTGCCACATAGTTTACAGACTTTCCAAAGGCAATACACCAAGTCAAACTTTTGCCCACCCACCCCCCGAGGTGAACGCTGAGTTACTTGCCCCGCATTCCGTCGTTGTCCGATTCCGTGGTCCCGTCCCTGAACAGAAAACATTTATTTTCCAATCTCGTCCCACTCAGTTCAGGTCTGTGCCCACAAATTAGGCTTCCTTTTCCCTGGTATCTATTACAGCTATCTGATTCTGTAGAATAAATGACACAATGATTGATTGATCGTTAGAATTATTTCGCGCATGTGGTAATCGGGATTATAATGAGCTGCTTTCTACCTCCAACTCTTAACCAAGCTTTTGCGGTTGAAATATGCGCGAGAACCCGAGAGCCACGGCCGAACCCAACAGTTATTCTGTTCGCGAGATTTTTGTGTGAGTGTGTGTTTGCCAAAAAACCGTTTTCAGACTCAAAAAGAAAGAAAACGAAGTGGGCGAGAACCCGTAATGAGAAGACCGTGAATAATGGAGCCATTTAAAGAAGGAGGAGAGGTGGAGAGGAGAGGTAGAAGAAGGGAAGAAAGGAGTAAGGAGGAGGCAGCATTACAAAGTGGTCGTGGTTTTGATGGAAACCCCGGGACTACGGGACCATCAATTCAAAATTTAAAATTTACGATCCAATTTAACCGTGAATCGTTCTTACGTAGCATATATATATATACATCGGAAGGATCTCCCAAAACCGTCTGGGCTTTGTTGTTGTAATTTATTTAAATCCTTGCCCCCGCCATCCTCTCCACCTCTGGAAGCCCAAACCCCACAAAAAAACCGAATTTCCTATACAATTCCAGGAGAGAACTACGATTTTATTCTTTCTCCTCTTCTTCTACCTTACATCACCGCCATCTTCTTCTATCTTCTTCCACATCGGTTGAATTTCTCATCCTGAAGAACTGGGGAGATCTTTAAAGTCTTCATTTTAGGTACCAACCGAGGATGTAAAAATAACAATAAGCACGTGTGCATGTTTGTTTTTATAAACAAAAACCAGAAGTCACATGTAAATATTGAATTTCTCTTGTATGAGTAATACTGTATGAACACACTCTACTGTATGAGTATCGGCGATTACACTAATTTGTATCAACGAAGCGCGTCATACGGGTAACTGCAACAAAATTTTGGAAATAATTTTTTGACGTGAAGATTCTAAGAAAGATAACTAAACTGGGTATAGTGTACAAGTAATCGAACGAATCCTTACTGGCATGATACTAAAAAATACTGCACACTTCAATGTCGAGTTCATTTCAAAATATTGCACACTATATTCCGAAAAATATTTACAAAATTCTACACACTTCAATCCTCAAACATTTCCTTTTTCAAATCATCATCCACTACCCTCTTAAAAAGACCTTATCGCCTACTTTTCATATTTCAAAAGCTTTAAAATTCCAAAACCATTTCGGCATCCAGTCCAAATACCGGACCTCCAGCCTTCCCCGCCTCCCAAAAAAAAATTTGTGACCTATATTCTCTACTTTCCCCACATTCTCAAAACTTCATTCTTCCTCAAAGCAATTAACCATACATAAATACATAAATTATCATAAATCATAACATCTGCTCATTCTCTTACCTCGAATTGTAGTGCTTTGTAGTGCCCACCCAAAGTATCCCACCTCATGCACCAACCACTTCAAAACTCTTTTGAAGTCCCCCCCCTCTACCTCCACCCATTGCACGAGGAAAATTCGAAACGACGTGAAAACCATCAGAAAATAATTGAGGGCCCTAATTCAGACAAACCAAGCTTTTTGAGGAGGAGGGTGGGGGCAAAAATACTTCCTATTTCATTTGGCAGCAGGCCTACAAAAAGCAAAAAGGAAACATTTTCGAGTGCGAGAAAAGCTCGCAAAAAAGCTCGACTTTCTCTCTCACTCTCCTTCCCTTTCTTCTTGACAAAGTGCAACTTTTTAATTCTGTAGATGGAAAAGCAGACAAGAGAATTTTCCGGAGGGAGAGGGGTGAGGGGTGGGAGGCGAATAAATCAAATGAACGTTAAGAATGAATAAATAAATTTTATTCAAAACGAAAAAAGCAATAACCATTACAATCCATTTTTACACCCTCATCCCCTTTCCTCTTCCTCCTCCTTCCAAAAAACCTCCTCCTGCCCATCTCGCTGGAAAATAAATTTATGAGTGCGAACTTCCAGCAGGAGAGAAAAGAGAGAGGAGAGGAAGGGAGGAGGAGAAAAAAATGAAAATCTTGTGAATAAAAATTGCCTCCAGCTTTAACGGACTCGAAAACTAAATTGTCCAGAACTCGTTTCCAGTCGACATTGTTTGTCTGACTGAAGACACGACAGAAATATCGCCGATGCTGATTCTTTTCCTTTATCTCCCATCCCCTCTAACTCTTTTATCACATTCTTCACCTGACGTCCACAAGCTGTTGGAAAAATTGAACTGGACAAATTTTTAGGTCAATTTTTCTTCCAGGGAAGGGGAAGTGAGGGGAGGAAATATTTCTGGAGGAGGTTTTCTATAGAATTTCAGAAGATGAAAGACAGCTATGACAACCATGATCCAGGGAATAACTGACTACCCAAAACAAACTGTGAAAGAGTGAGGAAGAGCACGATTGGTTAAAGCAAAATATATGTATAAATCGATAATATACTCATTAAGTATATTTCGTGTATATAATTTATAATATAAAATTTTAAGAAATGGAGCAAAAGTCGAACTATGAAGGGTAGTGAACGCCGGTTTGGGAAGTGATCAGAGTTTAGTAAAGAGGGATTAGGATTCTTCTACAAAAGTTTGTTTTATTGTATTTATATACAACAATATAATACAATATATGTATTAAGTATAGGTAAAAATACCCAATGTGAACTTAATGCAATTACGGGGTACATAAATTTACAATATACAAATAATAAAATATAAATACAAATGACCAATGTATGTGTGTATATTTGCATTTGTTAAACTATTTTTATAAGAACGTAATGAAAAGGTCTGGAACTAGACCAACTAAAAGTGTTTATAGTTAACGGTAATAAAAATTATAAGAACGTTGTAATGCCCGGGGAAGGTATGGAACGGAAATATACTGTTATATTGTTATTATTTTTATAAACTTTTATATCTTAAGGGGGTCTGCGGTTGAGTGGCCAACGCTCTTGACTAGCCAATGCTAGCAAGTAATAGTTCAAGCCTTCTCCCACAACCTCTTATACTAAAAAATGAACAACTATTAAATATCTCAATAATTTTTGTAAATATCTATTTATAGTTTTATACGTAATATATATTTTATTTTCTGTTTACTTATTTATGATGTCTGTTTATTTATTGGAAGTGGAAGTGTTTATTTATATGGAAGTTTATTTGTTGTGTCACCATTTATCAGTGGGTTTAAAGATTGTCTATATCTTTACTATTACTAAAAATCACTTATCGTTTAGTATACAGTTTATGTACATATTGTATGATTAGCTTCTTTATGACTAGCAACTAGCTGAATTAGTTTGTTTGAATTAATGCGGTATGTATTAGAAACCTTTAGTATAAAATATATAGATTTACTTGAGTGTGTTTTATATTTGCTTGTATATAGGTAAACAGATATTTTCTATAACCTGTTTATCTAATTAACTTATTTAATTAGTGTTTCAGTATTTATTTGTTGATTTCTGATCGTTTAGAAGTCCTCACTTTGATTTTTCTTTATTAAAGTTTTCCTTCATGGTTAGTTTGCCTTTTGGGGAATGGATGTCGCTTTCTATAGTAAAATAATGTATCTGTGGATGAACACTATATTATAGTTATAGTTTTCATCTCGTTTTTCACCTTTTGTAGGGATAACAGGATACGGGGGAGGAGGGTTTGAACTCGCGACTATAACTTCTTAGTCTGGTACTTAACCACTACACCATGTACCTCCCAATGAGTATTATATTATAGAAGGGGACATAATAAATATTATAATTTTTTGGAAAGGGAAAAATGGCCGCGATATTTTCCATTGTGGGCAAATCGATAATTGTTCTTGATTCTCTCTTGAAAAATTATGGAGAGTTGCCAACGAGATTTAAAGTTGGAGGGAGTTTCCGGTTAAATTGCCTTTTCGAAAATGGGAAGCGAAATATTTTTCGTTTTTATGGTTTTGGCCCCGTTCGCCCCTCCCCCCTCTCCACCCCCGTCACTCCTTTCCCTTAACTTCTCTTGGAGCCGTTGTTTTCAACCCAAGTGTTAAAATGGACATTTCTAACCCGTTCGCGTGAACGGGTTTTGTGTGTGTGTGGGCTGTGCTCTCGGAGGCTGGATGGGAATGGGGGGTTGGGGTTATGAGCTCTTTCTCATTTTTAGTGTGCGGATTCGCGCTCGTTTGTTTTTTCCTTCCTTTTCTTTTTAAGAAAATGTTCGTGGATCCAAAGCAACATGACGCCGATTTGTTTTCGCAAGTCTAGTGACACGACGCGACGCTCCCCGCTGACGAGATCCAGTCAATTATTCGATCATATCAATCAAAATCAATAGAAACATCTTGACGGTCACCGTCAGTCGAAGTAATTGTAGATAACGGGATCGTGGAAGAAGAAACTTACCCGCCGCTTAATTGACGTACCTGCAGACTTCTTGAGAGCAACATGATAGAACTCGAACCAAGATCGCATAAAATAAACAAACCAAGACGAGCCCAACTAACAGATTCACAGTTTTAGACCAGGACGACTTTCTTCACGACAGGGTAGAGTAATCCAAGAACAGGAAATCTTTTCTTACCTGCAAAAATAAAATAAATAAATTAGTTAATAATTAATTTTAAAGTAGCAAAAGAGCAATTAGCAAAAAAAATTCAGATACAGTAGACTTCTATAAAATGCGAGAGATACGTTCTGTGCTTATAAAATCCAAATTATAATATTAAACCCATTTAGGCGACCTTTTTAAACTATTAGACTCACTATATTAATATAAACAACAGGTAAGTGTTCACAGTTGCTTTCTAAAGAAAAACAACAAGAGACTATACCGAAGCGTTAAATTTTCTGTTCAGTCTTATAGGAGGCTGTTTAATCAGCGATTCGGGTATTGGTCGTCATGGTAATTCGTGTATTAAAGGAGCAAGTTATGAGGAAAACGGTTAAAAATTTGAAATAATTTTCTGATGCCAAGATTCTGAGGAGGATGTTTATTATAAATCAAATTTTAAATGATTAAGTAGGGAAATATTCAAGCAAACCCTCTTCATTTCAAAAATACTGCACACTACAATCTCAAGTTCATTTTATTCAATCTTCGACCAACAAATCACAACGCACATGTCATGTCTTAAATGCACCCCTCTAAGTAGAGAATTCTGCACTCCTTCCACACCATGCTACAGAAGAAACAACAATTCCAAAACAGAAGCAAGAGGTGGAGTTGAGGGTAAAGAAAGGATGGAGGAAGACAGTTTCAGCCCTCATAATTTCTACCCAAAAAAAGGAAACAAAAACAAAACATAAAAATCAATCTTCCAGATGTAGCGTCTCGTAAACATTTTCCAGAAACCTTTATGAATGTTCAAGGTAAGAATAAAAGGAAAAAAAAGAAACGAATCTGGGGAGAAGGGGGTGGAACCAACCCCTTAACCCAACCCCCAAGCAAAACTCTTTATGATCATCGACCCCGATATTTATAAGTTAGTCTAACACATGTTACATTTTGATTCCCGGATTTTTTCCCGAAAAACAAGAAATCTTTCTATGCCGCCTCGAAAAGAAGACAAATCGACAGCAAAAATTGTTTTGCGGGAACGTGGAAACAGAGATTATTGCCACGTCGAAATTTTGTAAATTTTAATCGCCTCTAATAATTACAGTTAAGTCCTAAACACATTCCGTAATTATTGAATTGGCTGTTCTTGAACGTGGAAGAAGACATATTCCCGCCACGACAACTATATTTTAGAATTCATTTTTAGGGTTAATTTTATTTGTTTATTTTTTTATTCAAAAAGAACATAGAAGAATTAACACTTCTGCCACGACTCTTAACCCAAGATTAAACTGATTATGGGTTATGATTGGTTTGCCAGAATTGTCATTGAGTTTTGATATCCTTTTGAAATGATGTAGCAGAAGACTTTCTGGTAGTCATTATAAATTCACTTTTGTCTCAGAGATAGTTAAGAGATTGATAGAAGAAGTGTCATTTTGAATACCTACATCACCACCAATTGTCACTGACCCGTTTTATGAATACTTCTGTAATCAAACAAAACCGGAAATGGGAACTAGGCACGGCCAAATGCAAACAGAAAGTTCTCGAATCAAGGTTCATAGTAAAAAACTAGAGGACACCAATTAACAATAAGTCTAGAAAGTTGACAAATCTGATATGGCGATTGAGAAGGGAAATACTTAGAGGAAGGTGATCTAAAATGAACTCAAAGAAAACGGTCAGGAATCCGGACAGAATCCAGGTCGGTCAGCCAGAATGAGATCCCTCAGGAGTTCGTTCATCCTTTCGAGAAGAGTTACTGCGTCTGCGTAAAGTCGTAACCAACACACTCAAAACGCAATTAAAAAAAAAACAACAAAAACCAAATTTGAATTCAAAAGGTAATTAAAATGCTGCCCTAGAAGCCAAATGAATTAGAAACAGGTTTCGCCTAAAAAAAAAATCTACAAATTGATATTTTATTTTTTTTTTTAGGGGGCATCTCGCGACGACTAATTATAATCTGGGCTAATATGCTCTTTAGGCCCACGTGAGTACAATGAAAAATTATGTAGGCCACGAAACACACATAACCGCGCGTGGGTTGTGGACAAATTGTGGTTTTAAAAAGTCGAAAAAACTTCGGCCGAAAACTCCAACCGACGCTTCTTTCTTAGAACTAATCTCCTCCACCCAGCATCCCTTCTCCTCCCTCCCCTCCCCTTCCTGTACCAAAACGATGAGATTAACCCAACTCGCAAAGAAGAAGGAACTGATATCGAGTCGGAACTTTCCACGACGACACGCCTTCTTGATTATGAAACCTGGGTTTCTCCTTAGTTCCGGGACTTCTTTTTATTGAACTTTTGAATTTTCCTTTCTTACTCGGAGATTTAGAAAGTTTTCGAAAATTAAGAAACCTTCTTTGGTTGAGTTGATTACGTTTAGTAGCGTGTCACGAGGGTTCGTTTTACTTCAGCAAATAACCTTCCCTCGTCTTCGCCTCGTGTCCCTTTCTTCCCTCCTCCTCTTCCTCATCTTCTTCTATTACTTCTTTCTTCCCTTTACAAATTTGTTAAATAAGTTTCCTTCCTTTAGTTCCTCCTCTTCGAAGTGACTACCTTTCAATGGTTCGTTTAATAACATAATTTGGTGTCCTGGTGATTCGATAGGGAGGATGGAGGCCCCAAGTCTCCATTTCCTTGTCTTTGTGGCCATTGACTGGTTTCTTCCAACAGCTTTTCAAAGACCTTTTTGTTGAAGCTGTGATGAGCTTTTAAACGAAGACTTCTGAAGGAAATGTTGGATGAAGGTTTTTTAAGAAGTCGTCTAGAAGAGGGATCGCTCCAAAGAATAGTCATTTGAGTTGTTGAACCTGTTCACAGATCTTGAGCGAGTGTTTGTAAGAATCACAAACTCGGGAACGAGGTTAGCAAGTGACAGAAACATCAGACTGTGTGCAGTATTTTTGAAACAAGCTCTGCATCAAAGTGTGCAATATTTTTGAAACCCAAAAGCCAACCTTAACCTATTCAATAAAACTTTCCTCTACTTCCTCGTTATTATAACTTCCAGTCTCTCCTGCTCCTCCTTCTTCCTCTCCTACTTCCCACAGCTTTTGAAGTATTTCACCCCAAACCAACGCCTTTGAACCTTTTTCTCACGTCATTTCCGTCATGCAGAACATTTTAAAATAATTCTCTCCAAATCTTTCTCCTTCCGCCTTAACCTCCTCCCTCCATCCCTCATCTTTCATTTTTTAATCAGATTCTTCCTCCCTTTTTCCTCAGCTTCCACATCTTCTCTAATTTTCTTGCTTCAATTATCTTCATGCTAACCAACAACAAAAAAAGATTCTTCTTCATCTCGACCCGAAAATTTTCCTTTTTAAATAATTAAGTCTAAACTTCCGGTTTCTTTTTAATAACATCACCTATTTACTTCCTGTTTATCCTTTTTGTTGTTTTTCTCTCCTTTCTCCTCTTCTAATCACGATTTTCATGCTCCAATTCGTTTTACTGTGTTGTTTGAATGAAAATCTTTTTTATTTGTCTTTTTCTTGGAAAACGTTATTTATTAATTTTCCAACTTCCGGTTTCACAAATTGGATGGTTTTCTCTTTTGCGAGCTTTTTTTAAAAAGTATTTTACATAAAATCTGTTTTATTATCGGTTAGTTTCTTGGTTCCTGTCCTTTCTTCAATTGTTTCCGTTTCTCTTCTTTACGTTTTTTACTGTCGGGTGTGTTCTTGTGATATTAGGAAAATTTTTTGAGGCTTTCTTTTTGTGTTTTCTTTTTCCAAATTTTTTACAAGGTTGAGGAAGGAGATAGTTGCTTGTTTTATGTGAAGTCACTTCCTGTGATTTTTCATTTTATTTAGTTGTATGTTTGAGGTTTGAAGCTTAAAGATTCAATTCCCAATTATCTGAAACAATTATAAAAACTCTGAACCTCGCTGTAGGGGCTGTGGCTCTTATTTGTTTCAAAAGTATTGCACACTTTAGTACGAAATTGAATTGTGAAATACTGCGCAATTCAATGAAGGGTTGTTTTCAAAAATATTGCACACGTAAGTGCAGTTTTCATTTCAAAAATACTACAAAGCTTTAGAGAAGAGTTCATTTCAAAATTACTGCACAGTCCACGAAGAGTTTACTTCAATTTAATAACCCAGATGACAATTATGTGGAGGAACTTCTCTTCTAGGTTAGTCTCAGTATCTCTAATAGACCAGAATCTAAGCGTTAGCAGCGGATGAAGGAAATATCCACCAATTTATATGAGAAGGAATACTGATGTAGAGAGTTTAAAGAGAGTTCCGAGATGGCCATAAGTGCCAAGATAGATTGAAGATGCTATGGTTCTATCTGATTTACGAAAGAGAAAAGACCAAATAGAAGAGTAAAAAAAAGAAAAAGTGAGGAGAGTAAAATGCTGTCGAGAAGTATGAAATTATAAGTAAAAAGAAAGAACAGTATACAATAAAATAAACATAAAAACCAAGCCGACAGTGTTCGTGGAAATTGAAAAAGACCTGAAAGAAGCAGGGATTACAACAGAGGACATACAAAAACGACGCACCGTGAAGAGACTAGAAAAAACGGGTTCCCAGGGGAAGCCAAAGCTGAAAACAGCAACAAAACGAACGGAAGAGAGAGGAAAACAGAGAACACAGCCCAAAAATGTGAGAATAATAGCAGAAAAGGAGAGAAACTCATTTTGGGTAGCAGTAAAACCTAAACCAAACGGTAGAACATTTGAATCATGATCGTCACAGCACAGTATCAACATCATTATCTCGGGAAACAAAGTTTCTCAGGAAACCCGAATTTCGTGGAATCTAACGACTCACTATCACGACATTTCTCGTTTCGTTTACATTTTCATTCCCATCTCACACTTTCTCATCGGATTTTTTTTGACACCTTCTCACCCAAATTGATGTCAGTCATTCTGGTTAACTTGACGAATAAAAATTGACACCTTTCCGCTCCTAAACATTTCTCCAGTCATCAGTCAAACACACACACAGACATACACAAAAGAAAACAGAAAACATGAAAAACCGCAACACACTTACACAACACACGTATTGGACGCACGGCAATTACTCCAACCATAAAAAAATAATGTTACACTGTTAGCCTACCGGAAGTACTAAACACACAAAAATGAATCTGCAACTTTTGACTAGAACGAATTGGTTACACGATCCGTGCGTGGGTCCAGCACCAGAGTGCACCATTTTGAGTTGTAACTTAACACCAGGACAAAATTTAGGGGAAAAAGATTCGTGGAAGCAGAAAAATCCACCGGAAATGGATCCGTGAGCTTTTCGCACACCGTAAAACCGATTTTTCAAAACCGGGTTAAGGACCCAGCAAAAAACTCTGGGTCCATTAATTCACACATCAATATTTCATCCAAACAACAAAAACAGGTCGAAACAAAAAAAAAGGTCAAGACAACCGGAAAAAAAGCTTCGAAAGCTTCATCCTCTCAATTTTCTTAACAAAACTTTTTTTCTTGAGCGTATGAAGACAGGAGCGCGGTAAGGAAGTAAAAAATTTCTTCAATGCGAAATGGCTTTCGAAAGCTTGAATTGTCATCATCTTCCGATTGTTTACCTGGTAAAAGCTCTTTCAATAATGACGAACGACAAAAAAAATTTTCGTGTCCCCTCCTCCTTTTGCTTCCAAACAAAAATTCGAAAAACTTTTTGATGGATCATTGTTCGTACGCTTGCCCTTATCACCCCGTTCCTCCCTATTTTGCTTTTTTCCGACCTTCCACCCCGGATTTTTCTTTTTGTAAATTTAAAATATGCAAACGAAAGTTATTTTTTTCCTGTTGTTGTCGACTGGAATTTTAAAAATTTTGTTTTCCAATTAGAATTTCCCCGGCCGGAAACAAAGGTTTGGAGTTTCTCGGAAAATTTTTTCCCCATTTCGAAAGGAAAGGAAGGTGAGGAGAGAGTTTAGATTTTGACTTCCGGAAAAATTTCTCTTGTTTTTGATTAGATTATCGCTTCAGTTGAGTCTCCTTGAGTGTCAGTCATTCAGGACGGCTTAGGTCAATGTTTAGGTCAATTCTTCGAGAGAGCGTGCAATATTTTTGAAACGAGTTTCTCATCACTCTGTGCAGTATTTATGAAATAAGACTAATCAAAAAGTGTGAGGCGTTGACGAAATACATTCTTCGTAAGAATATGAGTCATTAAAAGAATGAATTCTTAGCAAAGGTGTGCAATGTTTATGAAATGCAACCTCCAAAAAAGTGTACAGTATTCTTGAAATAGATTCTCAGTAAGTGTGCCATACATATAAAATGAATTCTCTGTACAAGTGTGCAATATTTATGAAAGAATTAGGAAGACAAGGATGGTAATCAAGAAAAACTATGTAGAGTTTGTTGAGTTATTAAAAATAAAATCTTTAATAACAGAAACTCTAGAGTCCGCCAAAGAGACAGAGAGACAGACAGAATTTGTCTACAAGACAGAGTGAATAGTCTTTGAACTGAATTGAATGTCCCAATCTAACCTATAAATCTACTAAATGTCTAGTTCTATGAGATAGTTGGTAGTTAACTGTGGAAGGGAGGGGGATTGATGAAATGAATCCTTATGAAAGTGTGCAATATTTATGAAACGAATCCCCCAAAAAAGCTTGCAATAATTTTTAAACGAACTCACTGAGAGATTGTGCGAAATTTTTGAAATGAGATCTCAAAGAATGTGTGCAATATTTACGAAACAAGTTATGTACTAATTTAAGCAATTTTTATTAAACGAATTCTCTAAACCAGTGTGCAGTATTTTTGAAATTGTTCCACTGAGGACGCCCTTAATAATTTATGAAAACTCAAAAACCTAAAAGCCCTTTTCTTAGTTCTAAAGTTCGCCACCAGGGAGGTTTTCACAAAAGGGAATGCTCGAATTCGACTTGAAACTTCTTTGTGACGTCATAAAAACGAATTGAAGCTCCGATCCTTCGAACGTTCTTATGCAACCTCCTCCGGAGACTCATCATGAATGAAGAAGTTAACTCTGGTAGAGTCTAACCGGTTAAAAGCTCGAGAATAATTTAGTAGTAACGTTATCTTTCATTGATGAAAGAGGCGAAAGTTGTCGAGTCATTTCGTTAATTAAATGAATCAATGGTTCCTCCGAGTGTTTTCATCTTCTTTTTGGCTTTTATGTTAACGAGGAGGTTGAAGATGACTCGCGCGTGGTCATACTCTCCCAAAGGATGATAATTGACTTGAGATTCGATTCCACTTCATCTTGATTCTATGTCGTCTAGTTAGATTTCGAAAAGTTTTAGATGGATGAGATAAGAGACATGAACATCTTTGGTATTGTCAAGTGGAAACGAAACTGGAAGATACGTTCGAACACGACTGTTCGCTTATTTCATAAGTGATCACTCTGGCGGAAGTCTTAATCCAACTCGACCAAATGTTAGTCTTTTGGGTGTTACGCTGCTCAAGTTCAATTTTTGGGGACTGCTAAGAGAATTTTCACAGCTGACATCTTCAGAGGAAAATAGCACCATATAAACTCTGTGTAAGTGTGCAATATTTATGAAATTATGTGTTTTATAAAATGTGCAATATTTTTGAAATAAACTCTTCAAGGAAAGCGGAGTATTTGCGAATGGTTTCAACTCGAAACTGAACTTCTTCCCACTGAAAAGGAACCCTCAGCATCTGGACAAAGTAAAAGGAAATTATCTTGTCCGACCCAAAATTGGACTTCAGTGTCATAGTAGCCTAACGACTAACATTACTAGGATTAAGGGTTACACCAGAAAAATTCAAAACTTATCCTAACTTAGAAGGACTCGTGAACAATGTATCTGTTGGGTTGTTTATGGTAACCCCTTGAATAAAACTGTTTGTGTCTAAACAGTCATAGAGTCATAGAGAAGTAAAAATGGCGAAACAGTGAGAGTAAAGTCTTCGACTAACAAAAGGATTGAAGTAATATACTCGTGCATGTTAGCTTAACGACAAATCGTTTCTTACAAAGCATTTTCAACCCCTCTAAGCTATAGTTATAATTGTGGTTAAGTTCCAATCACGTCGTCCACCCTTTTTGGGTATGACAGGATACGGGAGGAGGTTTTGAACTTACGACTATAACTTATTAGACTGGCACTTAAACGACTACACCAACCTCCCGCTTGAACTCCTCCAAATAGGTGAGACATTGTCAAGAAAGTGAAGTAAGAATCGCGACCATCGATGAATACGAAGACGAAGACAACAAAAACCAACGACAAGGAACAAGACCTTGAGGCACCTGCACTAATTACTCTCCTTCGACCCGACTCGTCTTTTGTCCGCTCACACACACACACCAAAAGACCAAAAGTCTTTGCCTATCAAGTGAGGTGTTAACACGTCAAAGAAATAAAGAAAGAAAATTGAATTATCTAGTCTGAAATGTGAAAAAAAATTCAGGTTCAAGGTTTCTAGTTCAACAACAACAACAACAAAGTGATGTGCAAACAAAGCATGAAAACATAAAAACCTGAAATACTTGTGAGAAGGCTGTGGGAGTTTGTTAAGTAGGCTTCCGAAATTGTGCGAAGATGAGCCAATGGCAACGCGGCCATTTTGTTTCTTTATCTGAATGATGTAAATTTTTCTTCTTTTTCATCTTCTGAATTGAGATTGTCGAGTGGCGATATTGCAGTTGGCAACCGTGATTTTATAACTTTTTTTCGTCGTCTTCTCTTATTGTGAATCTGTTTTTCCTTTTTTTTTCTTCTCTGGAAAAGTTTTCTCATTTTCTTGCGTGGGAGGGAAGTTGTTTCTTCATTCTCTCGTTTGACTAGATAATTTCTTTTGTTTTCCTTTGTCCGCTTTCAGGGAATTTGAGTAGATAATTTTTCCTATTTGCTGGGGTGTTCGCTTCCGATTTTCTCTGAGGTCTGATTTCAATTTTTGAGTTTCCACTCACTGTTATATGAGAAAGTTTTCGGTTTCCTGTCGGTTCTCTTCGTTCTTTTATTCTCTCTTTCTAACTTTCCTCTTGTTTTGTCATTATCTAAACTTTTTTCTTTTTCATTTCTTATCCTTTTACTTCCTAGTTCCCGAACTGATTTCTTTTGGATATCCTTTAGGTTTTCTTTTTTATTTCTTAATTTGGTGTTAGTTTCCTTGTTTTTAAGTTTCCTTCTGTCTTAATCTTTTTATATTAAGTCTGACGTTTTCGCTCATCCTATTTCTCTTCTTTTAATTTATCTCTCGGTTTCTTGTTTTATCTTTTCTCGCTTTTCTTTTCATTCTTGGTTTGTGTATCTTTCAATTCTTCTTTTTTCAACTTTCTCTCCATCTTCCTTTTCTGTCGTCTGCAATTTTCTCCTGTTCTTCTCTCTGTTGCCTTTTTTTCAACTCACATTCTTACTTTATTTTTTGTTTGGTTTTGACTCTTTCTCTTCCTTTGTAGGGTTTTGAAGTGGGCAATATGGAGCCACCACACCATAGACAGTAGTCATAGACACTTCTTGAAAAACTGATTTCCACTTACAAAACAAAATATTTGCTTATCGATATTCGAAAACACAATTATATGGAAATAGTAAATATAAAATGGTGCAAGCAACTTTGGACACAGACACAGACAACAGCGAAGCATCATGAAAGAGGTCTTTGCCCTCTAGAGCCTGACTTCAATAACTGAATTTTTCAAAATAATGTCAACTGCACCGTAAACAGCACTGTGTGTGAACTGTTTGACTGTAAACTCCAAAAATCAATATAAGCTTATTATTAATATCGATATCTATCTCCTTTCAATTTTTCTCCACCGAAATCGTTCTAGAAAGCTTCATCATAAACATTCCTTGTGCTTTTGATTTTTTTTCTCCACTCAAGAACTCTATTTCTTCCTCGGAGTCAAAGAAAATTTTTTTTATTTCGCCTCGCAATTCATGTTTTTTGCGTTTTCCTTTCCTGACTATCTTTGACCTTTACTCTGCTCTTTTCTTTTGCTCTTTCTTTTCACAGTGATAAATTATTTCTGTGACATCTGACACCGACTACTTTTTTTTTTATTTGCGTCGCATTAAATAAATGCTTTCACAAAACTGAATAAACAATGGTTAAAAATAAATTCATTAGGTAGATAAAAACAGACGCCAGAGACTCTTCAAATCTTTACTAAGGAAGGCTCGACAACACACCTTCATGGAGACAAAGGCACCGCCAGTCAATTACAAGTTTGTGTGAAAGAGCAGACCAAACTCACAGCCAACCAGTCAGTATTCAAGTGACTAAACAGCAGAGGTGTGTAATCTCCAGACTGCAGAAAGAGCACCTCAAAATGGTTTATCCAGCTTACACCCCATTACGCCAGACTCACTACAGTGAAGTAGTAATACAGAGGGCGACAACGGAATTCAGTTTGCTCGATTCACTAACAACAAGATGGAGCTCTGTAGGATACATCAGCTCTCAAACTGAGGAGCCTTATTTTAAATGAGTGAATTTTATGTTTGATTATATTATCCAAAAAACAGGAAGATGGGGAGGTAAGGGAAAGAGTGTGTCACAATCACTGTTTGGAATAAGGAAACAAAAACGTTGAATTGCATGCTCATAAAAAAATTTTCAATTAATAGTCCAAAGTCATTAACGAAAAACTTTTTTTTCCATTTTCTGAACGAGATAAGGAAACTTCAGGTTTTTAACTTTTATCTGTTAATTATCTATGGATCAAACTTATTGAAAACGAAAGAGGCGAGAAAGTTCTCTCCTCCTCTTCACCTCTTTCATCCTTTTAGTGTTTACTTTACTCTGTTCTGATGGCGTTTTCCAAACCGTAAACACGGGTCACTTGTTAATTCGCTCCTGAACACCCGATCGAGATGATGAGTGTTTTGATTAAACATATTTGAAAGATATGAGAAGGGATGTAGAAAGAGAAAGCTCGCTAAGTCAAACAGGAGCATAATAGAGGCTTGAAAGAGAAGCCAAAAGAAACCAAAAACACCAAATCCAGACAAAACTCAAAAAGGACCCCCCAAAAAGCAACCATAACAACCGGAAAAGGATAGAAAAGGCAGGAAAACAAAAACCTAAAGGAAAAACTTTAAAAGGCAAAACACTCAGACAGACTGAACGAAACAGGAAAATCCTCCTTCCTGTTGCTTTCTACTGTCGGTCAAGCACCACGACCACCGATCGGATTTCTTTCCCTAAACTCACAAGACGACACAAACCCGATTATGGAATCTCCCTCTCTCTCTCTCTCCTGAGTAAGTATACTTCACCACGTCAGGATATTTCTGAGCTTTTGCTTTCGCTTTCAACTTCCTTTAGCGTGAGACTTAAATTTCCGGTTTTTCACACGCATAACACGACACACTCACTCAATCGCCATTTTCAACATTAATTTACTTAGATGTTGATTTTGGGCGTAACGACAAGAGCCGATTTTATAATAAGCAGCTTCTAGTATGTATTGACTGTTATGTTCTCTCTCGCTTGAGCAACCTGATTTATGGTGAAACTCAACCGGAAGTGGATTTTTGACTTTTTTAACTTATTTCAAACCTAAAGTTAACGTTGAAATTCCAGATGATGGAAGTAGATAAGGAAGAAGTAAAAATGAAGAAAAAGATGCGAGGAGAAAAAAGAGGATGCGACAGAAGAAACAGAAGAATAGGATGAATGAAGGAGAAGAAGACATCAAAGAGAATACGAGGAGAAGGGAAAGACAGACAAGATGAGAAGGAAAAGGAAGACGAGTTAATGAATTAAGGTATGACTAAGGAGGGAAGCTCTTCTTGCAGGGCAGAGTGGTTTGTCTCGTTTTACTAGCCTTTAACTCGACCTATGTTTATAGGAATGGTAGCAGTAGATTTAGGACGATCAGCCAGTCTGGTGGAGTATTTAAGGAAGGACCTACCAAATCCTTCCTTAGCAAAACTAAAATTAAAAAAAAAATCAAAGCATCGTTCACCCAATCCGGAGTTAACTACCATGACTCTAGGCACAAGACAACAAGCAGTGCCTAAGTATAGCTTTAAAAAGAGAATCTAGAGATCTTAACACAACTTTACCGGCCCTAAAGTGAATGAAGAAAATAAGGAGAACAAATTGACATAGTGTATAATAGTTAGGGAGAAGAGAGGACATACAACAGAGGCACAAGAGAAACGGGAGAGGAAAAAATGACAATTCTGTAAATGAGAAAGAGGATTGGTAAGTAAACGTGAGGAAGAGTAGAAGAGGTAGCAATACAGTGAAATTATAAAAAGCTGGAACTCTCAAGCATTTCCTCGCTAGTCGAGTGTTTTGACCACTCAATCACAGCCTTCCACAAAATTGTAGAAAGAATGAAATCAAACCAAAGAAAAACGACAGAGTAGTAAAATATCAATAACATCAGCTATAAAGAAGAAAGATAGGAAGGAAATAGAAGAATGGAAGAGGGGGGGGTGAGAGAAGCTTGTCTTAGAGTCTGGCTCAAACTAGGCGTCACTGATCTTGTAACTCATCCAAGAGGGAATGCTGCAGAAGATTTTAACAAGAATCAGTTGAAGGGGAAAAAACGCTGAGAAGGACCTACTATAAACCCAAAAAAATACAAATTTCTCCGAATCATGACACACTCGCGACAAATTTCCCTCTCAATTCCACCACAAAAAGACTCACGTAATAAAAAATTTGATTTTCCTTCACCTCCTTCAACTCGGACGCTTTTTTTTTTATTTTCATTCAACTCTCAAAGATGAAACCATCTCATTCCACTCTCAGCTTCATCTGAAAAATTCCCTTTTGAACTTTCCCTCGCCCACCTCCACACCCCCTCCTTCCGCAAAAAGAGAAACGAGATTTACTTTTAGAAAGAAAATTGAAGACTTTGAACTCTGGCAATTCATTTTCCAAAAAAAGAAAGAAAAAAAGGAAAACTTTTGGAAAAATTTTTTAGAATTTTCTCTTTTCATTTTTATTCATGGTATTCCCAAAGTGTGCTTTGGGATGGTTAGTGCCCTTTCGAAAGTGAAGATGAGACTGTAGACGGGAGCTTGGGGCGGGAGAGAAACGAAAACGAAAAGGGATGTAGAGATTTTCAAAGTTGGATTTTCTATTCTTTCGCCATGAGAATGGCGGGCGATTGGGGTGGTAGAGAGACGGGGGTGGAAAGAAAGAAGAATCAAAAGTGATTTGAGTCAATGTCGAAAGGGATTTCCCTCTAATACTTTCACTTTTCTATAAAAATTTAGTTTGCTCGTTATTATTAAATAAAAATTGATTGATTGACGCGCTTAAAAAAGGATCTGGTCCAGGAGGTCACGTTGGATTTTACACGCACGATTGACACGTTTCAAGAGAGAGAGAGAAACTTTTCAGATTTTGATTTTGGTTTTTTGTTATGTCGACTTGTGAATTGGAAAAAATTTTTTTTCCTTTTTGTATGAGGCGACAAGTTTTTTTGGACAGTCACTTGAAACTTCAAAGAAAGTTTTTAAAAATCATCGATCGTCTCAAAAAAATTTTTTTTTACTTTGAGACTAAAGTCCCAAAACAGTTTGTTGTGTCCTCCCGTCCTAGTTGTTAAAAATTCTGAATTTTCTGAGACCGATAGACTAATTTCCAAAAGCTCTAATCCTGCTCAAAGTTCAGGAGTTTAGTTACTCACGCCTCTTAGCAAATACGATGGTTGGTATTAAGTTTTTGGCTAATTTTCAAAACTTTAAAGTTTAGGTGCATGGATACAACTTTGCTTCAAAGTTCTAGTTGAAAGCTTTACAGGAAGACAAAATCTGCGAAGAGGAAGAACGTCACCCATTTTATGTTCGTACGCCTAACAAACCGCTGTATAAAAGCTCGTTAAAAACGTAATAGAAACTTGTGTCGACCTTTTATACAAGAATATATATTGCTGAGTATACTTATACGTTCAGCAAATTAAGAGCTTGCTGCTGCTCGAGTGAGAGAAGTGCTTATCGCAATCCCTTCTTTCTTCTTGTGCTGTACTTTTGTTTTTCAAGTTCTATCAAGCACTACAGAGTACGTATACGCTGCTTACACGCATTAGCTAACAAAATTTTATTCTCTGGGAGCTAAACAAAGGCAACAACCCCAAACGATCTGAATGTTCAGGATCAACCTTCAAAAGAAAGTCAAGGGATGTCAACCAGCCACATCTCAATCATAATGTCCACAAAACCATTTTAAATCCTAATACCCAGTAAATCTTCCTCTTCTGGAAGAAAATAGAATAAAAACTGAAAGAAAAGAAGACGAAGAGGAGGTGGAGGAAGAGGAAGCAGTTGATTTAAACCATAACCTCCGAAAAGCTTTATTTCCCCTTCTTTGTTCCCTTGTTTGTATAAATTATTTATTTTCTTCTTTCTTTCTAGAAAAAACAGTGAACGCTTTTCAAAAATAGTCTTTCGTTCATTTCCAGAGGGCAGAGGTTTCTGAAACTGACAATCGAAAACTTGAATTATTGTCAGAAAACAAAATAGAAGTCTTCAAAGCTTACAAAAAATATCTTTGTGTCAATATAACTGATGGATAGACTAAATGTCTCTTTCTCTCTTCGAAAGACAACAGGAGTATATCCGTTACTTCCGGTAAGGTTATTTTTGAGTGCTCAAACCACTTGACTACCGAGGTAATAAGCTAACAGTTGGAGTCACCTCCAGCCTATTACATCCAAAGCTGAAGAACGAAGGCAAAGTTATACTAAACTATACTCTACTCATAACAATCACGTCTGTATCTCTTTTAAAACGGGTCGTATTTGTGTTTATGGCAAGCTTTATAAAATTTTTAGTGTATCTCTAGGCTCTACTTGTCTGCAGCACTCTCTATCAAATTACAAAACTCATCCAAAATATCAGACAAAAAAATTTTCCTTTCCTCTGAGAAAACCGTTGAAATATGGGCAAAGAAGACGTACGACAAATTAGTTTGAGAGAAGAAAGGACGGAGGGGGGAAGGGGTTTAAAAAGCTCAAAATCGCTTAAAAAGCCCATAATCGTCTCGCGTAATTATTAATCAGAAAAGGGAGGCAACATTTCACCTTAATTCTTAAAATTGCTCAGCGCCCACCCGTCTTCCTTCTTCCTCTCTCCGTTCTTCCCTTCATCTCCGCAGCCTCCTCCTTTTCCTCCTTTCCAAAAACCTTTTCTTTTCAAAGTATGGATTTATACAAAGGACTGTAATTACTTTCATTGTAACGAAATTTTGCTAAAGTGAACAATTACTCGTTTTCTCCAAATGACTTTGAACACCAATTTGGAAATTAAAGAAAAATAAATAAGTTCCTTTATCCTCTTTCTGTTTCCCTTTTCCTTCCTCTCCATTTTTCTTTGTGTGCTTTCATCTTCCTCTCCCTCTTTGCCGGAATTCGTCAACCAGAAATTAAAACATTTCATGCTGGTCACTGCACCCCCAAACTCTTTTTATTCAGTGAGAGTAGAGTGTAGTCAGTCCTTAAACGGTACAACGAAAGTCTGACAGTCTATCTAACTACTCAGAAACTAAATCAGAGCCTTTCTCTTCAAAGCTTTTGGTTATTAGTGCAGGACCCGAGGTATAGTGATCAAAGCTCCTGACCAGAGATGTTATGGTCATGAGTTTGAGCTCTCTCTCTCACATTCTGTTATACCTAAGAGTGAAGAACGTAATACAAACTCGAAACAAACAAACATAACAAATAGGTTTTGGGTCAAATTCGTCCAAAAGCTCAAGGTCTTTTGTTTTTAAAGCTTAACCAAGATTAACACTCAAGTTTCTAACTTTTTTCATCTTCTTCGGTAAAATTGCTTGATACTTGACTAATTGAGTATAGATCAGGACTACCACGACGAGCTTTTTTTGGCTTCATCTATCAAACACCTTCAAATTCTGGTAAAATATTCAGAAACATGCCTGTTTATTAAGCCCAAAGATGAATTATGGACAAACATACAACACAGAACTAGTACTATCTAGTTGACATCTTTTCTTGCAGTGTCCTCGTAAAACCTCCGATCATATCACCTTGGATCATCCAACGATACAAAATTTATCTACCAGGGAGGAGAGGGCTATTCGACATCAGTGAGATGAGGAATAAGGGTTTCGTAATAGCAGGATTCATGATGAGAATCTTTAGAAAACAGATGGAATCAAGATTTGCACTTCAGTATGTTAATTGTATAAACTGTTATGTTTTTCTGTATACAACTGATAACCACAAACAAAGTAGAAACATGCCGTACAAGCTACCGAGTCAATATTTTCACTCAAAAATTCCAAACCAGTAGGAGCAAACTACACACACTCTCTGCTTTCAAGTTAATAAAAGAAAGCTCCCTAAAAAGAACACATAAAAAAACAAAAAGAAATCATCAGCAGGAAGTAAGAAGAAGTAGTAAAAAAGAGAAAATGAGAAAGCTACAAACGAAAGGCAAGAAGGAAATATAAACGGGGGGGAAGGTTTGGAGGTTGGAGGAAAGAGGAAGAAGAAAAAAAGTTGATGAATGTCATCTCATTTGGTCTCTAAATAGAGTGCTTTCAGTTTTCCAGTGTCATGTGCAATAAAGTGTGATGTTCTAAGTGAGGAGAGGACTCCTCCTCCCGCTCTCCCACTCATCCCCGTCCCTGAGTCACGACACTGGACTTAGTCTTCTCTTAAGCTCTCTCCCCGCCCTTCTCCTCCTCACAAATTGCCCTTATTTTTCTAATTCAAGCACAACATAAATTTTCCAAATGCATTTCTGACGACCCGACCATTCATTTAGCCCTCTACCCCCTAACTCTCTCTCTCTTGGAGGCGGGTTTTCTCAACAATTTGGGTATTTCACACTTAAAATCATTTCATTCAACTTTTTAAATATTTTCTTTAAGAATTTTTCGAATGAAAAGCATACAAGCGAGAAAGGAAAGTGTTGGAGTAGAAAGCTCTCATCAGAACAAATCACAAGTTTTTTGATCCTACCCTCAAACTGTTTTTTGCAGATATGTGTCTGTATAAATGCATCAGTACTCAATGGTGTCTCTAAGACAATATATAATATATGTAGCTGTTGGTGTACTTTAGTTTTAATCCTGTTGTTCACCCTTTTTGGCTATAACAGGATACGGGAAGAAGATTTGAACTCGCGACTACAACTTCTTAGCCTGGCGCTTGAACCCCAACACCATAGACTTCCGCTGGTAACAGTTAACAACCGATGCACAGTACAACCAGCAGAGATATAATCAGGTTAATATCCTTTGGATTGGCCAACCCTGATATAGAAGAACAAAGAGGAAAAAAACGGAAACAGAACACTAATTTAAGAAAGAACAAATTTAATTCGTACAAGGAATTCATCTGCAGGAACAAGAACGAGAAGAAAGCTCCGAAATGGAAAGGTAAGCAAAAAGGAAAGAAAACTTCTTTTGTAGTTAAAAAATTTCACTCCTCAAAGAAAGTTTAAATGAAGAAGAAAGTAAAAAAAGGGGGAAAGAGAGAGAGAAAGAGAAATTAAAATAATTTACACGATTTAGTCTTAAAAACTTTGATTAGCTTTAATCACTTTGAACAACTCCATTTTGTTTTCCTTCACAAAACACGACAGAGAAAGAAAAAAAAGCTCGCAAAGCACAAAAACAACGACCCGGAGGGGGAAATGGTGGCGGGAGGACTCGGGGAAAAGTGTTTTGTTGTCAACAACTGTAAGCTCCGACCGAGACATCATTTCTCTTGGAAATGAATCCTCTCAACAGCGTTTTAGGCTTCCAGAGCTGTTGTCCGATTTTATTAATCCTGATTTCTGGTCTGTTGCGTCACTTAGCCAAAGCTCTGACGGGTTCACCATTCATTCGGGTTTCTCATCTCACTCGAATTCCAGGGTTTTTCAACAATTTGGGTATTTTACACCTCAAATCATTTCATCCAACCTGAACTTTCAGTGTTTTGAAAAGTAGATAAGCCGTGAGAGCTTTAGGGTAGGAAGCTTCCATCAAATTTTTTAAAAAAAGGTTTTGTCATCTGGATTCTTCTAGATATTGGTTTAAAGAGCTACAGTTTTGACCTAAATTTTTGAGTGTCAAAGAGTCTGTTATAACCAAAGTTATGATTGAGTCTACGACCCGTCTCCCAAATCTTGTTGTACCCAAAAATGAAACTAACCTATGGCACGAAGCCCTTTCTCATTCAACCCGCAGAAGGTCAAACCTTAAACCGACGATCTAAAACTCTAAAAAAGTTCACAGCAGACCATAATCGAAAGAGAAACAAACTCCTAGACAAAATGAAAAGCTTATTGTTAACCTTTCAAATATTAAATTTGCAAAAAGCTGTAGAAAAGAATGCCAACAGGAAACACAATTGAACAGAACCGAACCGACATCATTAGAGAACACCCCCGCGGCTTGTGTTCATTTGAGAAGCCCGAAAGTTTGACCGAGTGTAAACGTTTCCGTTTTCAAACCTCCAAAAAAAGCTCATTCATTTCGTAAGTACAAAGAGAAAGCTTCGTATTCAGTCCACGTGACGTGACTAACCTTTTCTTCCCAGCCTACTTACTCCAAACTTTATTGTTTTCTTTAGAAAAAAAAATTCCAACAAAAAAAAAGCAGAAGAAAAATAAACTAACAAATTAAAACATCCGTGAACAATCTTGTAAACAATAGTTAAAAAGAAAGAAGAAAGCACACACACACGAACAGGCAAGCACTCGGCGATCGAACGGGTGAAGGTGTAAACAGATAATCAATCCCACCCGTGCGAACCGCAGGAAACAAAGAAGAACAGTCGAACAACCGGACAGAACAACCATAACAAGCTATAAACAAAAGGATAATTAAATCCATTCAAAAGCTTTAGATGGTGCAGGTTGGAAGGAATTTTAGAAAATTCTGTTGTTTTCCTGCAGAAAAGCTCCCCCCGCTTCTTCAGATGTGGAATAATTACTCGTTCAGACATTATGCCAATTGCGAACCGTTAAACGAGGAAACCATCTTGACGAAAATCCCATTTTAAAACCGTTCTCGGGTTTCATTTCGAAAGGAAGCTTTTTGTTCTCGGGTTTTTCTCGATGCTGTCGCCGCTGACGCTCCCCCAACACCCGTTCCGCTCTCTACGTTCGTTTCCTTCCATCCTGTAGACTGTTTTATGGCCGTCTTGTGGGTGTTCTTCTTAATGACGGAGACGAGGTTTTGAGTTAATATGACTCCTATTCCTACTTTCTATGTGCGTTCTGCCGGGTTTTTTCTTCTTCTAAAAACTGTCATCTAAGACTTGTGCTTACGTATTTATGGCACGTTTCCCGCTTTCCTTAAGACTTTAGAGCTCTTTACTGTCATCAATGTCGGCGTTTGTAAGCCCTCAGAAAAGATTTCCTTCATTTCTTGGTGTCCCAGGCTTTTTTGACCTTTATGAACTAAGGCCTTGTAGTCTATTATTCTAAAACCCGTGTTTCTGGCACCTATTAATGTCTAAAGGTTTATATTGTGCAATATTTTTGAAATAAATTTCCCTAAAACCTGTGCAGTATTTATGAAATGAATCGTTTAATACAAAGTGCAGTATTTACGAAAGGATTACGACTCGAGAAGGAACTTCCTTCCTCTAAAAATTCCTTCAGCTGTAAATGAGGGCAAAACCGCTGACTAGAATAGCACTAACTTCTCAACTTCTTCAAATTTTTATATAAAGGTTTTTATCCACTTCAATCCAACAGCGTCTGGTGTTTCACACACTAAACCTTATGCTTCCTCTAAAGGGTCCCAGCCACTATCCACTTTCCATAAATCGTCAGTTTCACTCCTCCAAAAATTTCTGACAAACTTCCTTCTTTCCTTTTCCTGAATTTTTTAATATGTACTTGAACCTTCCTCTTATAATAATATCTCGTCATCAACCTAATCTCTTTGCTGATCTAAACCTATAAAGAACCCTCTCCCAGTCCTTCCCGTTCTCCTTCCTCCAAAAAAAAACATTTTCGAAAATCATTCCTTATCTCGCAAGCTCTTACACCCTCAACCCACCCCTCCAACTCCTCTCTCCACTCATTTTTGCACAAAATCCGCAAGAGAAACTTTATAATTAATTAAAGCAATTAAAGACGTGAACTTAATCAGAGATAAAGCTAAAGCAGAAAGTATTAAATGAAAAACCTTATAAGTCGTCTTTCACATTACTTTGATTTATATTCCTGGAGAGGAGGAAGAGGAGAGAGAGAGAGATGAGGAGTTTGAGGGAATATAAGGCCGTAAGTCACGAAGCCAAATAGAAAAAGGATTTTTCGGGGAGAACGAGGAGGCAGAGGCAGAGGCAGAAGGGAGGCAGTAAGCGAAAAAGTCAAACTCCTTTCTCCATCTACTAGATTTCGTCTTGGAATATTAGACGCGAAAAAACGGAAATGATTTATTGCGCTGCGTGGAAAATTTTCCAGCGCTTCTTCCGCTTTTCCGGAAAGGTCGGATACTTAAAAAAAGGTGAAAAGCTTTCTCTACCTCTCTCCCTCTCTTTGAAGGTAATAATCTGACTCCCATCCTCATCCCCCTCTCTTCCTTTTATCTCTTCTGCTCGTTTATTTTTCAAAATTTACCAAAGAATGAGTCGTCCGCCATCTTAAATTTTCCGCTTTTCCCCATTTTGAATAGATCCGAAACCGGAAGTAATAACATTTTTAAATATTTTCGCTTCAATGCCACTACCTACAAAAAAACACCGAGGAAGGGGGGGAAACCTTTCGTGGTTTTAGAAAAAAAGTTCTCGAGAGGAAACCACCTCTCCTCCCTATCGTCCTCATTCTTCTGGTCTGTGTCCAGCACTCGGGTTTGAGGATTTTTCCTTTAATTAACCGCAGTCACGTGCAAAAAGGAAAAACACTTTTGGTTGCATAGTGGTAACGTCAACCGCGGTTTATTCTTCTCTCCTTCCCGTCTTTCTACTCCACCTCCTGTCCCAGCATTCTGTCCCTTTTGTGTCTCATCTCTTCTTCTCTCTCCATTTTTGTTTCTTCTGGATAGATGCAACTTGTCGAGTAATCATAACTTTTTCTGCAGAATCACGTCTTCCTTTCACCTCCCCCCTCTCCCTTCCATTCCTTTCCTTATCTTCTCCCGGTCTTCCCTGTCCTTCGTCAGCAATTTTTACATTCCCTAAGGGTAATCTATTGCCTTCATTAGTTCTTATCCGTTCTTAGGTGAAATCACTTATCTCCTGTTTCTCTCTCTCTTCGTCTCTCAATCTGTTTATGTTGAGCTTTTGTAACTAGATTAACAGTTTTGTTGTTTAGGTTTTATACTTTTCGTTCTCCTTGTTTCCTTTTCCGATCGTGACTGTTATTCGAATCAGCAGATTTTTCTTACACAGCTAACATTTTGTTTCTTGATTATTCTTTCTTAACTAACTGCCACCTGTCCACAAACTTCAAGGTGCACATGAAGGGGACAAATCAGTAGGATAACCCCAGGATTGGGTGAAAGAAGAAAGAGTGAAAAGAGTATAGCTATAGTTATAGTTATGCTCCGCTTTTCACTCTTTTTGGGTATAACAGGATACGGGAAGAGAATTTGAACTCGTGACTATAATTTCTTAGTCTGGTACTTGACCCACTACACGACAGACTTATGTGCAATATTTATGAAACGAATGCTTGATGCTTGTGTGAAATGAAAGATTGATGATTGTGTGTAATGTTTATAGATCAGTTTTCATCCTTTTTTTCGTAAAACAGGATTCGGGAGGAGGATTTGAAATTGCGACTATAACTTCATAGTTTGGCGCTTAAACTACTACACCAGAGACCTCCACATAATATAGCATATTAACCATCTGTATATATTTATAATTTTACACACTGTCGCGGAAAATCTGTGGACAGAGTTTGTGTTTGGCGATGTTTTCTTCTCATCTTTCGGTCTTCTCTTCATCGTCTCTCGTGCGCGTTTCTTCTTCTTCTTCTTCTTCATCTTCATCTTCCTCTTGGCAAATTGTAAAAGTTTTAATTTTTGTAATATATTATTTGTTTTGTTTGTGTTTTTCTTTCTTCTTCTTTTCTCAAGGGCGGGAGTCGGCTGGGTGAGAGAGAAACAACCTCGTTTTCATTAGGAGAATAAGGTTTAACTTGACAGATTAAATTATGAGGCAGGAGAAACGGGAAGAGGAGAAGGAGGCAAAGAAAGAGAGGAAAAGGGAGAAAAGAGGAAGCAGAACAAGGAGAAGGAAATTTGTTCTCTGGGTTTTTCCTAAGGTAACTTTTATTTTATTTTTAATGTGGCTCTGGGAGGAAATTGTAAATGATGTAGGCTAAGCTCATTAAAAAAAATTGAATGTAGGCTTTCCGGAGAATTTTTTTCTCCTCTTTTTCTTCTTTCAGTGACGGATTAAGGGTGAATTGGGATCGGTCGGTAAAGGGTTTTTATCTTCTTTTTCTTGTAATTGGAAAAATTGGAGTTTTGATTCACTATTTCCTTTTGAAGAAACTGTGGATGACTACGATGCAGTGAGTGATTGTAACTGTGAATAGGTTCGAGTTGAGGCTATGAAAGTTTGTGATGAGTCACCGTTTTCTTTTGTCTTGTTAACCATAAGCAAAATTTTGTACATCACTGTTCCGATAATTATATATGATTATATTTTCTTCATTATATGTAGATAAAATAAGGTCGTTTTTGTTAAATAAAATCATTTTATGCTTATCAAAAGACTTTGTATATTCAAACAAACCTCAGTCAACAATATGCTCATATCTTCCTCTCCTCCTTAACGTCTCCGCTATCTCTTTGCCATATCTTTATGTTATCGTTACAATACCGAATTTTTGTCTAAAAAAATTATGCTATACGTATAGAGTACACTGATAAAATATATGCAATATAATATATATTGATACTTATAGAGTATCAGATACTTAAATCGCGAATTTAAGTATCTGATACTCAAATTTTATACCATTTTCTAGCTTGTACTAGGCTCTAAAGCGACGTAGCAAAATCTACGCCGTCCTCAATTTGTTTAGCAGCATCTCATTCTGTAGCTAAGACGATACCCATATAATGTCACATGTGGGAGAGAAAGAACCGATAAGAGAGAGTAATCAAACAGATCTAGAATTTCTACCAGCACGAAAGTAGAAAATCTAAAAATGTGAAGGGAGAAGAAAAGATGGTTTTGTTAACAGATGCCACGGAGAAACCAACTTGGAGAGTTTCTCTCTTCGGAAGATATAAGGTGTCGAAAAGCGGAAAGTATGTGATCGCTTTAATCCGAGGATGTTCCAAGTTTTTAGACGGGAGAGCTTTTTTCTAGGGAGGTCGAAACGTGACCCTGAGGACCAGATGTTCCTTTAAATAAGTCGAACATTTGTTTTATTCACAAATAATAGATGAAGACATTTTGGATGTTATTAATCAAGACTAAAAGCTTAAGAAAGAAAAAAAATTTTTTTTTTGTCTTTTGATGTGGAACACAACGAGACAAATTCCTCGTTGACGGGAGAAGATGCGAGTTGGAGATGGAGAAGGAGGAGGAAGGGAGACGAAGGCTTTTGGCTTTTTTCAAGATAATTTCAAGAAACTTCTGGTCTAGTGGAAGCTTTCATTATCTACTGTAGAGCGTGGAAAGGGGAGAAGGGGAGGAAACGAACAATCATCTTTATCTTTTCTTTCTTTTCTTCTTTTTTACATCTTTCATATTTTTCCCCTTGAGTTCTTTGCTTGAAATCTTCTTGAGGTATCTTTTGGGTCAACTGTTAGTATGTTGTATAAATCAGGTTTTGAAGCATTTGTCATTCTATCTATCTATCTTAAAAAATTTTTTGGCTGTAGATATTTTACGTTCATTGGGTCCAAAACTCTAAGTTCATCTGTGTAATAAGCAGCCAAGTCTTCCTCTCAAATCTGTGTATTTGTAATGGGCTTTTGGCAACGTGTGCATTATTTATGAAATGGACCAACGATCAAATAGTGAATTATTTTAGAATCTGACTCTCATTCGCTGTGTGCATTATTTTTGAAATGGGTTGACGTTCAAATTATGCATTGTTCAGAAAAGGGGTTAAACTTCAAAGTGTGCATTTTGAAACATATTGAAATATATTATCAAGATCGTTTTTTATAATATGAAGTTTCCACAAAAATTTGTTGTATTTTAAGTATAATATAAATATACGTCTAAAGTATGCAACTTTCAGTCACAACTTTCTTTCATTTTGACTCCTGCGAGAGGTACGCAGAAAGGTGAAGAGACGATGAAAAACAAAATCATTTATCTATACAGCATTTCGATTATCTACAAACTCAAAATTTCCATCTTTCGATTATCCTAAACTGTTTATTTTAACTTAGACCTAGAGAGCAAGCGAAGCAAAGTTCAAAAAGGAAAAAAAGCTCGCCAACGGCAGAATCATCTTCTACCCGACAAAAATTAAAAAAAATTTTTGGGGGGAGGGAAGTAGGCGAAGCAAACGACCCGGATTTAAAACATCTAAAACTAAAAGTAGAACACCTCCCTACCTCCACCACCTTCCTCTTTCGACCTATCTCTCGGAGCTTTCGAAGAGAAATTTTTTTTTGCAAAGCCAACAGCGAACTCAATTTTCTTTTTTTCGTTTTCCTACGAAACGTTTTCCGACCCAGAGAAAGCGTAGCTTGGAGGGCCTTTATCAACGCATACGGAAACGCTATATCTACAACCGGAAACAATATCTTTTCCATTATTAATTAATAAAAATTTTTCCTTTTTGCTTGGAAAATCGAGAAAATGGGAAAGAGGTCATTTTGGTTATGGTAAGGAAGCAGAAGTAGAAGGAGAGAGGAGAGAGGAGAAAATGGGCAAAGAAATAATTTCAATGCCAGGCAATAATATTATGATCATTTATATAAATAATTTATTGTGCATCCAACCGACTGACTTATAGAGTCCCACATTATATAGGTCAGCCACCTTCGATCCAAAGAACAAATTATCCATATACTCAAAATTATCCATCTTCATCACATTTCAAGTTCACACCACACTCGGTCATGATCCCAACGAAACAAAGAGCCAGAAACCTGGTAACCACATCCGGTCTTCAGACATCAGAGAGAAAAAAGATGGAAGAGCAGAGGACAAGACACACACACAAAAAACTCGTTTGACGTATCATTTAAGATTCGTAGACCCGGTCGGCACATTAATTCGTCATTAGGTGACCAACAGTCCGTGGTAGACGTTTACAAAAAGAAGACGAAAGGAAGGAAAAGACAGGCGGACAGACGGACGGACACCCCTGAGAAAATTCACAGGATTCTTGTGGATGAAACACAAAGATAGATGAAGATTACAATAATTATTCAGAGAATACAATGGAGCCGAGGAAAAACTCCGCGTAATTTGTAATTTTCTTTTTTTTCCTTTTTTAATTGCGGATTTTCGGAGGGAAACAATCCGCCATCTTTCTTTTTATTTATTTATTTAAATACGTTTGACGTTTTCATTTTAAATTAAAAACAAATTTGCGAGGGAAACAAGACCCGAGAAAAGAAACAAAAATCGAAAATGAAAAGGTTTGAAAACGATTCAAAATGGCCGCTGAAATAATCGATTTTGAGTTTTTACATTTCGTTACGGTTAACGAGACAACTGGGTCAGGGTTTCCCGGAATGAAGAGGACAACAGCAGCAATCCTCTGTCGGGCTTTTGTCCTTTACTCAGTTTCAGTGGTTCCTTTCAGTTTTGGTCGACACTTTGAGAGTATTCTGTAAACGGTTCTACACCCTGAGTAAGGTAACAACGAATTAATTAGATTCAAAGATATACTGTAGCTAACCGTGCTGATGTTGATAGCTT
Source organism: Columbicola columbae (assembly GCA_016920875.1). Lineage (NCBI taxonomy): Eukaryota > Metazoa > Arthropoda > Insecta > Psocodea > Philopteridae > Columbicola > Columbicola columbae. Next base: position 3,243,360 of record JADMLL010000005.1, on the reverse strand, counting down.
TGAAAAATGGCTTAATCAGTGGGAAACGAGAGAAAAGGCTGTATAACTTATACTTTCTGTCAGTAATTTATCTGTCCATTGGTATTACAGCTCTGTGAGAGCCTTGGACTTGATCCATCTGTCCCGGTCCTCGGCGACGTTCTTCTAATTCGTGTATAAACAAGTTTGTAAATGAAAAACAGAGAGAAAAAAGTTGAAGAAATTTTCTCAAATTGGAAAAGTCAAAAAATGACTCACTCATTGCTTCAGAGAAAAGCAATTCTGATAAATCCTTCCTTCCCACTTCTTCTCTTCATTCCATACAACACATACAGTATACACTCGCACAACCGCCCTTCACTCTCTCTCTCTTTCTATTTTCACGCTCTCGAATTAGAAAGAAAAGAGCATTGAAACGAATGGCCGTGAAACAGAATTCTGACGTTTAACCCCTTAGTAGATGACGGTGATGAATCGGTTTCTAGGGAGGGTAGAAAAAAGTGAAAAAGCTGTGTTTTGATGCCTGCAAAAGTATTGTTGTGATCTCACTCTCCTACCCCCCACAACCCAACCTCTCTTCTACACTCATTGCTCTCCAATTCCTTTAAATGAAACGGGAAAACGGGGAAAACGAGACTGAGGGAGGGAAATTGTATGCAGAGAGAAAGGGAGAGGAGATAGTATAACGAATTTGATGGAAATCTCACGCAAGAGCGAAAAGAAAAGAAAAGAGAAAAGGGAGAAGGACAACAGAAGAGGGAAGTAAAGTGGTATGAGTTATACGGAGGAGGAAAAATGGAAGAAGGGAAAAAGGAAAAAAATGAAAATAACTTGAAAGAAAGATGAAGACGAAAATTTCGATTCAAAAAGCTTCTTATCGTGATTTTTCTTCCTTTCCTTCCCTCCCTCTCCACCTTCTCCGTCCAAAAGGTGAATGTTTTTACTTGTGATGTGTTTGATTCTGATGCTGTTGTTGTTTCTGCTGCCGTTCTGAATCGATAGTCGGCTAATCGGATAACAGAAAAATTTTTCAACAATGTTTCAATAAAAATTTACAAAGCTACTTTTAAGGGTTATCGAACAAGACAATAGAAACGGAGGAGAGGAGTGAGAGTATAAAGGAAGAAGTCTCATTATAACTTTCGAGAAGAGCGAATCAACACACATTTATTCCGCCAATCAATCATTCAGCCAATCAGTCGGGTGTCTCGTGTCGTTACAGTTCCTCTTTGGTGAAGGCGTTCAACAACGCTCCCTTCTTCTGTGCCTTAGTCTTTTTCTACTCTTTTCCTTATTTGAATTATTTACATCTACGACTCAAGTCACAATTCCACCTCTTTGACACGGTCTTTTTTTACGCGAATTTGGATAAAAATTTGGTCCACCATTAACTACAAGTATTTTTGTTATTCTGTGGTAAAGACGTTCAACACTCTCTTCCTCTCTTTGTTAGTCCACTACTTTTTTCCTTATTTGTCTTCTCTATGTAGCTATCTATCTCTATTTGTCTACTAGCAGCTACATCCATCTCTTTTTCCCTACGGTCTTTTTTTACGCGATAAGAAAAAAATTGGTTCACCAATGAGAACTATTTCTGTTTCTACACGAATATCAAAAAATTTTTTATTCAAATCATGATAATTATATTTATAAACCATATTTATACACTTGGAAAGTATATTTATAAATAACACACCAAACGCTGGACGCCATTTTGAATTGACAGCAATATATCGAAGGAATTTTGATGCTTTCTTTTGGTTTTCGCTCTTTCGGTTTTCGAAATCCCAGTAAATATTCGCTTTTGTATTGTAAATAATATCGACTTGTATAATTTATAAATACATACATTTATAGAATAATAAACATATACATAAATAAATAATGTGAATGAAATAATACGCGTCCCTCTAAGAAAATGTCATCATCACTCTTTTTGTTTCCAATTAAGAGAATTTCTTCGCAAAAGTAACTCACATACGTAAGTTGAAGTAGTTTCAGAAGTAGTGCACACTGTTGAAGAGTTGGCAACAGTTTCAATGAGAGTGTTGTTATGGAGTTGAACTGACTACAACCTATGTAAACACGTGGGTTAATTGAATAAGTCATTTTAAATGAGTAATGTACGATTCATACACTAACACACACTACGATTCGTTAGTTTGTGTTCTGATCCTGTTTAAATATTTCGATACAGTTCCTGTATTAGATGATTTTTGGGGGAGAACCTCCTCAGTGTTACAAGTTAGCTCAGCTGTACAAAGTTCCAGCTGTTTAGCAAACCTTTGTGCAATGTGCAAAAGAAGTTCGTACAGTGGCTACTATTGATACTTTTTGCTTCTATTTATGTTTCCTTTTTCATTTTTTTTATCTTATTAGTATTATTACCTCATCTTCTTTATATTATAATTATATTATCCAACTCGAAGGACCATTTGATGTTTGAAATTACAAATATGGCTGCTGATAAAATTAGCACTTAAAAGCTCTTCTGACTGTGTCACCTCTTTTGGTCGGTACTACCGGTCAAACGATATGACACGTTCTAGTGCCACGTAACTTAATACTGAATGTTTTTGGAACATCATATTAACTATTTTTTTTATTTTTCTTTTACTTAGACCTATTTATATATTTTTTATTTCTGATGCATCAGCAGTATGAAGGTTGTAACTTGATAGAATTTAGCGTTTGGAGAGAAAAGCTTTCTGAATTCGCGGCAGATTTATGGAACATACACCCCACTAGTACATTAAAAGACAAGTTAGACAGTTGACTAGGAAATAACAAAAAAAATTCAGGTTGCCAACTGCTCAAAATCACTAATCGTGCCTGTGAAAAAAATAAATAAATAAAAGAACAAACTTTCGAAAGAAAAAAGAAAAATGTTGCAAAAAGCTTTCGACGTGAAATAATAAAAAAATCTCAACAACTTTTTAAGAGAATTAAAAAAAAGATTGAAGGATTTTCTCGGGAAATTCCAGAAAGTCAGCGAAATTGGAAAAAATATAACTTTTCCTAAAATTAAAATCGGAAAAGTTTAAAAAAAGGTAAAAATTTCAAAAGCTCGATGAGAAATTTTTTCTCAACAATTTTTTAAATGTTTTCTTTTCCAGACTTCAAAAGCTCCACGAAGGAAGGGATGGTGCTAACCAGAACTAAAAAGAGCTTTTTGAGTATTCCTAACCTTACCAAATATTTGGTTTGGCCCTCTACACCACTTTCTCAAAATCCCATGAGAATGTATACACGTCTACCATCCGCCATCTTGGTTTTTTAGTGGAAAATGGTGTCTTGCAAATTTTAGACTCAAAAGCTCTAAAATGATCAAAATGCGGTCGGTTTCTTTTCCCAGACTCCCAAAGCTTTTTTATTACAGGTGTTCTGGGACGGTTTCTCTTTTTTGTCGCCGAATACCATGAATGAAAAATTCTATTCAACCTTTAGAACTGATAGCTTTCGAATTAAGTTATGTGTTTGCACCTGATTTTGAGGTTCGTCATTTCGAAAAGCTTTTTCCCGTTTTAAAATCCGTTCAAATTACTTTCCACCTGGATAAGCTACCAACATTTCAAGCTTTACATCAGACGAACCACAATCTCATTTCTGCAGAAACTGTGCAAAACATTCTTCGGCCTTTTCAAAACTTTTCTCTTTTCATTCCATACCAAAATGGCAGCCAACACACATCGCAAAACTTTTTGCTCAGTCATCGCCTTCGTCATCGTCCCGCAAAGAAATGTCCTTCGAAATCATTCGAGACAATTCACACGGTTTTTGAATTTATTGAACTGTGAAACCCATCGTGAATGTGAGGCAAAGGAAGTGGAAGAACTGAAAGAGGACAAAGGAAGAGGAGGAGGAAGAAGAGGACGGGAGCATCTCACCTGTTAAGTCTTCCGAAGATTTCTGCTCTCTGTCATGAGGTGAAGGAAACGTTTCTAAAATAAGTCGCTCTAAAGATCCGTTTACTTTGTTGGAAGGAACTAGAAGGAATGAATACTTAAAATTGTTTTATATTAATATAACTATATATATACCATTCCTAAAGTCTTTATAAGTCCTTTATTGACCCGGGTTGGTTGCACCGATTAGGATTCTTCCCCGATACTTTAGACAACACCGAATGCAACTGGGAACCAAAACAGAGAAAGACACCAAAGATGGTGGTGATCTACTAAAGGAGACTCTACCAGAGCAATTCAGGACAACATCCAAAACAAAAAAGTTTTCTTTTAAAAAAAGCTCTCTCACTTGGGGGGCTTTCTACCGATTCTTCAACACCTCCACCACCCCTCAACCAAACCTTCGGGCTTAGTTTTTGCCCGATTCGTCCCCAAATGTTCTTCTCCTACCGCCTTCCTATTGTTTTTCAATAAATAAAGTTCTTCGGGTCTTTATCTGTTTTCGGTCAACGACTCCGCTTTTCTCCACTCCTTTCACTTCCACTTCCACACTCTCCCATCCGCCTCCACGAAAATCTCAGTTCTTTGTTTGAAAACGAAATTGATTCCGTGCGTGTTAGGAGCATTTCTCTGGTGAAGACTGTGAAATTCCCGAAAAAGGAAAGGGAAGAGGAGGCTGGCGAGGCGGGGGAGGGGGGTTGAATTTGAGAGAATAATAAATGACAATGGAAGCTTTTATATGAAGAGACGGCGACGTTTGGGCTTTGACGATGACGAGATGAGGGCGGAGGACAAAAGGCGGGGAAGGAAGAAAACATGCGGCGTCTGTGAGGAATCTTGCCTTCCGGAATATGACGTAGAGAACGCAAAACGTTTTACCTAATCCAGCCCCCTTTGGCTGATTTTTGTCTTGTAAGGAAGAAAGAGGAGACCGAAGAAAACAAAAACTTTGGTTCAACTTCTAACACCAGACCACTCTAGAGATACACACACCGCCAAACGGGGAGGAAGGAAGGAAGAAACGTTCTCATAATAAAATACTAATTTTAAGGGTTGAACACTTGTGAGGTTGACGTTCCATCAGAAACATAAAATCACTACAGCTGTGATTCGTCCTACTAACACGGTGATAGGTAAATGGGGTAAAGGTCACTCGGGAGAGATATCGTTGCACTGAAGTTCTTCGAGGGGAAACATCCCTAAGACAGAAGTCTTACCACAAGGGTGGATTTTTGCATTAAAAAGGTTTAAACACCCCTTGCGAGGAAATAGTTAGTAAATTGAGTTTAATCAGCCAAGAATCGTAACTCAAGAAGATTTCGTTGAGTGGTCTAGAGAAAAATCCATCAAAATCACAAACAAAAAATTCAAAACACAGATGGGTAGCAAAAAAGCTTTTCCAAAAAGCTTTTATTTAATTCTAATTCTTAAGGTTTGAGAAAAGCAGGTCGGGGTAGGGGCAAGGAATGCTAGGGAGAGGCTGACACACCACCAAACTGCCTTCGGAATAAGTTTTATTAATATCAAACGTCTTTTTTAAGAAGTTTAATTAAAGAACCGTTTCGATAGAGTTCTAAAAGTTCGCATACTCCACCAATGCACTTCCCGATAACGAATATCCTCGGCATGTACGATGACCCAGTCGTCATTCCCAGATGGGCTTGGATGAAGGGTCCATCCTCTCTTCGGTCCAACTCAACCGCCGTGTACTTCTGTTTCATGTCGTCGAATATCCGTTTGGCAGCTTGCGACCGACAGCAACCCGTCTTCGAAAATATCACCACCTTATCACTTTTAATTAACATGTCCACGACTCGTTTCGTCATCGATCTCAGATGGGATTTGGTTGCATAGGATCGGATACCTGGAAAAACAGGAAGGATGTAGGAAATGGGTTTTGTTAAAGGAAGTCACGTCATCGTGGTCATCTAGAGAAATCAAAAAACATGACGAAAGCTTTTCCCTCTTCAATATTTTATTTTTCATTTTTGGCACATGAAAGCACTGCCAAAGCAATAACCCTCATACAATCCTGGGCCAGAAATTTGCCCCGAATAGAGGAAAGTTGGCATCCTACCAGGTTGGTTGACCGATCGACTGTTTTCCCTCTCCCCCGAGGGATGGAGGTTCCAACTTTTTACCAACAACTCATCCAAAAGCCTTTCTCTTTCTTTCTTTGATTTCCAAAACATTTAAAAGAAATGTAACAATAACCCCAAACACAAAACCTGAAAAAACCAATCGAAAAAAACAAACCTCCGAGGTCAAGACCCGATCGCACGCCTAATTTCTGTTCATCTCCTCCACCCAAAGAGAAAAAGAAAAAGAAAAGACAAAGGAACTCGTGGTTTTGTTATGAAAGAACCTGTTTAAAACGAACAGCGAATTCGAGTTCCGTGCAGGTGCACTCTAGAAAACAAGTCATTCCGGTGCCTGGTGTACCTGAATCAGGATCTCGAGTCGCGTGGACCACGCGAGACCAACGGAAGACTCCTTAGCCGAAGATACCCGAACTCAGGCAACCACTCTCCTAAGAGACACACGCTTCTCTTGCCTAGTTCATTGATGGTTTTCGATACCTGAAAATCCGTTTCTTTTTTTTTAATCCCTTGAATTAAATTTTTTTTTAGGCTCGAACCTGAGTGAGTCTGGTAACCCGGCTCACGCAACCAACACTTTCTTAATTCGTTCAAATGGGATTTTCATTCGTAAAGTACAGGTTGTCCGTCTTCGGAAGCCTGAATCAGGCGTAGGCTGTTATTAATAAAGACGAAGATGTGCCTACGCAACCGTTAACTTCTCCTTTCTTCAAAGCCATTAAGTTTCTAACTCGAAACTTCAGGTATTTTGCGAATAGCATTTCTCCCAACAGCAAAATCTATGAGTCAACAAATCAAAAGCCCTCCAGACGTTAGTCATAATTAGAATTACCATCATTTCTGTTTAGCTTCTACCAGAACAAAAACATAACTTTAAAATAACATCCCCTCGGTGCTGTGGCTTCCCAACAGTAAGCAACCTTCAACAAGACAATCTTTCCTAAGTGTTTTAACAGTCCCGAACGGCTGAATTCAGTGAACGGAACCGACGCCGACCCAACGGATATTAAATATCAACGTCATTGTTTGACTGTCACAACTCATACACCAAACTTTCCTTTATTAATTTTTCTGCTTATCAATTAAAGCTTCAGAGTCACATTTACTTTGAAAGCGGTCTAAATCCAATTCCTTCTACCCCCTCAAAAAATCTGTCAGAATTGCCATGTAAATTATGCCACGGCAAAATAAGAATCAGAGGGCGAAAGATATAATATTCCTGCTGGTTACAGCTTTCTGTTGGGTTTAGACTTAACTAAGCAAACTTTATTATAATTTCTCCCGGTTAGTTTTGAATGAATCCGCACAAAAATTCATCTTTTCCTCTTCCTTCTGCTTCTGTTTCATCCCTACCTCCCCACCTACCCCCGGTAAAACACGTTCTTCACGTTACCCCCAAAGTCATCGTTCAATTTCAACTTGAAACATTTTTAAGACATCATTTGTTCCCGTCAAGACACGTCGGTGGAAGGAGAAAACTTTTCCTTTTGCTCCGGCCTTCGAAAATCTCGGTTTTCGGTAAAATCGATAACTTGAATATCCCACCTTTCTCCCTCCTCTCCTCTCCTCTCTTTCCCTTTCTCCCATCTACTTCTTCGACCTTTCTCTCGCTCGCATAGACATTAATAAATAATTTAAGGTATGATGTCAGAGCTCGCAAAACCACTCATTTTTAGAAAATTGGCGAAAAACAATTAGCCGAACACAAGCAAGAGAAAAACGAGTTTAGACTTTTTAATTTCGATTTCCTTGTTCCTCCTCACTGCACACCCCGCCTTTCCCCGTTCGCCATTTTGAACACCTAACAGTCACGTGGATTTCATTTCGTTTTTCTGATTTACAGCAAAATAATTTATTTCGTAATACAATGATCTTTTTATATATACCTTTGGACTACGCTACTGACATGATGATTCTCTCTCTTTTCACTCACTCCCCGCCTCCCTCAAAAATTACACCTGGAAGAAATACTGTGTTGGTGATAGACCCAACAGCCGTTCTGGGAGGAAACCGGGCACAAAACCCTTTTTAGCCAAGACTTAGTGGCCTGTGACGACGGACAGTCGAAACCTAATATTCAGCCGTATGGACTATATAGTGCAGTGGTGCCCAAACTCTATTTTTCTACGGTTCCCTTAAAAATGGTGGTGGTCTTGATCCTGTTTTTCACCCTTTTTTGGGTATAACAGGATGGGCGAGGAAGATTCGAACTCACGATCATTGCGTCCAAGTCAGGAACTTTAAGCACTACACTACTCCTCCCAGGTTCCCTTAAAAATAATTGAGCATGTAGCGCCCCTCTTCCATTTTAAAAAATACTACAAACCAAAAATTTTAATACTAAAAATTTATATTATATAAAAATATATGAAAAATATATTTCCGAAATGTTTGCTGCCGGAAAATGTATCATCAGCGGCATAGTAGTTCATATGCATTTACATGTTACATATTGTAGTAGCTGCACGTGCACATTTTTGTCCATCCTGACCAATATTTGCGCCTCCCCTTAGACTAGTCCAGAGTTAGGCAAAGTGCGGCTCCGGAGCCGCATGTGGCTCTTTACTCTTCGGCTGTGGCTCCTCTACAAAATTTTAATTACACGATCGGAGTATCATTTATTAACCAAATATTATCTTCAATATAAGTATGATTCCAAACTTTATTTTATGTATTGTTAGTTAAATTAAGACATATTAGGAAAGGCAAGCTCAAGAGTGTATTGTAATCCAAATTATTTCGTTAAAACTGTTTATACTATAGAAAAGCTTATAAAATGAATCTTAAATAATTTATAAAAGTATATATTATATAAGTATAAAACGACTTTTTAAATAAATTTTAATTTTCTATGGTTTATATATTAGACTCTTTTGTATGATGACTTTGCTGACCATTGGACTAGTCCATGCCTCCGGTTTAGCAAATCCTAATACAGTGCATCTAGTTTACAATATGTATATTGATAATGGTATATTAATTATTACGACTAAGTTATATTATGATTAGTGTAAATATTATTCAGCGTATGTAGTAGTATTTGTAATTGTAATTGTACCTTCGCCTAAAAGGGAAAAGAATATACTCTCCTCCTAACTCCATTCTCTATCCGTTTCTTGTATAAACCAACAAAAATGTTTTTATTATGACCTGGTTAGGCAGACTAGTTTGTTGTTACTTCCATTTTTATAGTCCAACCCTAAAACAACCAAACACATGGTTTCGAAATTGCGGGGGTTGAAGGGGCCTGTCAAACACGTCAACACAAACCTCCCTCAGTCTGTTTAAATTAATTTGTCGCCCGGTTTGGGTGAGATTGGGTAGGGTTTTGGTTTTCCATTTCTGTGTCTGGTCTCTTACACAATCATTTCCAAGAATTCAGATCATCACAACAAAAAACGTCACTCAAACCAGGGTGGCAACCAAACCAAACACAAAAAAGAACTCCTACGGCGAAAGTTTCGACTTCTCTCGTTTTTTTCTTCGTGAATGTTTCGCATTAACCATTTTTAGGTACCTAATTACACGAGACTAACAAGACTTACGAGATGATATAAAAAACAAAACCTTTGACAATAACGTCAGATACAATGCACTCGGTGGGCAGGTGAAAGTCTGCTACAATCCAAGTAGGACGGACAATACAAATTAAATTTGTTACAGAAAAAATTTTTTTTTATTACGACCGTAGAAAATCGATTTTAGAAACTTATAACAGGAAGAAAAGACCAAAAAAAATTTTTTTTCTCCAGACATTATGGAGGGATAACCTGTTTCAAAAACGAAGCAACGACTTACTTTTGAGGTTTTTATCTACAACGATAGACAATCACAAACACGATTCCGAGAGAAAGGGAGCGACAAAAAAGCCCTTCACTCATTTTTTTTTTGCTTTAAGCCGAACACGGATTTGTTGAAAATGTTCCTGTTGTGTTATATAACCTAGATAAAGTAATCGATAAACGTATGCGCGAAAGACAATTTCAATATAAAAACTCGTGGGAAGAAAGAAAGTAGAAACCGAAGAGGTAGTCTTCTCGAAAACGGCTAACTTTCTGAGCTATTAATTACACAATTAACCAAAATCAGGAAACTAAACTTAACAGCCATAATGATTTTAAAAATAATTGGCTAATGATTATAAATATGGTTCTACGGCTTTAAAAATCAGACGATAAGGCGGTGGGTTTGAGGGGGTTAAACCCAGAGAAATCCCATGTGGCTCGACCCTCCCAGCACCTCTCCAATTTGGCTACTCGATATTTTTTAATTACTAATTCCTAACTACAATTAACTTATGTAGTCAATTTGTTATCCTAATAACTACTATATGCATTATTAATTAATATATATTAATAGGTCTCGTTTTGTGCTGTTTCTAGAACTCAAAAATTGTTTTTATAGCTTCGGTCATGTACCATTAACCCCAAATAATATTTTTGGCTGTTTTCTCATGTTTTACTATATGAGTCAGCTGTTTTGTATAGTTGTTATAATTATAGTTGAGAAAATTTTTTGGTGAAAGGATATTGGATTAAGAGAAATACAGTGAAGAAGGAAAAGCAGCGGAAAATAGGCTGGGAAAATTTTATCCAGCTATTTTAGTCCATACAGGTGCTCTGAGGTATACTAGGTCTTTTATACTTTTAGTTCTCATTTTTATATAACGCACTCATAGAGATAAAATTTAAAACGCTACCGTCAATTCTTGAAAAAGGAATAGAATAAAGGAGACAAGGAGGACATAATTGAAGGATGACAGACAACACAAAAGAAGACAAAACTAAAATTGAGGTCCCCGTGTTTCTCCAAATTTTTTTTTATCCCCTGCTGACTAGTACCTGCCTCCAAACTGAGACACCAAGTACTCGTTAGGTCAATATAGGGGTTTGATTTGAGGAACAGACCATCGTCGTAGCACCAGGAGACGATGGAAAAATAGGAAAGAGAAGATATGTTTAAAAATAAAAAGACACCCTCAAAAGCTTCGACCAAAATAATTCTAAACCGAATGGGGAAAGTCAAAAGTTCTAATTTTTAACCCATGTGGGGTTTAAAGTTTAAACCCATGGTAACTGTACTGACAGACAACAACTGCTCTGACCTCTCGCCCATCAGACAGCTTATAATTCACCGAACACTTTTTTGAAATTTCTGAAATTATCTCCACTTACATTGCTCTTGAACTCAACTCGTATGTCCTCCTGTTTGTCATAATTATACTCCAAAGACTAATTATAGTATGTAACGCATCAAATAAAATTTTATAATATGACAAATCTATTAATACAGTTCGAACCAAACGATACGTCTTCTTACACTTCATAAAACTAACCAAATTCAAGACTGAATAGATGACATTAGTGGTGATTTTAATCCCGTTTTTTACCCTTTTTTTGGAGGCAACAGGATGCGGGAGGAGGATTCAAACTCGACCATTTGCGTCCAATTCAGGAACTTTAACCACTACTCCTACCACAATAGATGACATTAAAATGATCTAATTATTGCCAAAAAGTATCCAACAGTCTTTATCTGAGCCCCCTACCCAACTCAAAACTATCAAATCGCACGACTTCAAAGCTAAATGAGACTCAAGGTTACTCCCAATCGACTTCAACTTGATTAGAATCTCACGTAGCGTGGGTTACAACCCACCTTTGCTCTACAACCAGGCAGTAAATTAGTTCAGATACTAACATCACTAATGACGATACTGTTCAATTTATTAAAATATATATATAAAATCAAAAATATAATAAAACAATAAAAACGTTGTCAGCGACGACAACAAAAAAAATTTCCTGCAACAAAAGACTTCGCACAAAAACCTGAGACCCATTCCGAAACATGTTAGTCAAAAAGGGTAAGTTAATTTCGATTTTAATTTTACTCCAGCTTTTGTCCTTTTCTCTCTCTCTTTCTCTTCATCCACCTTTCATCAATGTCCTCATTCTCTTCCACCCTCTCTCGTCATTCCTCTTCTTTCAACATGAAAAAAAAATTTTTTTGGACAAAAAACCAAAGTGAAATCGACAACATAATTCTGCGAACTCTTTTCTAAACAACAATAACTACAACAACAACAAAAAATCAGGCTGTCAAATAAAATTAACAAAAACCTGATTCAGGTCGTGAGAAATCTAATTAAAAAAATTTTTATTTCCTATTGTTCGAAATGTTTCCACGTTTAGGCCTAAATTTATCGGAGTTAATGCAATTTGGTGGTGTAGGCCCTTGATTTTAAAAATAAAATAATTATTTCGGCTTTTTTTTTAATTAACTACCACCTGTTTTCAGGTACGAGACAACTGTTGATTTACCTTTGAGGGGTTGTATCTAGCTAAATGTTAATTTTAAAGACAAACAATCATTCGGCTTCAGGTTCAATACCATATCATTACCTCCATACTATCCCTAGCAACAAAATTTGTATCAAATTCTTCAAATAGACCAACCGTTTTTGGGCCATGCCCCACCTACGCATTTCTAAAACCCTAAGGGAAGGATGGATCCCTCACCAAAGGAAGCTAAAAGGCCATTAACTTGGTATCCAAACAGCCTTCTAAAGTCACCTCATTCTAGAACTACCCAGTAGTCTTTGGTATAGTCAGTCGATAGAGCTGTCGGATAGAGATTTTCTATAGATAAGAATGCCCGTCCTGTCCCATGACCCACCGGTGGGAATGACGGAAATAGACAAAATAATAGAATCCTCATCGAAAATTCTAAGGGAAGGACGAATCCCTCACCTCAAGGAAGCCATTAACTTGGTATCTAAACAGTCTTCCCAGAAAGAACTCATCTCATTCTCGAATTACTCCATAGTCTTTGGTATAGTTAGCCGAAGAGTGCAGTCATCCCCAAGACCCACTGGTGGGAGTGACGGAAATAAACATAAACCTCCAGACTCCATAACACCATTTTTCTTCCTTTGGTATCTTCTTTTCTGTTCTATTATTACTTCACACGTCCTAGAATCTTACTCTTCAGCTATCTCACGTCTTATTTATTTATTATTATTGTGTCCACTGAACACCACGACAGATGTTATTTGTCGGTTATGTGGTTTCCAACAAGCATCTTTAGAAACGTGTCGAGTGAAAAATGTCGTCACAGCATTTTCCTGCGGATGTGCTGTGGTCACGAGCGGTGTTTCTGTTTTTATGATTATTACCATTTTCTTCCTAATAACTATTATCCGTCTATTTTACTCTAATTTCTAAATTTATCTATCATCTATTCTCTCCCCTACTTCTCTTTAGGTTTTCAGGTTTGTCTTCTTCTTTCTCTATTGTGTTTTCTTGTCTTGACCTACATCTCAAAAAAATACTCCTAACACGACCAAAATCTTCTTGCTGTCTCAATTCGAAGATTTGGCGAAGGAGTACTGGAGAGATCAAGAGGACATGAAGGAGGTGGTAGGTCTTCTCTCAGAAATTCTTTAAAAACGCAACAGGAACATAAAAATTTGTAAGTCAGGCATGACACGTCAAATATATATTATCTATATATATAAATGCCATCTTCTTCCTCCTAGACCTAAAAACACATTTCAGAAACAACTCACAACATTCATCTTTCACCAGTTCCATTTCACAGACACAGAAAAACTGGCAACCAACAATTTTATCTACTTCAAAACCTCATTCCCATCAGCAAATAAAAAATTATTTTTTTACAAGAGACATAATTACTCAAAGTTTTCACACTGAAGATAACAATGAAAGAAAAAATCTTTTAAAACAGACATCAACAGTAGAAATCGAAATTATCTAGTAAACTGGAAAAAATGTGTTATTAAAAAAAAAATTAAAATTTATCTGATCGTACTAAATGACTATTATTATCCCGACTTCAACTTTTATTTCTCTATCCTTACATTTCTTTATTTTCTCTTTTGTTCTTTCTTTTAATAGTCAATCATCTTCGATCTTGAAATGACCCAGGTCAGTTTTTTTGTGATCTCAAAAAACGAATTCGACCCAGAATCCGTTTGGAAGAAACAAAAAAAAACATTTTAACTATTCTCTCAAAGACATTTTATTCGGTTTTTATGTTTTATCTATCGAAAAAACAAAAGCAGAAGATTCGCTTCATTGACTTTTTATACGGCAAAAAAGGAGAGGAAAAAATACCAAGGATTTGACAAAGAAGACACAATCGAAGACGACATTTTCCATTTCTAATGTGGATGTTATCTACTACATGATTTCTTTTTATTTCTTTCCATGGAATGTTTCGAGAAGTATTGCTGAATAGATAAAGAAAAGAGAAGTTTAGTGTGTCTGTGTTGTCATCATTCCGGGTTAATTAACGGATCTGTATCAGAAGCTCTCAGAACTAAACCACTAAGTCAGTATGTCACACAACAACAGCAAGTAGCGTCACGTGTAACAAGTCAGAACTATCTTGAGAATCAGGACATAAATTTCGGTTAAGCAACTGCTGTTTCAATACCTGCGTGCCTATGGAGTCACCGAAAAAAGAAGACCATAGGCCAAAGAAGGTTTTTGGGGTAGAGCTTTCGGTCGTGTAAGAGCAGAGTAAGACATCACATCTTTCTAAGATGAAGAAGCTTTTGTTGGTAGGTTTATGACAACCGCTTCATTGTAAATGAGTTTATTCCGTGTTCGATTAGTTATTGACATAGTTAAAGACAGTTCGGTTTTTCTAGTCACGTGAGCTGATGAGGTGACCTTTTAGAAAAAGTCACTCTTTAAGACCGCAAAATCCTACTAGTGTGTGCTGTGTGCCCGTTATGTCTGTGTCATCTCAGATTCTTTGGGTGCTTACATACTGTATGCTCCAAGTTATTGATAGGCTTCAGGTGTGAAGTGTAGAGAAGAGTTTTTACTCGGTTAGAGTCCGACAATACTCAATGGTCGGACCTTTAGATGTGCATGAGTATATTCACTTACCCAAGCAAGCCTGTCTAAAGCCTGTCTCGTACATGGAACGGGTGACAGTAGATAAAAAGAAATCGCGAAAGGTGAAGTCGACACTAGACAAATAAGGTAACCAGCTAGATAATGAAAACCATACCAAAAAGGAACAAATGATACCAACCACAAAGTTACCAGTTTTAAATGATAAACAAAATCATCACAAGTGTTAGACATTGTTAGACCAACAGAGGACACAGTCAACCCAAGCCAAACCCAACTTCGAACAAAAATAACAAAAGAACCAAACTGAAGACCCCACGAAGTGTCTGTATCGCTAAAACCGGGAAAAAAATTTTTTTTAAACTCAAAATATGGGTACAACATGACCGACACATTCGCCTTGGTAACTCCTGATAGAAACTGAGAGAAACCACATGGAATCCATTTTCTCTCTATTTTTTATTCTTCCCATTTCTCACAAATGGAAAGAAACTCAAACCGATTCCCAAACAACTTTCGTTTAAGACTAAAATGTCATTTGCCACACTAAATTAAATTTCCCTCCTTGTCGTCTCTCCTCCTTTCGTTCGAACACACACAAAAAAAGACCAAATTATCGTTAAAGAGAAACGGAAAGTAACGGAAAATAAAAATGGGCAACAAAAGAGAGACAAGAAATAAAGGCGGACGGCGGTGACAGTTTTGGGTCACAGAATGTCCTCCCCCTTTGTGAATTTCGAAAAGAGATGAGGAAGAAGGATAACAACAAAAAACATCTTTTTCTCCTTCGCCTCCTCCCTCCTCTTCCGACTAGATAATTTCTTATCTGGTCTTTCTTATAAATAATGACACCGGCTCAAGGAAAAAAGCTTCGAACGCTTAAACCGAGTTCAAATAAACGTTTATCATTGCACTCTCAGAAAAGTTTTTAAATCTTCCCAAACAATTAAAAGGTTTTGAAATTAGTCAGGTTGTACCATGACCACTGGGAACAAACACAAAATGAAAAATTTCCAAAAAACAAGCCAGAAAAATTGTTGTTGTTTGGTTCCCGACTGGGAGATAATTAATCAACCGTCTAACAGAAGATGTCCGGATGTGTGTAAGCCTACTTTCGTACCTTCCTTCCGTTACACGGCTTTTGATTTATTTACCTGCCCATTTGGATTGGTTTACGAATACAACATTAACATTGTGTGTGTAAATAAGCAATTTGCTGGACACAAAGAATAAATATGAATGAGAAGCAACTCCTTGTTTATATACACAAAAAAACGGAAAACGAGCTGGTAAGAAAACAAAATTTTAACAAAATAGACAGGAAAAGGCTACAAACAGAGCAATGTAAAAGACACTAAGAAGCAACTCAGGTTAGGGAAGTTAGAGGCAGTCATACAACAATTGCTACAAAGAAAACTGAAACACAACTACAAACTGCACAGCCAGGTAGACCTGCTCAATTTTCTACAGAAGGAGGACAGTACAAGAAAATTTTTCTTGTACCCCTGGTCAACTGCCACCTTTCTCTAAGCGAGACATTATGTAGTTCGTCTGGCTTTATATCCAGAAAACAGACCAGTGTCGTAACCCCAATGGATAGGATAATTGGATGTGACTAGAGGTACAGTCTAAAGCCTTGGTACTCAAGCTTTTTCCTTCCAGGGCCAAATTTCCATTGTGACCCTTGCGACTGGGCCACACGACAAAAAAAGCTTTACACATCCGGCTTTCGACGCATACAGTCCATCCTCAGGGCATCATCTGTCAGTCTGTTTCTGTAGGTATTTTCTGTATATTGTCTCACAAAATTATGTTGAGGCAAACAATGTTAGCAGTTTCTGAACACAGACCCCAACATTTTCGTACTGGTCAAGCACTACAGTTCAGACTTAACAATGAGCAATCGAAAAAAATTTTCACTCAATCGGTTTCCACTGGGCCACTGGGCCATTCAATAGAGTGGTGGGTAGCAGTTTGAGTATCAAGGGTCTAAAGGATAGGATAAGAGATGGTCAAGAATAAAAGAGTAAAGGGGCAAGAGTGTGCACTAATTATGAAATGAATCCTAACAAATTAATTAATTTCCAACTCAACAACCAAAATTGTAAGGAACAAGTTAAACCATTGTCCTGAATAGCTTTTGTTTGCGACAACCCCATAAACGATAGTTTGTCACAAAAGAGATAGACAAAAGATGGTCATCAAAGAGGGTGCCGCATTCATTCGTTGGTATTTATGATATGTCCCAGGTCAAGATAGTGATTCATTGGGATGGGACAGTCACTCTCAAGCACTTCTGAAATGTTAATATTATTGTAATTATAGTTGAGTTTTAATACCCTTTTTGGGTACAAGGAAGGAGGATTTGAACACGTGACTATAACTTCTTAGTTGGCACTTTCTGACAATCACACCACCATAAAACAAAAGTTGGAAAGTAGGGAGGAAGTCTAAAAGCAGGAACCAAACCTAAAAACATCAAAATTAGTTCCAGTAAACCACAACCGAACCAAAATAAAACAAACGATAATGGAAATGTACAAAAGAAGGAGGGAAAGAAACCCCAAAGAAGAAGGACAAAGACAAAACAGAAAACCTGAATCTTTTCGAGTGCTCATCAACCAAATATTCGAAATAATTTTAATGAGAAAACGACCGCGGGGCAAACAAGATAGGTAGATGAAGGAAGAAAAAAAAGGAAACAACCTCTTACAAACCACAGACGAAAATGCTTTTGCTTCTTCTCGAAGAAGGAGTAGATGAAAGAGAGAGAGAGAGAAACAACCTGATTTTAATAACCACCTAACAAAAAAAAGATGCAAGGACAACTTTTTTTCTTTTTTTGTATCGCCATCTACTCTCTCGGGTTCACACAAATCCATTCCGTAATTAATTTTCTCGAAATAGATTAAATGATCCGAATCCAAGTCTACGGACTTCAAAATGGCTGCTAAAAGTGTTTTCGGTTTCCTTTCTTTAATGCCTGGGTGCTCAAACTTTTTCCTTCCAGAGCCAAATTTCAATTTTGTGACCACTGCGACTGGGCCATTCGACTTACCAAAAAAAGCTTTTACAAGTCCAGCTTTCGACGCATACAGTCCTCCCTAAGGGCATCATCTGTATGTACAGTTGTCAGTCTGTTTCTGTAGGTATTTTCTGTATATTGCCTCTTAAAGATATGTTGAGGCAAACAATGTTAGCAGTTTCTGAACACAGGCCCGGGTACTGGTATAGTTGAGCAGCAGTTTGAGTACCAAGGCTTTAATGTCTGTCTTAACTTCCGTCACTCAAAAATTACATAAAGATCCAGTGACGTGTTGACCAGAGAAGAAAATAAAAATTATGTGCGCGCACAGAGCCTAAAGGGAACACTGTTCTGAACCTTAGAATTCAATAACATAAATTAAACTTCTTCAACAACCCTACAAACCTGAAGGCAACACCCTCTATAAAATATTGTTCAAAATTTCTCTTAGAAAGACTCTAACAAGAAGAGCTTAAAAACTTGATCAATAAAGAACTCGAATCTCAAAATCAGACACAAAAAAAGACAACGACAACAACTAAAAAACTAGAGGAACCCAACCGAAACAGAATCTACTACCAAAAAGCTAAAAAAAAACAACACAAACGAATTCAATGTCAAGGACAAGTTAGAAAAAGAAAAAGAAGGCAAAGGAAAGAGAAAAATCTTTTCAAAAAAGAAATGAAAAGAAAGAATGAAAGTAAGACGGTATGAGAAGGAGGAGAGGGAGGGTATGAAGCAGTTTCATATTCTAATAAAAACGAAACTGGCAATGAAAAATCATATTACAAAAGCGGGAGTTAGATAGATGGATGGAGGGTGGAAAGAAATTCAACGCCGAGGTCATATAAATAAATAAATAAATAAAAATTTAAAAATTTGAATCTTTTTCCCTTTCACAAAAGACATAAAAAATTGAAAAAAAGGTCAGAGTCTTGAAAGGAAAAGGTTTCCTTCAAAATTTAAATTTTTTTCTCATTCAATTACGTCTCCGTTATCCTTTCAAGTTGGAATGGAAAAGGGAAACAAACAAACAAACAAACAAACAAACAGAGAAACAGGGATTCAGAAGCGACTAAAAAATTCTTCGCAAATGTACTGAATTTACAGTGATCGAGTTTCTAAGAGTAGTCTGGGAATAACGTAGCTTAATGCCATCTCCAACGAAGAACTATGGCTCCGAACGCATCATAAGCCCTTGAAAACGCTAATAAGTGAGAGGAAATGAAGTGGACTGGGCACACACTTCGCTGAGGGCAGAAACAGGTCCCAAAGTAAGCCCTTGACTAGAATCCCTAATGAAAGTGAAGAAGGGGAATACCAAGGAAGACGCGAAGGCGAACGGTTTAAGAGGATCTGGCTGTAGCAGGAACAACTTGCTCTGTAGCAAAGAAAACAGCCCTCAACCGATGACGAACCCTTGTAGACATCTTATGCGTATCTCTAGAGGCGTAAAGGACTTAGTATAGATAACCTAAAGCTCTTCACCACTTCTACTATACACCCCGGTCTTTTTCTTACCCCCAAGTCCTCTCAACCTTCCCAAACCTCAACATTTTGATAACTTCAACCACCCTAACGCCGACACTACTTAACCAAATCATAAGTTGGCCGGAAACAGCAACAACAATAACAATACCTTAATCAGTTAATTATTAATATAATTAGCAGCACAGTAATTATCGTATAATTACACCTAATACCAGGTACCACTTCCATGTGTGATGTATTCTTCCCACAACAGTAAAAAATAATCAAATTATGGCAGAGGATGTGTTAGTATCCATTTCAGAGATTGGGAAACTCTTCTACAGTGCTGAAATATATTCTCCTTAAAGTCATTTAGCTGAAAGCTTCAAAGCTCAATCTCCAAACCAGAGATAGCAATTAGTTTTGAGGGAACAGAGCAGCGTCTTAGACCCAGGACTGGTTTGGAAGAAGCCAAACGAAGGTTGGAGCTAGAAGAGGTGCGAAACAGAAAAAAGGGAAAAGCAGGAGAGGAATAAGGAGGCTTGACTGAGAGAAGCGTGTTTGAGAGTCAAGTGATATATGTCATTTAAAATGTCTTTGGTCGAGGAGTTCAAACAGTTAAAAAGGAAAACATCGTTAAGAACAAAACTTTTGAAAAAATCTACAGAAATCTCAGTAACCCAGAAACTCAGTAAATCTTGGTAACTCAAAAATTGGTTAACCCAAAACTAATTTTGTTTCGGATTTAAAACATAACTTGATGTAGGTTTGTACGTTTGTGACTATCTTTCAGTATAACTCTTTCACGCATCAATGAATTTGGATCAGACTTTTCACTCGTCTACACAAACAATAAGGAGGTACTGTACAAGTCTGTATTGTCTCCCATCAATGGCTATCTATATTACAAAACGTAAAACAATGTTATGGCCCAATGTTAACCACAACGCATATTTACATAATTATTTCATAAAACGAGACAAATTTGATTTTAAAAAAAGAGCGAATTCTAAGACGACATTTTTGTTTTGGTGTTTGTAAATAATCGAGGATGTCTTCTTACTAGCAATAGAACAAAATTAATTATAAAGGAACCAGAAAATCTGTTGCAGAATGATATAAAAACATTAAACCAAACACCGCGTCCGCCGTTTCACAGGCCACTACAACACAAACACCAAACTACACTGTTAAATTTTTACAGAATCTAAACCAGTGTCCGCACCAGTTAGTTGGAATAAACGTCCTGTTGTTTAAATTCTAAAACGATTTAACAGTGTCAGTGTGGTTTTCGTGTTTTAATCGCGAAAGTCTAAAAGGTGTTAATCAGTGAAAATGCTGGCTACATTAAGTGTGCATTATTTATGAAACCAATAAGAGGGAAGCGATGATAAATAACTTAAAGACATCTCGGGAGTTGGGTTAATAAGGATTCAATTAATTAATGGACGTCTCAAAATCCAGATAGACACAAAGATCGAACTCCTTGTCCAGTTTCAATTAAATACTGTATCCCTCGCAAGATTGTAGATCGTTTTGTGTTAATGAGTTCTTCAAGTCCTTCTGCATAACAACATCTACATTTTTCTACGAAAAGTTCACCTAATTTTATCTTGGATCTACAAGATCTTGGGAATAACACAACAAGGCCTTACATCATCGAAACAGAATGAAGAACAAATCGGAGCCAACAGAGTACCCGTCGAGAGGTGGTCCGAGAGAAGGAAAAGAGCTCCAAAGCAACAGGATGAGGGAGTACTAGAGGAGGCGAAAAGAGGAAGAGGAAAAACCAAAAAAGTGAAGCAGTATTTACGCCACTGTCCCAAAAAATGGCCAATACGACAAAAAACAAACTCGGGGTGAGGATGAAGTAGCAGCGTACCAGCACATAACCCATAAAATTGTGAAACATATAATATAAAATTTATAATATATATTATAATGAAAAAGAAAAACCTCAAATTAATAAAGCTCTTAACCAATTTGGGCAATCAACCCAACAAAATTTTTAGTGACATCCATAAGCTCTAAAAAGGAGAAAATTCAACCAAAAAATTTCCGAAAATCGACAAAGTCGTAAAACTCACAACCCATTGCCGGTCCTCAAACCAAATCAAAAATAAATAAATAAAAAATATAAACCGATAACCTTCACTCGCCATCTAAACCTTAAAACCAAAGCTTAAAAATAAAACCATTTCCCCCAAAACCCAAACCATCGCCTTCTACACTCAAAAAAATAAAGAAAATCAGGAAAGTCAATGAACCGTAAATCATACACATCAATAAAAAAATTTCAAATTTGGCGCCAAAACCCTGACACAACATTGTCACCAAAAACCAAAAAAAAAATCATCAGACAGCTTTTCCAAAACCAAAAAACACAGTCAAATCTTCAAAAATAAATAAAAAGCTCCAACTCATACCGAAAAGCTCCTCATACCAATCTGACTTCCGTTTCCGTTCCACCCTCCTCCCCGGCGCCACCACCACCAACTTTCTCCAGCAAAAACAAACCGAGCTAAAAAACTTATTAAAAACTTTTACTCTGAATTAATATTCGTCATGTCACTCCTTTTGAAATTGAAAACAAAAACAAAAACCTTTTCGAAAGCTTTCCCTGCGTTAGTTCAGGTTGGGGTCGTGAAAGGTCAACCGGAAGTGAAATTAATAAAAAGAAAAAGAGAAAACCCACCGTTTTTCGTTGAGAGTAAATGCGTAATCCATCCTGAAGAATTTCCGTTTGATAACAAACAAGACATTTTCCTCGGCAGAGAAAATTTATACAAAACAAAAACACAAATAGAAAACAGAGATTTTCCACAGAAACTGTTAAATTTCGGTTATAAACACCACATGAGAACACCACACATCAAAAAAAGACACCATTCGAAAGAAACTGTTTTAAAAAAAATTTTCTTTTATTTATTTAAATAAAATTAAACAAAAACAAATAAAAACGAACACTTGGAGGCGGAAGCCATTTTGAAATTTAAACTTTTTCCTTTTATTTTCTTTTCAATTTTTTTTTATTTATTCGACACAAAAAAGAAAAACTCGAAATGCGGGAAAACAGCTACGGAAACAAGTGCGAACCAGCGAACGTGTGACGGACTTCAAATCACTTGCATGTGAAACTCGTTCGTCGGAAACTTTCACGAGTGACTCGAAACCGCGAACGGGAAACGGGAAGTCGGAAACGAATCCGCGGACTTAAATCCTTGCGTTAATTTCGTGGGATTTATAAAAAA
Source organism: Columbicola columbae (assembly GCA_016920875.1). NCBI lineage: Eukaryota > Metazoa > Arthropoda > Insecta > Psocodea > Philopteridae > Columbicola > Columbicola columbae. Next base: position 3,220,743 of record JADMLL010000005.1, on the reverse strand, counting down.
CCGGAAACATGACTCGAACTGGAAATCATAAAAGGGATTTTTTTCTTTTTTTGTCAAAAAATTGAATTCGCTCAAAATCAAAACAAAAACTCCGTTCCTTCCTTCGCTGAACAATCGTCGGAACCGGACTGAATACTCGGAGACGGGTGTGCGCGGGTCAGAGAAGAAAAAAAAATCTTCTAGTTCCAAATCTGACCGCTTATGAAGTTTACGGCGAGAGACAACGGCGCTGTCGTCGCTCTCCGTTTCGGATGTTCTCCAGTTATGGAGACGCTTTTGATTAGTACTTAAGACTCCCGTTTGGGGCGCTAGCATACAGTCAGATTTCTTTCTTTTTTTTTTCTTTTTCTTTTTGGTTTTGTATTAACAAGTTGATTATTATGTTTGTAGCGGTTGTTAGCGTTCTTGTTTTGTATGCTTTTCAAAGAATCGAAAATGATTTCGGGTTTGAAAAGCTTCAAAACGTTTCTACAACGAGGGAATTCGTGTGAAATCCGTTACGAATCCCGAAACACGAGAATCGAGGACATGTGTTTCATTCAGGTGGTTGTTTGTTTTATTTTGAAGTTAGACAGAAACGAATTTTACGTTTTACTACAACCTACTATACCGTTCTACTTACTTTACAAAGAATTATGGATTTGTTAACCTTTAAAGAATTCTGCAAAAAAGGGTCATTGTGACGTTCAGTGTGAAGGTGGAATAAATCCAACTGTCATGGCTTTGTGACTGTGGCTCACTTCAAAAACAATTTTTTGTACATGCAAAAGGGTTATGCTTTTACCAAACCAAAACCAAGACCAAACTTTTTTTTCCAACCGGGTACAGATACGTTAAAAGAAGCTCAACGAAAGCTCACTACAAGCTATTTCAATTAAAAAATCGATGAAAAACATTGTAAGAAGTTAGATTTACCTAAGAGACCAAAAAAATTTTAAAGAATCAACATGTTACAGTTGAGATACAATTCTATATCAATTATATGATGCCTTTACAGGATACTATATTGATAACACGAATATTATATTAGTGATGATAGTTGATTGGTCGTTAAGTCGCTCAAGTCAAATTTTATGGTGTCCTAAAACAGTTTTCCATTCCATGTCCAGATGTTTTGTGTTTCGCCATCTTTCACAACCAAGTGGAAGGACTTTAAGTTTCAACCCCGAGAATTCATTTATGAAATGAAAACTGGATGAAAGTGTGCAGTATTTATGAAATTAATCATCGTAGAAATAGTTCGGTATTTATTGTCTTCAAATTTGTAATTCTGCACACTTTCTCGGGAGAATTATTTCAAATATATTGAATACTCCTTGAGATAGCCCATTTCATAAATACTGCACACTCTCAAGATCCATTATATTATGGAAGACTAAATTCAAAAATATTACACGCTATCTACCTAAACAATGTCTGTTACCCTTCTTATAGCAAAGATACTGGCTACATAACAAAACAAAAATTATATTTCAGTTCACTATAATCCATTATATATATTGTAAAGCTAAATTTATACCGAATTTTGAAGGCAGTCTGTAGTGTAGTAGTGAAGTGCCAGACTAAGAAGTTATAGTCGCGAGTTCAAATCTTTCTCCAGTTCCTTGTTATGCCCAGAAAGGGCAAAAAACGGGATTAAAATCATAACTATAACTATAAATTTATACAGAATTTTGGAGTTGAAAAAAAACAAATAAAAGTCCCAGTGTCCTAAAAATAAAACACTGGCCTGTTACAGGTAAAAGAATAGTCTTTATAGCAGATTAGACTCAGATCTTTAATTCATGAATGGAAACTGGAATTGGAATTCGGTCCAAAATTCCAGGGAAACACTTGGAAAAGGTCGAGAGACCTCAAAATCTCAAATCCAACCTCAATAATCCTGGGATCGAGAGGGGATGAGAGGGGGGTGGTTAGAGGAAGGAAGACAGATTAGAAAGCCAAACAAACGTGTGAAAATATTCTCAATTTTGAGTTTATGGTGAAACAGTAAACGTATCGGCCTTACTAACACCGCCATCTCAGACTCTAACTTGGGCTAGTTAACAAGTCTGTCATCGGTATTTGAAACAGAGAGAGATGCTAGTGAATGGAATTTAAAGAAGAAGAAGTTGATGAAGGGAGCGGGAGTGATTTGTTTGGTTAAGCGTTTTTCGTTAGGAATGATACAAGTTTATCTTATCTATGAAGCTTATCAGTTTGTGAGTTTGTCTATCTATTGTGAGGCTTTTTACCTAAATTGATTAACGGGAATAGGGAGGTCGGTGAAATGGAACACAGTCAACAGACGCCACTTCGATTAATTTTTGTCTGGGGGAAGGAGAAGGAGAAGGAGTAGATAAAACTCAAAATATGAGGCGAGGATTCGAAACTGAGAGCTTTGTTAATTGCCTAAACTAAGGTCCTGCTGTTCGCTAATTTAACAAATGATTAAGATGGATTAGTGCTTTGATACTGTCTTTGCTGTTGGAAAAAACCTTGAAGAACAAATCATTCGAGCTTAGGCTAGTTTCTTGATTTGATAAGAGAGAGCTTTCTCGTAAGTTGTGGAGATGTTTCGCTGACTGGAAGCTGCAGGCATCATCAATGGAAGGAAGTTTCATCTCGACTTCGAGAATCAAATTTTGAAATAAATCATCTTTGGGAATGTGCAATATTTTTGACATGAATCCTCCCACAAAGTGTGCAATATTCATGAAATAAAATTTTTATAGTAATGTGCAATACTTATGGAATGGATTCCTTGTTGTAGTGTGCAATATTTATGAAAACCCTTAGGTTCTATTTCCAACTCTTTCATTTTGTCCAAAATGCAGGCCGATTTCTGGTCGCCCACTATTGTCAAATGAAAAAAATTTTATTTCTATTTGCTGAGATATAATTGGAAGATATAAAATTATACCATATAAAGTTATAATTAAAATTTTATAAAAGAAAATTAGGAAGTAGTATGTATAAATAAAATTTTGAAATTGAAAAGAAAAATGGGTCAGAAGGTCTGGGTAGTTATGGATTAAGTTTCGATGAAGACAAAAGAGGAGCAATGCTCTCAAGAGCTTTGCTATTCTTCTCTGACCGCCTCCCTTTCCTTCCCCCACTACAGAAAAATCTGTTGTTTTCTGTCTGTTTTTTTCTATGAAGAGACAGTCAAAACGTGTTTCCTTCACCACGGATGAAAAGAAAGAAGGTTGATATGAACGAGAGTAAAAAAGAGACACTAGAATAGCTCCCCCGTTGCCATGGATTCACGTCCCGGATCGTCTGCTGACGGAAGTCGCTTTCATATTTAGCTTATTGGCGTGACGAGGGAGTCTGTCGGAGTAGAGAGAGAGAGAGTGAGGAAGAGCCGTCGGGAAGAGTAGAGTTTGAAAGGGCAACAGAGGAGGCTAGGAGGAGAGGAAGGATGAATAGATAGATAGATAGATGGCGTTGGAGGATTCCTCGCCGTTCGGTGCGACATTTTTTTCTATTAATTTTTTTTTAAATACAAAATCGCCCCCGGGGGTGTGAGGGGGTGGTGGAAGGGGGACATAAACACAGAGGCGGATGGGCGCTTAACCTCTCGCGACCTGACCTGAAGTCTGTTTTTAAATTAGCCAATTACCGTTTGTGAAAACGACTCTGTGTGATGTGTATTTATTTATTTATTTATCGACTCGTATTCATGAAACTCTGACACAACAATAATACTATAAAAGGGTTCCTTAGTTTGAGAGGAAGAGGAGGAGGAGAGGGTGGAAAGGGATATCACTCTCAGACCCGAGAATTTAATTTAAATTCTCCCAAAAAAAGGGAAAACATTCGCGTTGGATTTCCTTTTTTCCTTTGTTAAAGTCAAACGTGCCTTTAGTACTCTTCTTCCTATTCCTTTCTGTCGGTGTTTTTAGACAGTTCTTTGATAATGTGTAGTGTTAAGCAATGGCATGCCAAGTCCCACACCGAAAATATACCGAATATACACCTGGAACCAATAGGAGTCTTTCGCCACGAGAATTTCACGGTTCTGTAATGGTATTGACGTACCTGTTCATTATTCCATTTATATATGCCGGTATTATTATATAGTATATGGTTGTGCCCTTTATGTATGAATATATTCTCTCCATACAACTTGTGGTTGGAGGAAACCAAAAACTCAGACATGGTTAGTAATATAATCACAATAATGTAATAGAATACAGCCTCTCAGATGTTCGAAAATACTCCATTTTCAATAGCTAATCATACTACATAAGAGCATAACCTGTTGCTGTTTTGTTATGTTTATAATATATACAACCTGAAAAATAAATATACGTCAGTGAATAGATCAAACAGGCAACATTATATTAACGTAAAAATAAATATACTCTGTGGTGGTAAGCACAAGAATGAATCATAACCCTGACTATATAGATAAAAATAAACAAAACTAACAAAAAATTAATATAATACATACTAACATCTTATATGTGTATATTTAAATAAATATATATCTATACCAACCACTAAGTTTTCAAATATATATAGTCACCGGAATGTATATTTAGTCATGAACAAATAATAAGAATAACTAATTTAATATGCAAAAATTCATTAATAAAAATAAAAATAGCAGTAAATATATGTAATTATATATAAATGGAATTATATAAATATATAAATATAAATTATTACATTAGATAACGTTATTGGGTAGAACTTCCGACGTGATGATGCGTGACGCGGAGAACGGGGAAGAGGATTAGAAGTAATAGATGGATAATTTTAAAATATTATTAAATAATATATATTAAAATATAAATGAGGAGAAAAGAAGAAAGCAGCAAAGACCAACTTTTCGGGTAACAATTCCCAAGATTCTTACGGTTTTCCATGATAAAGAAATTTAGATAAAATGAAGAGAACAAAATTTAAAAATTTGTTCTCTGATCAACCCCATTCCCACAGACACCACAAAATCATCCCCTATTTCTCTTTCATTCTTTATCTTCTTCCCTCAATCCTTTACCTACAACCTTTTTTATTTCAGAAAATATTTAATTTAATCAGGGATGGGAAGATTTATTAGAAAATTTTTCCACACAAAAGAGACCACTTTAGGAGTTCCAGTTCCGGTTTTTCGGATCGGGATTTCGTCTGTCTTTCTCCTCCTCCTCTCGAAAATAGAAGAAAGAAAGACAGGGAAAGAAAAAAAGGTTTTTCAGTGGAAAAGAATGCAAATTTAATTGGGAGAGAAAGGGAAGAGGATAGAACAGAGACATGAGAGAGAGAGAGGATGAAAACCACCTTCCTCTCCTCTCCATCCATTCTACCTCCTTTCATAATGGCTCTATTGGATTTTTCTTTGAAATATAACCCGTTTTTGTAAAAGGCTGATGACCTTCTTTCCTAGTTTTGGTTTGGATTTCCAAATTTTTATTCCCCTCTTTCTGGGAAAATTTTTGTTTTTTCAGAATTTTCATTTCCCTGATTTCTGATACGGTAGCTGTTTCAACTATAGAGGTACTCTAAGCCTCCGTTAGATGTGAATGTTTATATAGGTAATTATTTAATACTGGACATCAGTTTTGCTATTGTTCAGACCTGTTGGGGCCTGCGGAATTTTTGAACTCATTCATTTGTGATACCTGCCAAAGGATTTTTACATACAAAAGAAGATGTTTTGAACAATAAGTCCGACCGAATTCATTCTATAAACAATAAGCCCTTTTGAGGGTATAAATTTTGAGAATCATTTCTTGACCTGAACCTTTCTGACCAAAACAGATTTAACCCTTACAGTTGGTTGTTTCTCTCGGTTTTCTGGAACAAACACCCATGTCAATAAAGAGGGAATAAACCAAATTCTCACTGATATATTGAATGTTTTTATATTTTATACAGTTTACCATTTTTGGTTGCTACAATATCCATTTTATATATTTACCTTTATATAAATACCTATGCAAGTAGATAGATAAGCGATAAATAAGTAAATAAGATATAAATAACGAAAGCAAATATTTCCTTCCTCGACCTCGTCCTTGTCCTTCACGTCTGACACCTCACATCTTCGCATTTCTTCATCCAGTGGAGGTAGCCGCCGAAATTTCTGTGGCCCGTGAAGAATTGTGTGTTTGGCCAATCAATGTCGCCGTGCCTGAGATGTGGCCAGGTTTGGGGTTAACCTACACGTCCTGACACCAGCCTTTGGGCTCTTCTGACGCCTCTGTTCCCATCTGCATAGAGTCTGAAAGCAATGACTGAACAAATACTAACTGTATATATGTGTAAATAGAGACCAACAAGAGTCTGTCGAGACAAATACATAATAAATGGAATCATTAACACTCTTTGTCTTCGCCTGACCGCTACTTAGAACATTACTTTCGAAATTTGTGAACCTCGATGGCACCAAGGAAGACAAACTACAAAACATACTATTATACTAAAATGTGTAATACTTTGAAAAATCGAGAAAACTGTTCGAACTGCTAAGTGGTTTTTGTACAATACTTCCGGTGCATCAAAGGAAAATCGTTTTATCATTAGGAAGGAAATGACGTCATGAACTCATTAAAAACGCGAGTTTTCATCAATGGCGAAGGATCTGTAAATAAAACATGAACAAAGACGATTATCTGAAAGAATTCGTAATCAAAGATCCGTGTACACCGGAAATCGAAAACCTGGAAAAATGGGACGTGTACGCGAAGAACACATACTGTCCCAAAATCAAAATCACAGATTGGTAATTAGGAATCACGTTTAACACAACCTCCGTAGAGTTTACTTTTAAACCAGTTGAGGTTATGTTTATACAGGTGGTACCACAGAGAAGGCTATCCTAAGGATTATGATGATATGGTTCATGCAGCTTATAACAGATGGGGCACTTGGGAAGAAGACAAATCGCACTGGACGACGGAGACGATGGAAGCCATGGAGACAGGATTGGGAGATCCCGAGTTGAAAGCTTTGAAAAGTCAGACGAAACCTCTTCATCTCTTGTCGTTTCTGAGTTATCCAATCACCTTGTAAGTAGATGAAGTAGGTTAAAGTTTTAAATTAAAGACTAATCAGGTTAGCCAACCACTGTCACAATTAGTTTCTGACTAAACTTGAAAGCTTTTAAGTATTTCGCAGAATCTATTTTGTTCTCTTGGAACTCCTCATCCGTCTTGAAACCGTTTTTGAATAGGAAAAGACATCCTTTCCTTACTCTGTTCCCCTGGTACCATTTCCCTTCCCTCTGAACCTGGCAATAGAGTCAAATCCAAAAAAATTTGGCCACAAACACTTGTAAGAGAAAGAAGCAGAATCAGCAGTCTTTTGGTATTTATGCCACCCAAGTTAAATTTGTAGCTGGATAACAGAATCTTCGCTTATTGTCTAGATCTTTCGCCTTCTTTCTTTAGCCTAAGTTAGCCTAAGTGGAAGGAATTTTAGGTTCGACTCTAAGAAATTATTTATAAAACGAATACTCCGTGAAAGTGTGCAGCATTTATGAAATTTGTTATCTCAGAAATACTGGAATATTTATTGTCGAAGACATTTTTCAAACTGAACGCTTTCCAGAATAATTGATTTAATAAGTTTCAGGATTCATTTAATAAGTATTGCACATTACTATAAATGTTTTATTTCATAAATATTACACACTTTGTGGAAAGATTCATGTCAAAAATATTGCACATTCTCATAGACGACTGACTTCAAAAATAAGCCAAGACCAAACTTCCTTTCACCGATGATGCCTGCAGCTTCCAGTGTCAGCGAAACATCTCTACAAAGTAAGAGAGAGCTGCCTCGTATCAAACCAAGAAACTAGCCTAAGCTCGAATGATCTAAATTTGTTCTTCAAAGTTTTATTGAACTATTAAGACCAGACAGTAAAGACAGGACAAAACCTGTGTTCAACATTATTCATTTCATAAATATTAGACACTTTGTAGGAAAAATTATTTCCGCAGTTTAGAGAATAACTCGTTTCATAAATATTGCACATTTTCGTAGAGAGTTCATTTCATAAAAGTTGCACATCATTTAGGAGAATTCTCTTAGAGATAGTAATTACCACGTCACTGGTGACACGATTAGTATGTGACAAGTGAAAACTAAAACCTCTGTTTTCATGTTAGTGATTTCATCACGGCTCATCCAATAAATATATCCCATAAGTATTGCACACTCTCACTGTAAATTCATCTTAATAAGAAACTCCTGTAGTCGGAGTATTGCTTCACTGAGGAAACATTCAACTGCGAAAAAAGACAAAACACAGGTAGAAGTACGAGAAAATTGCCTCAGCTAAACCAAAAATTTTTTATTTGAGTGAGGACTCAACAGCCAAAATTTTGAAACTACTAAAATAAATGGTAACAACAGCGAAAATCTCAAAACACTACGAAAAGCACGAAAGTTTTACAACAAGCTCAATCAATACACTTCGGTTTTGTACTAACAAGTATTATCCTCCAGGCGTCCATCGAAACTACTCATCGAGTTGAAATCCAAAACCGAAAACACACCTGGTGACAAATTCAGGATTTTGCCCCCCCCTCCAAAACCCAAAACTTTCCATCCTCACCTCTGTATATTTATTATATATATAACAATTTTTTCTCAAATTTGAAACTTCCAGAGTCAGCAGAATTGATAAAACTCGGAGGTTTACATAAAACATTTGAAATTGCAACCGATAAAAAAAAATTCCAGCAAAATCCGATTTTGTATAAAAAGATCGACTACACTCACGTAGACTCATACAAGATATATCATCTTCTTATAATCTTATCATTAAACTGAATATTTACGACGGGATATTTATTTTAAAATATTAATTTAAATTTTTGGTTGTGTTTCGTTAATCGCTTGAACAATGGCGGATGGAATCTCATTTCAAAACAAATAATAATAATAAAAATTAAAAAGAAAAATTATTTGGAGGGATGGAGGGATGATAGGAAACGGGGGGTGGAGGCGCGGGGAATCCGATGAAAGCTCTCTCCCAGGTCGATTTGATTGAAACGGAAGAAAAGCTTTCGACCTCATTTGAATTCAAATCGCTTGCATTGTCTTGATGATTAAAAACGGCAGGAGGACTAAGAATTTTCGAAGGAATTCAATGGGGAATTTTCAAGTGGCGTTAATCTCATTATTACGCTTGCGTAATTTATTCATTTTCCTTTTTTCCACCCCTCCCCAAACCACCCTTCTCCTCCCGCCTTTTCCCTTAAATTTTCCTAAAACCGAAAATCGGGACGAAAAAAGCGAAAACAAAAAACTCGTCGACAGAACTGAATAGATTGTATATACACCTTTTGTTTACCCCCCTAATTCTATTGGTGGTCATGCTATCGGACATAACATAGCATCAACTTCCGGTCTGGAAGATTTTCTTTCCCTAAGATTTTCCCTCGAACCCAACTTCATTTCCATTTTCGTATCGCGAAAGAGAGAACACAACATCAACCCAAAACCTGGATAATTATCTCTCACAGCTGTTCACAACATCGGAACGAGAGGTTCCATCTCCTCTCCTCTCCTTCCTTCCTCCTCTTCCTCTGTCTCCTTCTTCTTCTCATCCCTACACGCATTTACATAACCGAAAATTCATTTAAATCGTTTTCGCAACGTGTTAACCAAGAACCGTATCGTCAAACAAATTACAAGAAGAGACTTCCATCCGGGGGATGCTGGAGTGGTGGAGGGATAAGGGAGGCTGCGAGATAAAGAGAGAAGGAGGGGTGGAGGAAGGTGGGAGGACCTTTTTAGACTGTGAAAATTTTCACTTAACAGATTTAGAGTTGAGGACGTGTCGCGCCGAGGGTGAAATTCCTGGCGAGATGCAACCCTTTAGATCCCATTCAAAGATTTATCTGCCAGAGAATCAGGAAGGTCTTCTCGTTCTCCTTAACCTTCTACCCTCCTTCCAGTCATTCTCCTTCAACTCTTTTTTTACTTTTTTCTTCATTCCTCCCACTCCTCCTCTCTCCTTCCCCGTTCAAGCCTAACTATTGATTGAACTTTTGAACTGAACCATCTTGGATTAACGTGAGGAATTCCGGATTCCGATCATGTTTGATTCGGGTCTGCCTACTTTTTTCTTTCTTGAGGGAGTTTAGATTTTCACAAATTTTTCCCTTATTTTCCATTTTCTTTTCTGTAGGAAAAAAGAAAACTGGAACGGAAGTGTTTGCTTTTGTGTTCGAATTCAGTTATTTACAGTTATAACGAAGTTTTGAATTTTTCTCTCTCTCACTTCCTTTCTTTCTTCCTTTGACACGATAAAAAAGACGAGATTGAAGGTTGTTTTCTTTTTCTTTTTCTTTCTTTTAATATTTGCTAATAGTCGATGTCTTGCGTGTAACTTTAAAAAGGAGATGAGGAAAGGTAGATGAGAAAATATTTTGAAATTTGGTTTTTGTTTAAAGGTTTTCCTTGGAACTCTTCCTTTGAAAAGTTTTCTTAACATTTTTCCTTCTTCTATATTAAAATTGCAACTGTTTAGAGTGATAAGTAGTATAATAATAGTCACAGACATCTCCCTTAAGCTCTTGATCTAACATGATTGTCCGTTTTTCCACTAAGAGTTTAACACTTTTTCTGGTCATCCACGATGTGTAGTAGTTCAATTTTACTTCTTCCTCCTATTCTAGTTACTTCTTTGTTTTCCTTTTCTCCTGGCCTTCATTTCTCTCTGTTTTTGTTTTCCTTTCCTTCTGTTTTAGCTCCTCCTCCTGTTACCGTCTGGATTTCATGTTTACACGTTTAACAGGTTCTTCATCTCTTTCCCTCAATTTGTCTAGTTTCCAGAGTGATGCTAACCTTTCAGTTTCCTTCCAAAGATCTTCTTTTGAAATTACCCGAAAGGCTCTCATTGTTTTCTAGATTTCTGTTTTGATATCTTTAACTACTCCTTCATCTTCCAAAATGTTACTACCCTTTATTTACTACGGCGTGATGTTATTGCTAAGGTTAGTGTTCATTCTCATTTCTTCAGTCTTACTAGAAGTAGAACATCTAGAAAAAAAGCAACGTTGTACTATACTCAAGCAAAATAACTATAAAAGAATAATATATAGTATTAGTATTGATTAGTATAAATGACGTTGCCTGTTGTAAGCCCAATAGTGAAAGAAGTCATAGAGTAGCTGCAACAGTAGACAATATATTCGTACTAATACTCGCATTAATTATATTATCTATTAGTAAACAAATTTTTATCCACCCCAATTCAACAACGAATTTAAAACAAATCACCCGGAAGTTAAAATCATAAACGAGCCTAAAAATAAGCCAAAATCAAACCTTAAAAACATTAAAGATAAAATAAGATGGGAAACCTTTTAAAAAATCTTTTTTCTTCTCTCTTTGTTCGTCTACTTTCTCCGATAATTTTTTTTGTTTTTCTCTTTTTTTTTAGAAAATCGAGAAAGGATTTACTCCCCGAAGAAATAAGAAAAATTCTTCCGTCTCTCCCGAGGGATCAGCTGACGCTCCGATACACTACCACAAATCAGTCTCACTACAAAAAGGTTCACATCCTTCCCAAATGATTTTCATTTTCATTTCTCTCTATTTATTTTAAATCAGATGGAAAATTAAACGTAAAATTTAATTCATTCCGGAGAATTAATAAACCCCAAAATTTCTGCCTTTTACCTTCCCCCGGTCGGCTTCCTCCCTCTCTGTCGCTCTATCTCTTCCTTTCCCTTCTTCTTCTTCTTCTCTGTTTTCATTCCTTTTCTCAAAAATTGAATAACCTTTTTCCAGGATTTAAAATTCAATTTTTGACCTCCAACGTTTTCTTTTTCTTTTACTTTTTGGTTTCGAGTTTTTCCAATTTTCTAAATTTATTATTCCATGTCAGGTTTCAAATTTTAAAATTTGGCGGAAAATTTTGATCCCGGTTTTTTTAATACTAATTTCAAATATTTGAGCCATGAAGAGAAGTGTCAAAGGCGTCAGGATGCTGAATAAGATCAATAGCAGAATCGTTAGAGACGAGGTAGGGACTAGAGATGAAGTCCAAATTATGAAATAAGTCAAGTGAAACGGGCAGGACACTTGATAAAAACACAACAGAGGAGGCGAACCAAAGAAGTCACAATGTAGACACCAAACTCTGGGAACCAAAAACGAGGGTAAGTGAAAATTAGGTAGGAAGGACCTCCTAGACACAAATAGTGAATACACTGCAGTATACTGGAAAAGCGCGAGGGGGCTTTTATCCAGTCCCTTGGGCCTGATTCCTGGAAAATGGGAAGAAAGAAAAACGGCATGAAAAATGTATGTACGCACCTAAGTAACAAAAGGAATCAATATACAGTATATCTTATAACAATACTAATTTCAAATATTTACCAAAAGCCTATTATACATTAAATGCTGTTGGTTGTTTTCCGAATCTTGTTTTTGCTGATTAATTTGGTTCTGAAAAAGCTTGAAAATGCTCTCCACTGTAAGAAATCGTGAATGTTTAACGTTCATACAAATGTCCAATGTTTTAGGTGGACCGGAGATTAAAGTCACCACAATGGATAGATTATTCAGACTGTTGTGTTGTTATATTACCTAGTTATAGTTTGTAGTTAAGTAGTTAAAGAAATTTTATCTGCTTCAATCCAACTGCTATTTTGTGACAACAGTGGATGCACGTTCATAAACCCTTTTTTCAGTAGTTTAGGTGTCGTCTGATCTTTCGCTCTCAGTTTGTTTGGAAAATTTTCCAACTATCGAACATAACTTCCGTCCTCAGGAAAATCAATTCGTTCCTACAACAGAAATAATTATAATTTACATTCAAACTCAGTTTCCCACTATTTTTATACAGAAATAATAAACAGGTATAATATACAGAGATGCAAATGCGGACAATACTCTTGCATATTTGCGTACGGGGACGTATTTGTAGTTACGCGATTTTGCCAAATCCAGCGAATGCTCCAACAGTCTTTGACCCACTTTGAGTCCTCTGTACTCAGTGTTGACGGCAACGCACAGGTTTCCCTAAGACCTGGCTCCATTTCGTTTTCTGCTTCCTGTGTGATTTCATGTATTCCTGTTTAAAAGAGAAATTACGCAAAGAAGTAAAAAATAAACGTGGCCTAGATTTTGAATTGAATACAGAACTGAGACAGGGGTTTCCCAAACCCAACTTCACTTTTCCTTCTTTACTTTAACCAGACAACCCAAAAGCTTTCTCGTTTAGAGATTTCTGAGTGTAACTGATGAGTTCTGGGTGTTGACTATGCCAAACCAAGCTCTCTTCAGTTGTTTCTTCTTATCTTCTTGAAGCGATGAGTATTGATTACGGAGGAGGGTGTAGATGAGCCACCACCACAAAGCCAAAGATTCTGGTACCAGAAGGTTGCACACCTTCCACATTTCAGTTTAGACCTCACAGGGTAGACTTAAACAATCTTCGGTCAAAACCAGCTTTGTCTTCTATACACCCACGAAGCTTTTTTGTCTTCCTCACCAAAACCAAAAGTCTAAAGATACGTTCCCTCCTCTCCTAAAAGAAAAGCTAAAACAAAAAATCTTTTAGAAATGTTAATCAAAAACCTTAAAATCGGACTTGAATGAAGTTTTCCAATTGAGGAGCGGATTTAAAGGAGAAATAAAACTTTCAAAAATCCTTTTAGAGAGAAGAAGAAGAAGAAGTTATCTTGTGACAAAACTCAATTCGAATGAAAAGAAAAAGGGTCGTCGGATGAAAACCGAAGCAAAAAGGAAAAGGAAAACTGGAGTAGGAGGAGGTTGAAACACTGATTTGTGACTCTGATGCGTAAATTGGAAAAGACCTTCGACATAGATCAGACGAAGAATAATGAAGATCCCCCTCGTGACGTCATGACATAAAAGCTCGAAAGCTGTGAGCCCGCGCAGTTTTGAAACGATTTCCCTCGGAAAATTTTTGTTTTTCCGTTCGCCTCCAAAGCCTCTCGTATTTTTATTCAGGTTTTCCAACTGTAACACATCAACGTGTTTTTGATTGACACCCGTGTCGGATGATTCTGAAACACTAACACCTGTCATTTTCATCAGACCGGTTGGGAAGGAATTGACCTTGAGATGGGAAAACAAATTTTCGGACGTCGCTGACCTACTTACGGCCTTCATATTTGAAACCTGGTTCTGGGAAAGTCAGACGGGGTTTCCGAAACCGGCCTAGACGTGAATAAGGTAGACGAACATGATAAAAAGAAAGAGAAAACTTCCGCTCACCCCGTATACTCCCTCCCCGAAATTTTGAATTAGAGATAATAATTGAAAATTCAAAATGGCTCCCGGGGTTTTCTTCCTCTTTTTTTACTCTATCTCTTCTTTCTTCGTTTCTCTTCCTTTATCTCTCTTCCTTTACAAAGTAAAATTATGATTTTAAAAATTTATCGAGTTCCATTAAACATAAGCACTGAGTTCGTCTGCCCCAGCTCCTCCTACAACATCCCTTATTCCTTCCACGTCTTCCACCCTACACGGAGGATTTTAAATCTTCTAGCGTTCCAACATCTCTTCTCCTCCTCCCGCCGCCAAAAAAAGAAAAAACTAGATGAGAGACAGAAATACACGTCGCCGGTTTTCGATATCGAATTCGCCCCGTTTTACGGTAGATTTGTTTAAACAAAGAAACATTAAACATTAAGAAAATGATTTAAGTTTTAGGTCGTTAGCGCCTTTCTTTTCCTTTCCTCTCCCTCCTCCCTCTTCCCGTCGTCCTTTTCCGATTTTCTCACCTTCTGTCCTGGAAAAAAGTAAATAAATAAATAAAATTGTCTTAAAGCCATATTCAGTGACCAGTGGCGGACTAAGGCTAAAGCGGGCCCTAGGCATCATTGTAATTCCGGGCCTGTTTTTCAGTCATGACACATATTTAACAAATTTGGCCCCAAAATTACGGGCCCTAGTCTGCCTAGGCCTTAGTTTGCTCATTTTATTAACGGATTAAGGATTTTGAAACATTCACAGTGAAAAAAAAACTTTTTGAGTGCATTCTAAAAAAATATTTTTATTTTATTTTACAGATTATAAATTTTCTTTTTTCAATTTAATACTAATAAATTTTTTATACTTATTTTCCATATTTACTTTATTATATAATAATTTTAACAGTGGTATCAAAACCATTCTCCAACGTTTAATTTTTTGTTTGCATCAGATTCAAACTCTCTAAGCTTTCTAAAAGCTTTCGATGAATTTTAATTTTTTTGTTCTCTTACTGTTGTTTATACAGAAATATTGTTTCTCATCTAATTAAAAATTTATAATTTTACGATTAGTTATCTCATCGCCTTTTTGATAATGCTCTGACTTACATACCTCCTAATAATATTAATTTTTCTTAAAAAGTTTAATGTTATAACGAGAGATTTTAATAAATAATTCGTTATTCCAAACATTTCTTTATTTTTCTAGTAGTAAAGAAAATTTAGAAAAACTAACATTTTACAGTCATAACTATAAAAAATATTTCATCTTAGATTTTACAATATTATATTGTAATCAAATTGTAGAGCAATTTGTAGTTTTAAAGGGCCCATCTATCCCCCCTCCAAATACGAACTTTCTGTACGCACTGCACTAACACAGAATAGGTAACACAGACATCAGCCTCTGCTTTTTTTATATTTATAAATAGTATAACATTATAATTGTGTGTATATTAATGACAAAATCTCAAAATAAATTCGCACTGAAAAAATTTAAAATGGTTCCTGCCTGATTCAGTATTACCGAATGTGTGTTGTTACGTCACAAATAAAGGTTATGGACCTCTTCTTCGTCGTTACTCTGACTGTTGTTAATTAGTAAGAACCGGAAATGAATCCAATAGAGCGACTATATCCGGTTTTATAGTCGTAGTGATTAATTTGCACTACGAATTTGATTGAATCTCAACTAATTGACATCTTGGGAATTGGTTTTAAGTTCTAGCTGTATTTCCTGCTTCCTCCTCCAAGCAAAATTATAATATATCACTCAAGAAGTCGGAGTATATAGGGACGTCAGTATTAATTTATATATTTCTATAATTACTTGTTCCTAATTATTAAAATAACGAATTATTTATTAAAGGTTTTTTTAATGAACAACTCTTGACGCCTTTGGATAAAAATTTCTTATAAATGTTATTTTGGGTATCTCAGGTTTTGTTCACTTCAAAATCAACCTCGAGTCAGCTTATTAAGCTTTCTAGAAATGTCTTTTGTGAGGAAACGGATTTAGAGAAATCGAGAAGTGGAGCCAAAATCGGTTATCTCTCATTAAGTTACCTTTTTTTCTGCTTTTGGCATAGCTCCAGTTGGAGCCTCTCCTTCTCCTCTTTCACAGCATCCGTGTCCACCCCCATCTCCTTCAACTCTTCGTCTCATCTTTTTCCCCTCCTCCCTCCTCTCCTCCCACATTTAAGCTACGTAAATCCTTTTCGTTTCACTCGCAGGATTTTTGAAACTTGAATTTAATTTTTTTTTATATTTTAAAAATCGAAATAAATTATCTGAGATTTGTTTTGAGAATATTTTTTTTGTCTTCATCCTTGGTTTTTATCTATTGGAGATTTTATTTATATAATATAATACCGTATAATACAATAATGGAAATGGTTTGGAGGGTTCATCGAGTAACAAAAAATCGATTTCGTTGAAAATTTTAAAAATTAGGTTTTAGAAATTTATTATGTTTTAAGAAGTCGGTTTTGGATGTGAGGGAGTATAAAAGCTCAGGTCTCGTTTTAGGTTTATTTATTTATTTATTCTTAAAAGAGAATTTTAGTTTTATATACCTGATTCAAGTCAGGTTGTCTTTCAGGGTTTTATTCGAAAGCAAGCCTGGGGTTTTGCAGGGGAAGAATTTGTTAAGAATTCGACAGATTGGGCACTGACATCGCAAACAGTTAGTAAATACTTGGGTATATAGTAATTTATACCTTATTTACTAAATTAATACTGTGGCCAGTGATGCCATGCAAAAACTATTAACCGAGTGCCGATGGCTCACGTTGGTGCCATTTGGAAATTTTGGTGCATTCGTTGATGGCTGCATTGTGTATTCAAAGGTTTGAAACGAAAGTTATAGTGGCGTGTTCTGTTTAACCAATAGTAAATGACAAAGTAGAAACTTTTTGTTTTCTTAAAAACTTTGCTCAAAGACATGGGAACTAACTATAAGGTTAGTGAAGAAGAACCTTGAAATGCCTGCAAAATTAGGTCACTTTCACTGGTACCAGCACGGAAAAATATAGATTAGACGTCCAGACGCCCTAGTGTTACGAATTTATCACACAAAGTATTTGTTCTAACAAACTTCTCATCTACAAAATCATTCTTAAACCCATCTGAACCTACGGGGTTCAGCTCTGAGACTCCTCCGCAAACTCAAACCTCGAGACCCTTGAACGATTTCAATCCAAAATCCTTCGCATTGTAGTCAACGATCACTGGCTTGTCACTAACCGCATTATCTGTGAAGATCTGGCGATTCTCACCATAAAATAAGAAATCGCCAGATTTTCCCAAAATGCTCCATAAGACTGGCGAACCACTCTAATCCTTCAGCATCATCCCTCCTGAATGAACTCTACGACCAAAGACGTCTAAACCATCACAAGCCTCTTGACTCACTAAAACGCTTCTCATATTTCTACCTTTGTCTCTTTCCTAATTCCTTCCTCTCCTTCATCCTAAAACCTTCTCATCTACTACCTGACCCTATCTCATCTCCTTCCTCCTCACTTCCTACTAACTTTCTCTACCTCTTTCACTAGTGGTCAAACCCAAATCACTCCCAGCTTCTTTTTTCGCTCTTGGGACTAAGACCTTGATCTGTTGCCCAGTCAAAATCTCCCTCACAACTAGACCAACTATAAAATGCCTCGTATTTAGAAACAGGTGATAGCTAGCAGGGGCAAAAATTATTTGTCCAATATTTTTATTATTTCTGAGCAGTTTCACGTGTAAAACGCTCCCACTGCACAAGAGTTAGTATACTTTGGACACAAATTTCAAAATCTTATCTACAACACCGTGAAATTTATTTAGCTTAGCACCTTCTCAGTATCAGAAATGAGCTTAGCACTAACACAAGCCCAAACATCTGTTTTTTAAATCCTCACCGGTAACGAGAATGAACCCAACACCAGCAGAAAGTTTTCCACCTACCAAACCAAACCCCAAAATACTTTCAAGAAGAGAAAAAGACGAAAAGCCCTCGAGGACGTCATAAACGTTTTTAAATTCGAATTTAGGAGACGGGAGGATGAGCCCGGGGAGAGAAATCCAAGAGAAGGGCAACAAAAAAACCTCGAAGAAGAAACTAATTTTTATAATTTATTGTTACAGAAGACATAAATAACTCAAGATAATGCAAGAATGAAGTTTATGGATAATTTTTAACAGGAATTAACTACAGGAGTTAAAATAATAAAAAAAAAATCTTTCTTTTGTTTAAAAATAAAACTTTTTTTATCTCCTGCGGTAAATCCTCCTCCAGCAGCCCTCCGAACCAATCCCCAACCCCCACACACACACAAAAAAGGAGATAAATAATTTATAGAAGGAAAAATCAAAGAAGAGAAAGAAAGTTTCTTCCTCCTCCTCTCTGGTAAACAAATAAAGAAATAACGACTTGGAAAGAAGGAAAAAACTTTTCTAATTTGCAACGAAAGTAATGACGTCATTGCTGGCCAACCAATAAAATTTGAAACAAGATCTCTTCCTTCTGGAGGAAATAAAAAATTTATCTCCTACTTCCGGAAGCTTTGGAAAAATTTTCTTTTTCTTTGTAGGTAGTTTTGGAGGTACCAACAAAAGCTCTCTTTTCGGAGTCTATAACCGAAGTTTTTAAGTTTTCAGTTTATAACTCTCATCAAGAGTGGGGTTGTTAGGTACGAACTTTTGTATTTTATGTAGCTTCGGTTTTTGATAGACTATAATGTTCTATGAATTCGTAATTAAAAATATTATTTTCGGGGAATAAAACTTTCGAAGTTTTCCAAACTTCATAAAATGAAAAAAAGAAAAACTTTTTATGGCTGTGTTGTTGTTTGGTTTGGTTTTGGTTTGTCTTTTATTATAGTTACAGCTATAGTGAGTTTTAATACCGTTTTTCAGTCCTTTTTTGGGTGTAACAGCATATAGAAGGAGAACTTGAACTCGCGACAATAACTTTTTAGTCTGGCACTTAACCACTACACCACACACCTCCAGCGTTTGTCTTTTATTGCAGTTAGACTATCTGACGACAGCAGCTGCCAATATTGCTATCTGAAGGACCATGCCTCAAAGTACACGCTCCAAAATGCAACAACCTGAGACCAGGAATTCATTCCAGGACTATCATGTTCAGGAGACCTCCAAGAAGTATAAACCAACCCACTAATATAACTATTCGACCTAACTCACCTAATTCGAGAAATATAGGTTGTACCCCCTTAAAGGCACAGCCAAAGAACTCCAAAAAGTTGTCTGATGTTTAGTTCTTGAACAAACAAACTAAGATAAAAGGTTTCGAAGACCGATTTCGTACAGTATAAAGAAGTTCGAATAAGTTCTTATAATAATTACAATCCAACCTCTTCCAAAACATACAAATTTGAAGGTCTTGTCTATAAATTTTCATTTTCTCCTGCTCATTGTTTTTGTAAAATTCAGACCTATTATAAAAAGATAATGAGGTTCTTGTTTAAGAATAGGGAGACCCAATCTTTTTACAGGTATTTTATTTTTGGTTTATTTCGTTGTTATCATTATTTTCAGGCTATATAGCGTGATGTAACGCTTGGAAGAGTATTTAATGTTGATTAGGTAATTGTTTTTGAATGTTTGAATATGTCGACAGGCGCGGATTAAGGTTTATAAGCTCTGTCGTGTTATTTGCTTTATGTTTTGATCTTTATACTGTTTTAAAAATGTTGTTTTATGATTTTGGTCAACTTATCGCGATTATGACACCTCGAAAATTTAGAGACAGAGAAGATGAAGGAGATGAGAGTATGTTTTGCCAAACCTTGTTGTAAACCTTTAGGGGTGGAAGATTGTTTGAAATTTTTTAAACAAAATCATCGAAGTGTGTTCATCATGTTTAACTGAGAATAAGATGCGCGAATCGAATAATGATGAAGATGTCGAGGAGGAGAAACGATGGTGACCGAAATCAAAGTCTGGAATTGTCTCCTTGAAGACCCCTTTGAAATTTTTCCCTTTCAATTTTCCAAAATGGAAACCGGAAACTCAACCCTGCTCAACGTCTACATGATTTTGATTGACATTTGCAGCTTCGGCTTCTTTCTGACTCTTCTCCGCCAATTTGATCCTTTTTTGTCGTCCTGGAAAACGAGATGAAAAATTTTATATAAAGTTGGAGGAGCCAAAAAAAAGTAGTCAGGTCAACTCGAAATGCATTTTGCTTGTTCATTAATTCGGGGATGGGGGTGGAGGGATGAAATTATGATGACGGGATGAAAAGCGAGAGAGAGAGAGAGGAAAGGAGGACGAGGGAATGATTTTCCGGTTGGTTCGATGGTATTTCAAACCCAGAAAAATTTTTAGGGGAGATTTCCATCAAAACTTTCGAAAAAACCTTTTCCCGGTCGAAACCTATTCCCTTTAATTAACCTTTTTAATAATTTTTAACCTAACTTTTAACCCTTCCCGTTCCAAAAATTTTTATCCTCGGTCTAATAGAAGCATTAAAACTTTTTTTTTTAATCTGATTATTTTTCGGGGGCAAGAGAAGAATGGGGAGTAAAGGGGCGCGGGGGTGGAAAAATAAAATTCAGACCTCGAAAACTGTGCTTTCAGAATTCACCGATATGTGCAAACGTTAATTGGATTCCCATTTTCATTTTGAGGTGAAAGCTCGAATTTTCACTTCCCCTTTTTACAAAAACTACCATTCTCTCCACGTTCCTTTTCAGTGGGTATGTGTGCTTGGGGGAGGAAAAGCAGAAAATGCTTTCAGCAGTGGGAGCGTAACGGTTGCTCCTCTCTTCTATTGATGTTCTGTTATATAATTAGCTGTGCCAAGATGTTTATTAATTGCCTTGATTTTCGGTTTTCCAGATTTCCTCCTAAAAAATTTATATATTTCAACATCTACATATAATATATTATATAGTTTTAATCTCCTTTTCACCCTTTTTGAGTATAAGGATACGGGAGAAGGAATTGAACTGTAACTTCTTACTCTGACACTCAACCACTACACCACAGACCTCCCGCTAAATATAATATATTAATGTAATAATGGTAAAAGTATATATAGCGCATTATAATATGTATTTGTTCTAGACCTCTAAAAAGCACGTGGAACTTGGATGGAATTAGTCAGCATTAGTATGCTTAACTTGTTCTTCTTCACTTTCAAAAGCTTATACCCTATTCCTTCTACTTCTTGTCCTTTTTGAATTATTTTTGACGGGATCTGTCCCAAAAGTTCCCGGAATGAGTGGTCGTATTTGACAGCACTAACCAGAGGAGTGGAGGTTTGGTCAAAGAAGTTGGCAAGAAAAACATTGAAGAGTTTCGAAAAGAGCTAACATCAAATCTATATTTTGTAATATCGTTCCGGGGACTTTTAGAACAGGTTTTGTGCCTCTTCTAGGCGAGATTTGGATCGAATCAAAATCTAGAAAAACTTCTTGAGAGTTCACTAAATTCATTTTTCTTCCTCCCTTTTTCCCGCCCAATTGATTATTTTCAAAAATTCATCCTCCACCACCCCTGCAACTTTTTTAGTCCTAAACATTCAGTTAGCCATTCATCGTTTTCTCTAAAAGTAATTAAAACTTCTGGTGACACCAACACCAGGGGGAGGAACAGTAACAGAAAGAGGAAAAAATTTGGGAGAGCAGGAGGAGTGTCCCTTTGGAAAAAACGTGACAACGAATTTCCCACGAGTCCAAATTAATTACAGGGCTGAAGTGACAAAAATGTCAACAGAGGAGGTGGATGGAAGGAAAAGGACGAAAAGGAGAGAAGAGGAAATGGCGGAAGAAAGGCTTTTTTGCAATTTTTTAAAGTAATACAATAACGAACCAAATTCAAAAATAAAAAATCGTTAATTTGACTCACTGGAAAGCTTGTACATGATGATCCCCCACCAGATGCTCCAACCCCAGCCGACAAGGCAGAAGATCACCGTGAACAGCTGTGCGACTCCTATGATCGTGTTTACTATGAACGAGCCGAAGCGATTTTTCGGCGTGTCCTTTGCGGAGAATCGTGGTTTCCCAAAGCAAAGGCAAAGAAGACCGCTGAGGAAGGTACCTGAAAAGACAGACATGTGCCGATGAAGATGTAAAATTTTTATTGTTGTTGTTGTGATTAAGTTTGACTCCTCGACGAATGTTTCCTTTCAGAAATAATACACACAAGTGGAAGATTCATTTCACAAATAATATACAATACACCAGGTTAAATATTATTATTATTATTATAAAAAGAATAAAAAGAGTTTTAAGCAATTTATTGTGTTTAGTCGGGGTGATATGTTAGTGGGAATCCGCTGTATACAAAGTCTCTAGGTGGCGGTTCGTTCGCGTAAAAAAAGGCTCGAGTGCAAAAGAAGTGTTAGTTTTTTTTCATTCTGCCTAAAGTTTCATCCAACCTTCTTGAGGAAAGGTTGTGATGATGGGGTGAGAGGGCAGTGAATCACTATTTTAAGAGCATGACCTCAACCTCTAGCTTCTGCCCAAAAAGGAGGAAAAAAGTTCACGCCAGTTCCCATAATCTCTCATAAATCAAGTAATAAACCAATAATTTATAAAGATTTAGCGAATTGCCAATAAAATTATGAAAGATAGTCGGACCGTAATTCATGTTTCCTTCCTTCCACTCCCTTTTCCCATCTTCTTCTGCTCCTTTCCCGAGTTTTCTTGCGTTCGGTTACGTATCTTGTTGGAATTTTTGCCTTCCTTTACCTCGGTTTTATGATTTATATGTTTATACTCACCGATACCCGGTAGGAATAGGTTGAGAGTCATACATAGAATGGCTAAGCAAGTTGGAAGCACTGGAATAGCCGCTTTCATCATTGACGTGTGTTCTACTAGCACTAGATCGAGCTGATCCTTCCCCTGAAAGCAAAAAATTAAGTTTTGTGAGTTGTCTGGGTGCTTGGTGCTTGATTGGGTTTGGGTTTTGGGTGGCCTTTGTTTTGGTTTAAGACAGTTACGTTTAGGTTTAGGTTTCATACCGAGTCGGTTGAAGATGGGTTTGTTGATGGTTTTATTCTTGGACATAACTAGGTTTAGGTGTTGTAATTGAAACTAATAATGTTTCTTTTTATTCTCTCCTCTTCTCTCTTTCTCTTTCCTCCTCTTTTCTCACTCTCTCTTCTTCTTTGCTCTCTCTTTCTTTCTCCTTCTTCCTCTTTCTTCCTTTCCTTCTCTACTCATCTCTTTCTCTTTTTTCTTAATACCTTTCCCTTCTTCTCCTTTTCTTTTTCTTCTATTTTATTCTTCCTTGCTCTCATTCTACTTTCTTTCTTTTTCTATTAGGCCTATCTAATTGTACCTCCTCCTTTTTTTTCCTCAAATCCCCTCATTTCCCTTTTGGTTGTCTGTCCTTTCTCTTTTCTTTTCCATCAACCTTCTTTTTTTATATTATCTTCTTTATTTTTACATCACACTACAACCGTTTCTTCTATTTTGTCTTTTTACTTCTTCCCTTTTCCCGTGATTCTCTAAATTCTCTTTCTAAGTGTAAAGGAAAATTTTTAAATAGTGTCTCAGTTGGTTTTTCGTCCCCAGAAACGCGTTTTACTGGTAAAGTCTGTAATATTGTCAGTTCTTATAAAGATGCAAAAAGACAGACAATCAATTATTTGCTGTGTTTATAATTTCAATCACATTCATAACTTTTCCCTCAGTCTTAACAACCCCTACATAACACCGTCTTACTTTCACTAAACTCAATAAAAAAGTATTTTCTCTAAAAATAGTAAAAACCAAGGTCAGACGGTTCGAGATAAGAAGAAAATCAAAAACTTGGAGACCTCATGACGACCTTTCTGGACAAAAATCAAGAACGAGTGTGACGTAAGCATGACTGTTCGTTTTTTCCCACGAAAGAAGTTTAGAAACAGCAGGAAAAGTCTGAAACCTAAACCTCTTCATCTATTATGATAGGTTTTGAAGCTTTCTAATAATTTTAAATTATTTCCCGCCAAATTAAAATTTGAAAAACAAGACATAAGGGATTTCATCGCCTCCTCAACTTCTCCTCTCACCCTACAGAAAAATAAAAACTAAAAATAATAATGCAGAAGAAATAATTTGAAAAGCAAGGTTAGGGGCCTAAAGGCTCTGCGTGGACTTTGGCCAGATAAAGGTCACGCAAGGTTTATTTCTTATGTTTAGCTTATCCAAAATTCTTCTTCGTCGGCTTTACCACCCCTGCTCTCCTGCTTTTCCGCCCTCTTCGGCTTTTTTTGTATTTTTATTTTGACCCAACGACACCTCCCCATCCAAGCCGGAAACCTCGTGAAAACGTTTCGCTAACTCTCTCGTTAAAAGTTTTTCTTTCTCATTTTTCTCGGGAAAATTTTCGGTTCCACGTTTCCCATTTCCCTCGAAGCGAAAAGATTCTGACGAACCTTTAGGTCACGTTTTAATTATTTCCCTGATTAGTTTATTATAATAGCCTGAAGGAAATGACGTCAGAGGAGGAAGAAAAGGAAAAAAGGGATTTATACCAAAAAGCTTCAACTCAGTGCTAGCAAGTACCCGATTGGTGACAAACATCCGGAAAACTCAAGTCTAACAAAAAAACCAAAAATCAAGTTGGGTTTTCATGAAGAAATAAAAGTCAAGAAGCTTTTATCTAAAGTCAAGTGACATCCATTTCCCCGGGCAAAGAAAGAAGGAAGGAATGGAAGAAAAATGTATTGATGAAGAGGGAAGAGGAGAGGGGAAAGGAAGAGGAAGATGGAGAAAGGAAAACGAAAGTAAGGAAATCGTTTAAGTGTTAGTAGATCAACAAATTCCCTCTAATTTAATTTCGGTGCAAGGGATGAAAGTTTAGAATCGAAGGTAGTGAAAAAAGAAGATGAGAAGAGAGGAGTAGGAAAAAGGGAAAGAGGAAAAAGGAGGAAGAGGAGGAGGAGGAGGAATAAGAAAGAAAACGAATTTTTTCCTTTCTTTCTCTCTTAGAATCTGACAACTTTATATTTTGACTGGTTTAAAAGCCGCGAACTAATTTATCTGAAGGTAGAAATCCCGAAGGGAAGGAGTTCGATTAGAAGATAAAATAGAGAGCGGTGGGGTTGGGGGGTAAAAAGACCGAGGAGGATGATAGAGGAAATTTTTTTGGCCAGAAGGTGAAAAACAACTACGTTTGTTATTGTTGTTGTCTAAATCTCGTTAACTTTTGACTTTTTTGAGGGTTGTCACTTCATCCTCATGAGAGTCGACACGTGTTGGTGCCGTGAATTCGATCGCCAGGTTTGAATTGTTGCAATAATCTTCAACCAACTTAAAGTGTTATAATAAAATTAGTTAAATTTGTGGATATTCCTATTCAAATATACTTCATCATACCAGGAATAGTGGTGGTGGGTGTTTATTAAGTATCGAGCAACTACAGCTGTAGGTTAGTTCCAGTAATGTTAACAGTCCGGACAAACTTAAATCATAAACAATACATTTACATAGATAGCTTATAAGAGGATGTAACGACAGGTTTTTATGACGTTTACCATATACTATAGACCAACGACCTCTGTGAGAATCAAAGAAAGATATCTTAGAACAGGATAAACAGGGTCTATTTTGACCTGAGTGGTAGAAAGTATGTCCAGAAATGCAGGAAGAATGAATTAACCCCTCTTCGACGACCGTCTTTGGCCATTGTTTCATTGTTGCTTTTTCAGGTAGCTGAATTTATTTTATTGTCTTTCAAGTCCATGGAAGAGGGTTGCCAGAAACCGTTTCTCTTTTATATTATGCCCAAAAAATACAAAGGACAGAAAAAATGGAGAGGACCCAGAACACTCCGTTTTGGTGAAAATCAATAAAAATTGTTTTATAGGGATATAAGAAGGCTTCAAAGAAGTATTAAAGGCACATTAAGAATACAAAAATCACGAAACTAAAACAGAGAAGCAGACAACAAGTTTCTTAGAAGATAACAATTAATAAAAATTAGAGAAAGACAAAGAAAAAATAAGAGAAGACAGAGATGAAGGAAAATTCCCAAGAGTAAGAACCAAACTAAAAAGGAAGTAGAAGTTTATAGCACAAATACATATTTGATATAAATAAATAAGAAGTAATAGAAATAAGCAAAGAAAACGAGAATTTAACCTTCCAGTTCTCTTTATTGGTACTATGTTCATTAATTATAGAACGACTTAGTATAAAAGTCGAGGAAGGGAATGTCTCCCTCAGTTTTTCTGTCTTTGTATAGCTGGGATAAAGTACACGAAAAAGGTTTCATACAGCAATCTTTGATGTGCCTAAAAGTCAACAAAATATGATAATTTAGTAACAAAAGATATTTTTGACAAAAGGAGCTATAATAGAATAGACAGAAGCCGAACATCAAAGAGGGTTGATTCATCCCTTCTTTAATGCTTGGCATTCTTTTCACCACTCAAGTCAAAACATAGGTAGTTGGCAACCAAACAAATCGGTTGTGTACCTGTTCATAGTTTAAATTATTTGTACAGTATGTTTAGTTGTATACATTCATTCAGTGAACAATGAGTTCGGACTGTTCGAATTATAGAATTCAAGCTACAATTGTTGTACTGTGTCAGACATTATGCCTATAGTAAGTAAATCTATAAGAAACTTAAATTAGTTCTTTGGACAGTCTAGTTGATTATGTTATGCTTTTTGTCTTTTTCTGGTCTCTTTCATTGTGTGAGGTTATATTATATATTGTAGTTGCTAAAGCTAAACCACTACTCATGTTTTCTCTTCACGAATTCCTCCCCTTATTTACACAATCTATTTACAGTCCCCAAAACAATGGCAGAGAGAGTGGTAGATTTAAAGACAAAATAAATAAAAATTAATGCTGTCGACACTATTTATTTATCTGCATTGTGAGATTATTATTATACTTAAAACACCCAGAGAAATGGTGGGAAGCCTTTTTATACCATTTCATACAGTTATTACAATTATTTGATCGTGCATCCTTTGGAGTGGTTTGAGATCCCAAGAAATCAACACTGTTGTAATGTTCCATCTTTAGTATTGCAAGGATAGTATACTATGACCTATAGTGCTTGGCTACATTCTTTCTTCCTGGATTAGTTACCCAAGTTTATTTTTAGTAGAAACTAAAGAGCAAAGATTTAACTTTAACAAAATTTCGATGCATCGTGACAGAACAATTTTCGTAGATGTCATCTGTGTAATAGGTTTTGCCATCGCCAACCTAGAACGCCACATCAACATCAACGCCTGCAACTATTCTATATAACCTTAGATTCAACAAAACTCGAAATGACAGAGAAACATCTTCCTCTTCTCTTAGTGGTCTAGCCTTCCGATACTAGTACTACCCCCAAAAAATATGTTGTCTTTGCTCCAAAACATTTATAACGGAAAAGTCAAATCGAGCAAAAGAGAATTTAAAATAATTAAAAGAGAAACAACAGAGGGAAAGACAAAACGATTGAGAAACGTGAGAAACAAAAACCCTCCTCCGCCACTCTTCCACCAAGAGCCTGGATATAAAAGTTGATAAGATGGGACGAAGAGAGTAGGAAACGGAAGACTTACACGAAAGCTACAAAGGGAACAGGAAGTGCTTTAGGGGAAGAAGTGAAAATAATGAAGATGAGGGTGTTAGTGAGGAGAAGGAGAAGTGAAAAACTTAATGGCGGCGAAGAATTTTCTGAGTGGTTGACAAAACAACCCTCACTAGGGTGTATTGGTACCCTGAAGGAAGAGGAAGAAAGAGAAGGAGGAGAAGACGTGTGTTTGCTTTTTTTCCTCTTTATTGATGGAAATTAGAAAAACGGGAAACGAGAAACGGAAGTAGATCTTAAAGGCCTTTATGAAAAAATCAAAAAACTTCGCTTTTCCTTCCTCTTCCGGTTTTTTTTAAAAAGCTCCGATATCATCTAGAACATCGTATCATGTTTTCCACTCCTTCCTCTCATTTCCTTCAAGGCGTTTAGGTGCTCTTGTATCCCCATTAGGAGACTTTCTATTATTTCGAAATTTGAAGAAGAGAAAGTCGACTTTCTCTTAACCCCGTCTCCTCCTATCTTTCCTTTACATATCCTTCCCTTCCTACCCGCTCTCCTTGGGATTCGATATTTCATTTCGAATCGAATCTTTTCTCTCGCTTTCCTTCTCCTTAACCTCCCACCCACCCCCACACGCACATTCCACTCGCGAATTTCCATTCTACTTTCTCTTTCCGTTTTCCGATTTTCAAATTTTTCCCCTTCGGAAGGAGTCGCGGCGTAGATGAGGGAGATGTGCAAGAGGAAGGAAGAAACCTTTTTGACTATGACTCAATATGTCAAATCCAGTGAATAAGTCAGAGTAATTCGGCTCTCTTTCTTTCTCCCTTCTCTCCCCTCACCTACTGTCTCTTTCTTTCTCTTCTTCTCTTCTCTTTCTTCTTTGCTTTCCAAATGTTTTCCGTTTGATTTTATGTTAATTAAATGACACAAAGATTCTTCGAAGAGAATTTTCTTTCATATTTTCATTCGTGAAAAGAGAAGATGAGGAGGAAGAGGAAGAGGAGGGAGAGTAGATAGATAGATAATGGTTTCTCGATTTGGTCTTTGTACACAAGGCTACTTTCAAAGATGGATTTTTATCTTGTGACACGTTTTGTCAAAAATCTTTAATTTAATTAATTAATGAAATAAATGAATCATAAAAGGAGGGGTGGGAGAGGGTAGTTTTGTTAGGACTACATTCCCAAATTTTAAAATATGAAAGAGATTTGATCTTTCTCTATCCTTGACTCTAAAAAATGAAAGGATTACCCTTCAAGATGAAAAGTCATTCAACTTAACAGCAGACGAAAAGATAGAAGCTTCATAACCCCCTCCCTTCCTCCCGATACATCCAAACTATCCCCAAAGCTCCAATATACACTTAGTGTCATCAACGAAGCCACCCAAATACAAATTTTGCTCAAAAATTGACTCCCAAAGAAACAGAGTTTCCCTTAAGGATGAAGTGGGAGTGCCAGCAAGACTCTCGAGGGTGTTACCTTTAAATCGATGACCTTAACGACCTTACCAACATCACCTTTCATGTCTCTAATAAAACGATAAAGGAGTAATAGAGGTTTTCGATGAAAAGGGTAGGAAAAGGAGGAGGAAGAGAGGGGAACAGGAAGTTATATTTTGTTATGTGACACGTGATACTTGTATAAAAGCCCAAACGAACAGAAGAGAAGGTAAAACTGTACAAGTCCGTCAGGGAAGAAGAAGAAGGAGAAGGAGTAACGTGATCCTTTATTAATCATGACCTCCCCTCTAACCCTATTCCAGCGCCGCGGCCTCCCCAGTAATTCTATTATAAATCAAGGCTCGATGTGGAAAATATTTATTGCCCTTGTGCTGCCTCTCTCTCTCTCTTCTGCCCCGTGCCGTGATCCACATTTTCGTTGCCCGCAAAAGGTGGGTCAGGAGGTCAATTGGTGGGGGTCCGCGTGACGTTAGCATTTTTTTATTTTGGAAAATCCAATTTCGCATATTTTATAGTTCTCTTTCATATTTATATTGAATAATTTGGCAACATTACAATTTTTCCTCTTTTTGATTTTCCCAAAACCCCTCCCACCAGATCTCGTTTCGCAAAACCTTCTCCTCTTCCTCCTCAGAATGACCTTTAGCCCCTCACCCAATCCGCCAAACCACTCAACCTAACCTATATGTTAGTCACGGGCATTAGTTCCAAGAAGAAAATATTCGTTCGTTTCCAGTTGTTCTTGCTTGATCGGAAGTTGATTCGACGTTTAGTTCAATTCAACTCATGAGACCCAAGAAGAAAAGATGTCTTCAGTTTTGTTGTAAGTTTCCAATCGTTTTCTGGGTCCTTATTAACCCAAAGCCTATCACTCCCTACAGGAAGTTGTTTTAAGATCTGACATGACCCAAATTATTTTATGCATAGCTTTAACACCATTAAGTCTAAGACGTAGAGAATTTTTATTGTATTCATGGAGTGGGGCTTCATCTTTAACTAAAAGTGGTCGATTGACCACTTAAAACGCCAATAAAACAAACCTGGTTTTACGATTCAGCAAAATTTTTATTTTCCTGTACAAACGGTATTAAAATATTCTGTGGTAACTACTTCAGAGGAGATGGAGGAGAAGAAAAAACAACAGGAAGATGAGAAGAATAAGTAGGTGTATAAAACCTGCCTTGCAAGAGAAAGTTATCGACACCTTCATGGGTAGCTGACAGGATGTACGCCAAATTCCTGACTTTCTCCCAGCCGGAAATTATTAAAAACTTAAAATGTTGCTGACTTACCTTGGAATTGTTGGAACCGCGACTTCCCTTCTTATGCAACTTCCTCGGTTCTCTCTTAACGTGTGGGTTCCAACAGCTACAGAACCCGTGTTTCTGACAGCACTTTAACTTGTGGCAACACGTACACTTTCTCAACATATTTTGGCAACACATCATGTTTAAACAGAACAAACTTCTGCAACCGCTGTTCAGTTTATACCAGGAATTCGAGAGAGTCGTTTTGAGTCTATCACAGCAGCCCTTCAACGTGAAATTCGGTTTGGCACAACATTTTTTTGACTTGGAATTAGGCTTAGACTTGGTCTTCGTCTTCGACTTCTTACCGCAGCATTGTTTCCCCTCGCAGCATTTCATTTTCATACAGCAACATTTGAACGGATTGTTCTCACCGCCACCGCAGCACTTCAACCTCGACAATAAGGAAGTTTTCGGTTGTCCGGCATCGAGGCCGGGTTTCTGACAACATTTCCCGCCTTTTAGGCATCCGCAACAGAAGAAGCAGGTCAGAAATCTCCAAATGGCCGAAATGAATCTTCGAAACTTCCCCTGGGTTTCCACTTTGTTAGGAACGTCTCCGTTTGGCAATCTGTAATGAGAAATATGAGAAGAGGTAAAGGAGTAATTGCTAAAGTTTTCTGAGGTCTTCGCGTGCCAACCTGATTAAAAACTGTTTTTAGTTACAATCACCTGACGTCGGTTTCTTTTCATTTTTTTCTTTCAAAATAATTAAAAAGTTTTTGTATAGCTCGGCTGTGGGCAGTGGAATGGGTAGCAGGGAACTTTGTCTAATGAGAATTCTCGGCACTAAGAAATATGAGCTTTCAGTTTTGTTTACTTCTTGAGAAATTAGACCTACGGGTTGTTCAATAACCCATTTCCTTCAGTGGACATGCTTAAAGTCTGTTTGTCAAAATTGTGACAACAGCAGGAAAAATAGGTAATCAGAATTTAGAGGTCAAATGTGAAAAAAGCCCTACAGTAGGTGTCCAATCAAGACATCTTCCATCACAGGAAAAATTTGAGACCAGGCTCAAGGATCTTGAAGTTTTGACACAAATAGAAACTTATAATAAGAGTGACAGTAAAAGAAAGTGGAAGTTAAAGCGTGCTTAGTTCAGCCAATTAATACCTGAAATGACCGGAAAGCTTCAATTCAACCAACCTGATTCGTGTACAGGTCGTTGTCATTAAACCTAAAAAGTACCGAAGGCTTCACCGTTTTCTTATGTTACTGTTTGCTTCAGGCGTCTATATTTCTCCAAAAGACAGAATAAGGAAGTAAAAAATGTAAAAAACTGAAAGGAAGAGGAGGGTTAATGAAGGAAAACAGAGAAAAGAGTTAGATAGGAGCTACAAAAAGAAGTGGAGAGAAGAGAAGAAAAAATAAATAAATAGAGAGGGAGAAAGAAAGAAAGAAGAGGAAAAAAAGGTGGGCAGAGAGAGAGAGAAAAGAGAAAAGTCAGAAGGTAGAAACAGAGAGAGATAAAGAAAGGAACTGAGAGATGAGTAAGTCAATAAGAAAGAGAGAGAGTGAGAGAGAGGATGAATGAGGAGAGGAGACGGAGAGAGTGGATGTAAAAAGAGAAGCAGAGAAAGAAGAGTGGAAGAAACAGGCCCAAGAGAGAGGAAGAAGAGGAAAAGATACAGACAGATAGAGAAAGGTGGGAAACACTAGACCGGAAGTTGTTTTTGAGCATCTTGGTTTTTCCGACAATAAACTCACAAAGCCATAATTATCTCCCCACACCCATTTTGTCTTGTTTCTTAGCCTCGCACTACAACAAATTGTAATATCGATTCAGATTTCTGCTTCTCAATAAACCGGAAGTCAAAATAACAACTAGATCCAGTCAAGCCCAAGCAAATATTATCAGGCAATTAATAAAACCGGATTTAAGGTGAGGTGTGTAACAGGCGTGTTGCAAAAACCGCGGAAAATAAATTCGAAGCCCACGCACAATTTTCGAATTTAAATAAAGTAAAATAATAAATAAATAAAATGGCGGCGATAACGGCTGAAATTTATTATCAGTTGAAATAAGTTTCGAAATATTTTTCTTAACAAGACTGACCGAGTTTTGGCGATCCTGACCGGCTGACAGCGACCTATTTACCGGGTTTTTCCAGTTGAAGGAGGTGAGTCAGGTGAAGGACACGTCACCGAATTTAAAGCGTGGTTGATGGACTCTCGGGTTAAATTTCTTAAAGGTCACATCGGTTATGGATGATTGGTTTGGGCTACTTAGTAAGTCTGATTTTTGTTGCTTAATGAGTCATGATTGTGCGGTGTTAAGAAAAGCTTCGACTGCACTAACTCAGAGAGTGGTGATTAATTAGAAAGCTCCTCCTCCTTCCCTGAAGAGATACAACAAAACAATTTACGACAATTTTGAGTAATATGAATACCACAAAGAAAATCAGAAAGATGTTTCCAAAGTATTTAAAGCTTCTGTCACCATCAAACCTCTGCTTCAAACAAATTTAAACAAAAATATTCTGAGGTTTATAGAAAACCCTAGAAGATAACAGAAAGGTGAACCTTTGAACCCTTCGTTTCCACTCCTCAACAAATTTTCCTTTTCAACTTTTCCTCCCTCACGACATAGAGGAATAAGAAAAGAGGTCAAGGCTCTCAGGCTGGAAATCCTAAGAGGAGAGACAAAACCTTTTCTCGACCAAAAGACAAAATAAATTAATTTCGCTTTTGTAGAGAAACAAAGAGAGGAGAAGGGGGTAGGGAGGGTGGCCATTGGAAAAAGAACCGCAAATTAGTTGGCCGTTAGGCGACGTCTCTGTGGTTTGAGGCTAGGTTTCGCATGGAATTTCCAGCCCCCCAGCCACCACCGTCGTCGTCGCCGCAGCACCAAACCCTCCTGGAATTCCTCTCTTGGAAATGATTCGACTTTTGGGGTGGTCCTCCGAGAAATCCATTTTGCCCCATCCACCGACCCGTCCGCAAAAACCCCTTAAGCTTAATTTCCAAGTGGAGAATGAAGAGAAGTTGGGAGAAAGTCTAGCGTGACCTAAACACTTCAAAAATGACCAAAAGGCCATTTGCATTAATGGTCACGCATGCACTGATTCATTCTCCCTCTCTCATGTCAGAATCGATTTTTCACGAAAATTTTCTTTACCAGCACGCGCCCTTTCTTAAACCCCCTCCCACCCGCGCCACAAACCCGTTTCCATCAACCATCATTCTTATGGATTTTAAGTACCGTTTCGACATTCAAAATCCAGTAAAAACTGCTCAACACTTCTCCAAAAACTTTCTGTTCAAACCGATCACCATGATGACAGCGCACATGGCGGAGGCTTGATGTACTAAAAACGACCGTTGAACTTTCCTAACGGAAAATTTTATTAATTGTTTTTTATTTATTTTTTTGTGGGGTGGAAGGGGGGTTTATTGCTGTAATATCAATTTCAAAAAGAGAAAAATCCAATTCAAAATTGCTTCTCTGTTTTAACACTTGCGTTTTATAAACGTTTCGCAGTCACGACCTTGAAAATTAATGAAATAAATGAAGGAGAGAGTCGAAAGGGCGTTACCTTCAATTTTTCTGTATTTCTGTTTTGCTTTTCCCAGTAATTTGAAATTTACTTTGATTTCCCGTTTTTAGGCTTGCCAAGGCAAAATTTTATTTCCTTTCTTACAAACTTGACGTTGAACGATATAAATATATATATACTCAGTAGAGGTTCTAGATGTGCCTGAGTGCCTGGTTCCACAAAGGAAAGGCCAATATTGAGGGTTAGAATGGAGGGAGAGACAATCATTAAGAAGAATTCTATGTCTCATTGAGAATAATGGCTCACACAGACGGAGGCTGTAACGAAACTGGGCACCAAACTCTAGCAGTTCATACTTCGGAGATTTAAGAAAAACAACAGTACAAACAAAATAATTATAATTTCTAGGAAATGTATAATAGCTACAACCTAATATAACTACAAGAAAAGTTCTTTATACCAAAAAAGAAACGAACTAGACAAAGACAGAGAAAACTCCAACAAAACTTTCTGACACACTTCCAACACTTTGATTGGTCGTCTCGAGAAACGACAGCGATCGAACTCAGCAGGTTTGGAAAGTCTCATCAGCCCCAAACAGCCTTGACCGATTTTTTTTTCTTTGTTCTGTCTTTATTCAGTAAATATACGGTACAAGACACGACGTATAGCTGTACAATAATGGAAGAAGATTTCAGACGAAAACTAGCGTTCTACTCATACACCAAGAGGTCCACAAATTAAGGAGTGTCTTTCCTGCTCAAAAGGGAGATGAAAGGAGCATAACCGAGCAAAATCCAGGTCTTGAATAGCTGAGACAGGAATTAGTAATAGACAGAAAACCGGTGGAAAGAAAACTCAAACCCCATGCAGGTTTGGTAGAAAATCTCAAATTGAAAACGGAAGGAATGTTGAATGAAGTGAGAAATCAACCACACAGTAAGAGATCGAAGTACTACTAGCAACAAGAAAAAGAAGTGCCAGTAAAGGTTTGAAACTTCTAGTCGACCGAAACAGACGAAGAAGCGATACTCATAACTGTTTCCAACCAAACTCAATATATCCTCTGCGAGAAAAGTTTCAAAACTCATTCTAACACCAATTTTCGAAAGCTTTCAGCAAAACAAGATTTTCAAAACGTCCAGACAGTATATTAGGTTAGGTATACAACATTCTGATTCATAAAAAAAATTCAAATTTTTTAAAAAAAGGGCTCAAAGAACTTGAAAATTAAAACAAAAAGTCAAATCTCTTCGGGAAAATTTAGAAACCACGTGTCGTAGGTTAAGCAACAATTAATTTATACATATTTAGCATGAAAGCTGTTAGAGAATAGAAAAAGTGAAGTGAAAGGTCTTCAAGGTGATATAAAGACGCTTTGGTGACATAAGAGCTTTAGAACTCGGTGAGAAAGTTATATGTAGGCCTGATTCGAAAGCTAAGGTGTTAGGCTGTGGAGTTTCAAATGTTGGAACAAAGAGAAAACGCGAGAGAGGGTTTTCCGGTTGGGCTTAGTTGAAACAGTGACGTCAGGTGTTGTCTTAAAGTTCGGCAACAAAAGGAGAAGAAGAAAACCAATAAACAAATTACCTGTCTTCCTCCCAGGCCAAATTGGGTGCCTGTCTCCTCGGCGGAGAATCCCGAAGATTATTTGGACTTAAAACTTCCATATCCGGTTCCGCTTTAATAACTTTCGTCGCAGATGTAATTTCCCCGGATAAATTATCCTTCTTGCTCCACTTAATTGAATCTTTGCTGGATGCTTTAACCATTTGCGAGTTTACATTTTTCGCGGAAGACTCATCCGCGGTATCACTTTTCGATTTCACTTCCGGTCCACTGACTTCGGATTTGATGGGATTCGCAATCGCGGTCACGGGTTCCTTCGTCGATTTCCCTCTGTTTTCGATTTCTTTTCTTGCGAGATTTCCCGTAAGAACTACGGTGGAGGAAACGGAACTCAAACTGGAGGAGGTGACCGTGGTGGGGGCAGCGGCGATCGATTGGGAATTTTTCATCGAGTTGGAGGAGAGCTCTGCGGATGTCGACGGAGTGCTGATCGTTGGGGTTATGATCGGCGAAGGAGAAGCCATCGTCGGTGGGGCGAGATGGCATTTGTCCGGCTGGAAGCAAGGAACTAGTTTCTCTGTTGATTTCTCTTCCGGTTTGCCCTCTTGCT
Organism: Columbicola columbae; assembly: GCA_016920875.1. NCBI lineage: Eukaryota > Metazoa > Arthropoda > Insecta > Psocodea > Philopteridae > Columbicola > Columbicola columbae. Next base: position 3,184,622 of record JADMLL010000005.1, on the reverse strand, counting down.
TGTTGGTGGTAACGTCCTTCGACTTTGTGTCTTGCTTGGTTGTGATGACATCTTTCGGTTTGTCCGTCCCCGTTTTTTTATTGTCACCTTCTTCCGGTGGTTTTTTCACTGTTTCTAAAATTTTATCACCTAAACTAATCTTTGGACCGTCTGAATCAACCTTCTTCGGAGCCTCGCTCTCCGATTTTTGTGTTTCGCTTTGAGGTTTCTTTGGAATTTCCGGTTTCTTTTCCGTTGTTTTCACTTCTTTTCCAGAACTCTTTTCCTTTTCTTTTGTTATTTCCTTCGTTTTACCTTTCGCACTTTTTTTATTCTGCTCTCCGCTTCCCTCGTCCGCTTTTAAGGTTGTTTTTAGTCCAATTTTCTTTGGTGGTATCGGAGGTTTTGCTGACTTTTTCACAGTCGTTTGTTTTTGCTGAGTGTTTGTTTCATTCTTTTCTGTTTTCGTCTTTGCTCTCGGTGTCGGCGAAACCGGAAATATTTTCTTGGCCTCCTGTATTTGTTTCTCTTTCTCCCCTTTGCTCACTGCCAATGTTTCTCTCTCTTTTGAGGAAACATCTTTCTTTTGCTTTACCGATGAAGTTTCCTTTTTATCAACTGAAGATGTTTCCTTCGTTTCTTCTTCATTCTCAATACTATCATCTGTTGGTGCTGCTTCTGATTCCTGTTTTGATTGATTATCTTCATCTTTTGCTGTTTCTTTTGAAGAATCTTCCCCTGATTCTGTAACTATGACATCGTTTTCGTTCTTTGATTCCGTTTCTTCTTTGTTTTTCTCATCTTCTTCTTCAGCCTTCTCTGGCTGTTTGACCGTTTTGGTTGTTTTAGCGACTCCCTTTTTGCCAGAACCTTTCATTGGTGATTTGGGAGGTAAACCAATATCCCGACTAATTCTAGGTCTGTCCTCGCGAACATTTCGGACAGGTTTGATTCCTGGTTGTCTTTTTGGTGAATCCGACGGTGAAGGAGCTCTCGAGTTGGGTCGAGTCGTACTCGGACTTTTGAAGCCGTGGCCACGAAACGGACTGACTCTTCCAGAAGGAGAACCAGGCCTTGACTGAACGGGCGTTTTTATCGTATCGCCGAGAATAACAAAAGACGAAGCTTCCTTGTTTTTGGCGCTTTTTGGCGGCGCCGTTCGGTACATGGTAGGAGATGAGGAACGGACGTAATTTGGTCTCTCCATGATCATGTACGGATCGGGAGGAAGAAGAGTGATGGCGGGTTCGTTTCCCTTCTCATCTCTCTGTCCTCGAGCTCGTCTTTTCAACGGATACGATGACTTTTCGTCGATTATTAGATAACGTGATGGTATCATAATTCAATAAATAAATAAATAAATCAAACAACAACAACAAAGAAACTTTTTGTAACTTTGTTCCCTTCCACTTTTCCCTCAACTCCCTCGACTTTTAAACAAACCCAAAACAACTTTTAGGACTGGTCAAATTCGAAAGCACCAAAGTGCTGTAGAAAATTCTTAAGAAAAACATGACGCACCAACAAACAACAAAAACAAAACAGATCCCCGCGAATATTTGACCACCGCAATCGGTGTAAAACTAAATAACGGATTCACGGCGTCCATTCGTTGGCCTCATAGCACGAAACGGTCACCTCAGTTCCTCTTAAAAAAACCTAAGGGAAGTGAAAGGTGAACAATGGAGTGGGAAGTCTTCTTAGGATGTAAGAAAACGCGGGGGTAAAAGATAAGAAATCATGCAAGGAGAAAACTTTGCGCCGGTTGTTTTCAACCGCGGTCAGAAAATTAATGGAAATAAGAAAATTGCAAATTTCGACCGAAACGGGTGGGGGTAAGGAGAGAAAGAGAGAGAGAGAGATGGAGGACTAACGAAAGCATTCCTTTATTCTCATTCGCCTTTCCAGCCCTGTCCTACCCCCTAACTCACTCACTCTTCATGCGTTTTGTAATTTGTTTGTGGTTTACCTTAAGAGGGAATATGTCAGCAATTAATCAAACGAATGAACAAAAATGTTTTACGAGGCTCGGGGGTGCTTGGGGGCTGAAGAGGTGGCTGCTCTCTATAAAGAACACATCTCCACGGGGGTGACTGTTGGTCAACTGAGTTTTCAATGGCTTTTCTTCTAAATATCAAGCGACTTTTTCTGATTTGGTTTTTATACGACCTCCACCTCTTCCTCCTTTTCATGTAAATAACTTTCTTGATTGTATAGTTGTACAACAGTGGAAAAAATTAGTCGATGAAGGCCCTCAAACAAACCAAACAGAACACGAAAACAATTTCCAATCATCAACTCCTTCCGCCTTCCAGTTCAATAACCCATAGTAACGCCGCATTGTGATTAAAACCGTTTGAGTCACCAGACACCCGTTAATTCGGGCAACAACCCTTTAGAAGGCAACATAAAACCTCGGGAAGAAGAAAGGGAGTAGAAAAGGATTTTTTCCATAATGAAAACCGATTCGGTTTCCGTTTCCCTTCATTTCGAAACCTTCGCGAAAAAGCTGGAAGGGTGGGTCTGGTGGTAGCGAGGAACTAATTTTCTGAATTAAAAAGATTGGAGGTCTAATCATGGCCATTTTGATGAAAACAACTTTCCCTAACGAGATTCGCTTCTCCGATGATTTATAATCGATTTAAGACTTTTTCTCAGGGCTCCGCCCAGCCACAGACCGGAACAAAGTCTCCCTGATTAATGATACCATCCTTTTTGATTTAATAACCGAAATTAGTTGAAAATTATTTGAGGAAAGTTGTTCGATTTTCAAGGACAAAGTTAGCCCCTGTTAATAAGACTCGATGGACGTCATATTGAAAACACGCCCAGAAGAATATTCGCGGAATTGGTTTCGAAGCTGTGGTGATGTTAAAGGTATATTGAAGTATGTTTCATCCTAAATTGATCAATTTGGTTAGTTAGTTTGAGTTTCGATCCAGTTTTTCACCCTTGGGTACAACAGGATGCCGGAGGATCGACCCTAACTTCCTCTGTCAGGCGCTTTAACTACTACATCACAGGCCTTCTGCCAAAACGACTAATTTACCCTATTCTCGGTCATTTTAATCCTGACCCATCTTCCAGAGTGGAAATGAAGGTAAAAACCTAACCAGGTGAATTGTTATTGGTCATCGATGGTTGATATCTTACAGTACAGAACTCCAACAGAAAACGAAGCGCTTACTTACCGACCTTCAAACGATACAAAACAAAAATAGGACAAGTGGGTTGTGAGAGTCCTCAACATCATTCTTCGTAGAAGTTTAGATAAAATTTAACGAAACAGTTCAGTACCATTTCGTAAACAATCAAACCCCCATTACACTTAACCCAATACCAGAATATAGGTTTAAAGTATGTGGGCCTACAGTATATAAAATATCAGCCTTCTTCTAATGTAATCCGTATAACTTATGAACAATTTAGATCATTTGTAAGTTAAATCTGATAAAGATATCATGTTCTGGTATCTTGTGTATCAAAAACTATAGCTGTCGACACTCCGGGAGGACTTAACATCAATCAGTTAGTTAACAACTCGGTATAAGTGAATGACAAGTTTACAATCATAGTTCGGTAAGTGAATCAATATATACTAATCATACCAACTTACGTTGCAAGAAGTAGCCTGTAAATGTAGATGTTCAAGTAAGTTTCAAGATTTTAGTCTTTAATCTTTCTAATATTTTTTTCCTCGTCTTGTTTACTACCACCTGTCTCTCGGTAAGAAACATAAGCAGTTGATCTAGCTTTAAAGAAGTTTTTTATCTACGAAACATACCGGTATCTTAGTCTCAGGTATTGGTTTATAGGATATACAACGAATTCGATCTGGAGGAGAGAATAAGATTATAATCTAGCAAGAAGAGAGTGAAAGAAAGTAGTTATGAAGAGGAAGAAGTAATGTAGATAAACTACATACTGGATATTATAGGAACTGTGAAGTAAGGAAGGGAATATAATGGAAAAGAGAGTTTGAGAAAAATTCGAAAAATAAATCAGAAAAGATGTAGCGAAACAGAATAAAAAGAAAAGAAACAACAAACGAAAATATTTTCTTATATTTTCTTTAAAATTTATATTATAATTATATAAGAGTGTTAGCAACAAAAATAAGCGCGCAAAGTCCTGGAGAACGCTCATAGCTGACGTCAAAAAACAATTGACAACAGAACTTAGGGTACTATCGTGAATGTTTATAAGTTTCAATGCTATAGTTTGTTACATTCATATTATAAGATATACTATATGATGCTATAAGTCAATAGTTTTCAAAGTATATTTATATAAAATAATTCAAGCAATGCTCCCCCTCCAGAGCCCAACAGACTGACTAGCCAAATCTTTTTCTTCTTCCACAACAAGAAGACCAAAGGAGCCTGGTTTTGTGAGGCTGAACGACCTTAACGAACTGGGAATCACAAAAACTCGACCAGTAGAGTTTCCAGGAGAAGCTGAAGAAAGGAAGAAGATCCACAGTGAGGGAATAAAGGTCTACTGGGCGAAGAGGAAGTGGCAACCCAAAACTCACTGGATCTACGTGGTTCCAAGTCAGCCAATTCTGAAAAAGATCCAAGCAATGCAATAACACTTCAACAAGAGTAACAAAAAAGAAAAGGACAGAGACAGAACAATAGGAATTTTAGAAAATGAAACAGACAGAGGAGAAATAAAATTCTAAACCAGAAAATTCGAAAAAAATAGATACTAAACTGAACTACACCCAAAGAAGAAGAGGAAAAAAACGGACGCCCACAATAAGAACAAAGTATGAATAAAAGTCAGCAAAATGTAATAAAAAAGAAGGAAAGAAGAAATTAAAGACGAAAAAGAAAACACGATACACAGAAAATAGTCTAATAACTTTAAGGGTTAAATAGACAAGATCGCGTGCTTTGGAAAGAATGAAGATGGATTAGTCAAACCAAAAACTTTACTGTCAGCCTTCAGCCAAAAACATATAATAATAATTTCAGAATCCATAAAAATATTTTCCTTCCCATAACTAAGTAATAATACAGCTAAAGAAAATCAATATAAAACCGGAAAACATTTCAGGTTCAGGTTCACAAAACATCAAACCCATGTACTGACCAACTTAATGACTAAATTCTATCAGATAGCTAGAATTACAAAATCCTAAATCAATCAATGAATGGTTATAGTAGATAAAAGCCCCAAAATAAAACGAAATTTATCTAAGACAATTTGTCGCCCGCCATTTTGTACAATTCCAAAAATTTCCGAGTCTGTATGGCTCTCCCTTTGACTAATCTACCAAGGAGGAGGCAAGCTTGATACAAATTTTCCTCCGAATCTGTCATCGGTTTCTCCACCTCCGGAGTGGGTGGTTCTGGTGTCGGTGGCGGAACGGGAATCCTCAGTGTTAGAGGTGTCAACGGTTTTTCTTCTTCCACGTCAAAATCTTTAAAAGAAAACAAAATTGGTTCGAAAGACAACGCCAGAAGATTTTCTACTTTGGGAAAGTAACATATCAAAACAGACCTTTTCTTCCATGTTTCCTCAAGCACAACTCGATTTTCCCAGGTTTTGAGAGTCTTTCCCGGTGAAACCCGTTGAATTTAGGTTTCAACATGTCGCTCAAGTAGTTTTCAAGAATTTTTAACCCTGAAAATGTTTTTTAACCAAAAATATATTTCTCAGAAAGAGTTGAGTAGTTATTGAACTGGACGAAGAGGAAAAGAGGAAGGAAAAGCGATGTTCCAGTCTTTCAGGAGGAACTCTTACTCCCAAGCAACCGTCTTTTTGGATGCAGGCGAATCTTGGGTATATGTAGTGATGTCAGGATACGGTGTGATTGTGTATTATATTAATATTAGTAGTGTTCTTTCGCAAAACAAGAGAAGAATACGTAAATAATAGGTAAAAATTTTAAGTGAAGAAAGAAAAGAGTGACATAAATTAAATATCGAGGAAAAAAATTATTAAAAAGGAAAAGAAGTGAAGAAAAACAAAAGAAAAAGCTGAAGATCAAGAAAAGCTAAATCGGAAATATAAGAAGGTAAGATGGAAGAAAGAGAAAAAAAAGGAAGAAAACCAAAATAAGAAAATAAAAAAGAAAGAAAGACAATCATAAACAAGAAAAGAAAGAAGTAGAAATGAAATGAACAGAAAAGAAAAGAAGGGAATAGGAAGAATAAGAAAAAAATAGAAAAAGAAGGAAATAGAAAAATAAATAAAGAGAAAAACAAACAGGAGGAGAAAGGAAGGAAAGGAAGGGAAGAAGGAAAATGAAAGATAGAAAGAGAACAAGCAAAAGAAGAGAAAAAGGGAAATTGTTTTCGCGTCAGGTTTTAAGGTTTTACCATGAAATCTTTTCAGGTATCTGCACTGAATGTCTATATTCTCATGACCTCTGGAAGGATTTTCTCCATGTCGAAGCTTTGGAGCGTACAATTCAGAAGTTTTGTCCTCATGAACTGCGATTATATCTTGCTTAACCCTCCGACAGGAGGTCGTTCTTTTGCTGACTTTATTTTCCGCAAATCTGGAAAAAAAGGTTTTCCTAATAAATTACAAATATTCCTTGGATCACACTTAGATCACGAGTCTCTAAACAATCTAGGATACTGTCCAGGTGTCGGCCACCATTTTTGCTTCCAATGGCAGTTTATAGTTGACAGTGATAGCGCCTTTTGTTATTTAACAGTGAACGCCACAACATATAGTATCTTACAGTAGTTAAAAGCGCTATGAAGTTACAGTACAGTTACCATAAAATTGGAGATATCCGTTCTAGCTCTTCATGCAAAACCTTGAATTAAAAAATTGAACACAGGTTTGAGCAGGTCCATAGGAAGCCATCTTGAAGCTGCCAGAACTTCCTCCCAAGATCCTTCTCCCATAAGCTCGTTATGGGAGAGAAAGTTCTAGAAAGTGTGCTCTACAACTGGATTACAAAACACAAAATTTCATTTGTATTTCGCTTAAATTACAATAATTTTTTTAAAAGAGAGATGAGCAATCTATTAATTAAATTAAATTAAAAGATTGTTCATTATTTATGAAACGAATCTCCGCACGAGGTTGTATAACTTATAAAACAAAGATCTCAGATGCAGCATTTACAAATAAATATCTTCTACAAGTGTGAATTACAACGTTTATGAAATAAATTGTTCATTAAATTGTGCACTATTTATGAAATGAAGTTTTTCTGATTTTGTACATTAATTATGAAAGAAAATTCTTTTAACAATGTGCAATATTTATGAAGTAAAGTTCTGCCACTAGCGCGCAGTATTTATCAAACAAACCTTCCTAAAAGATGTAAATTTGCAGTCTGTATGAAACTAATTAACGTAAAAAGTGTGCAATACTTATGAAATGAAGCTCTTTTGAAGTGTGCAGTATTTATGAAATGAAGAATTAAAATTAAGGATATTTCTAATGAGGTAGAAAATTTTTATTGTGTGTCAGGTAGCAGTGAGCATCATAAAATGATCTGTAGGTGCTACGGTGGCCGGGGCTACAGGGTGAGAAACCCCTGACTTAGATTAACTAGAAAGCTTTCCCCAACCTGAAAAGCCAGGGAAATAAAAGCTCTAAGCCAAAAACTTCTAAAAAGAAACAGGAAACAGACAGAAAGGTCAAAGTTACCGAGGAAGACACGAAAGCTTACTTCTCATCAACTGATGATTCCAAACACCAATCTTCAAATCGTTTTCCCTCCTCCTCGACCTATACGATCTCTGGAGTCTGAGGAAAATTTGATTTTCCAGATTTTCCTTAGCTTCCTCCATCATTTTCTTTGAAAGTCGAATTCTTTCCCGATTGACGTCATCAATTTTCGCCTCCCTGAACGCGGTTTCGTTGTCCGCCATTCTTATAACTAAACTCTTCCTTCTCGACTCGTTTTCCTTTCCTCTCAGTCTACCAAGAACGTTTTCCCAGGCTAATTTTTGTCGTGTCTTTTCAATTAACGCCACTTCTTCCATTCCCGGTGGGAAATTCCTTTCTGCCAAAAAAAGAAAGTGGAAAGTAGAAGTTTTCCCGAGGAAAATGAGATTAACATTTCTTCCTCTTTAATGTTATAAACAAGATAAAAGGAAAATGGTTTCACGGTTCGTGAAGTAAGTCGAACACAATTTTTTCTCCTGTCGGTTCTTATTTCTCTCTTTTCCTTCCTCTCTCTCTCTTTCTTCTTTCATCATTGTTTCTTTTTACATGTCTTTTCTCTTATTTTTAATTCTATTTCTCTATTTATTCTCTTTTCTTTTGTTCCCTCTTCCTTGATTTCCCACTCTTCTGTTCTCTTTTCTACTGTTCTTGTGGTTTCGTCTTGTTTTTTTCCTTCATCTCTCTTTCTTGTTGCTTTTTAATTTCATTTCTTGCGGCAGAGAAATGTTCCAAAACTTTCCCGAATGATTTTCTAAAATCGCAGCAGTAGAACTGGTGGAACACCATTCATGAGACATGAGCAAGGGGCATCGATCTAGTTTTGAAGCTAAGATAAGCTTAGATCTCTTCTCCCAGTGTTATCGACTACAATAAAACTATTCCGAGAACTTTTGGAACAGACTCTACATAAGAAAAGGGGAAAGAGATGAATGGACACAAGTCTGACTCGAATGACACGAATTAATTAAGCACGGGTCATACGAAAACGGTACAGGATTTGTTCCAAAAGTTCCCGGAACTGTATATATTTTTAAAAGTACTTGATGCAATCAGTTTAGAATATTTTAAGAACTTTTCAAACTTTCGTCTGTCGGTCTCGTTTTAAAGTTGAGATCCTCCTTCTAATTTCTTCATCCTCGACAGCCAGCGTTGTCAAGGAAACAAAAAGTTATTTGCGGAAACTTTTGGGACCGATTCTACATAAGAAAGGAAAAGCAAGATGAAGAACGAAAATCTGACTCAAATTACTCGAATAGATGAGAGTCATAGGAAAACGATAAGAGGATTTGTCCCAAAAGTTCCGGAAATGTTTATATTTTTTGTAGTATTATATACTATAAGTTTACAATTTTTTTTAGAACTTTCCAAACTGTCAGACAGTCTCGTTGTACAGCCAGAGATCTTGTACAGAGTCTGTATTTACAATAATTTTACAAAATTTTAAGTCTCTTCGTTGGTTCTGTCTTCCTTGAAACAACTTTTACTTTCCACTTCGATAGTATCCTGGGACTAAGTGACTCAACAAGATCAAAACTCTTACCGAAATCAAACCAATCAAGAGAGAGCAATTCCTCGAGAATTTTTCCCTCAGCTCTGATCTCATGTTTCCACGGAAGAGTTTGTGTCTCAGACTCTCGAAAATCAGTCTGAACTCCTTTAGGAATCATCTTGGCAGTTTCCACGGGAAGCGTGATTATCATGGCAGGTTTTTCCTTCTTGAGAACTCCATCCAAAGAGGAAGAAGGTTCCGATCCACTTCCAAAGGTGACTTTCTTCGGAGATCCTTTCCTGTTTCCAGGTGAACAACGACCGTCGAATAAGAGGAAAAGTGCTTACGGGAAGGTCTGAAAACCATAATCAAGTTTCAAAGTTTGTCTTTGACTATACGCCTCTCGCCTCCCCAAATTATGAAACTTGGAAAGCTTACTGTCTATAAAACAAGGTTCGATGGGATCCCTGCACTTCCATCATTTGTCTCACGTCGTCGATTTTCTTAAGCTGTCGGATATCCGGTTTCATCAAAGTTGGTTTCTCGCTTAGCTGTTTCATTCTCATCAAGCTTCTGGGCCTCGTATCGCTGAACATGGTTTCGTAATTCGCGCATAATTTCTGGAAAAACACATCCATGCGTACAAAGGACGAAACAAAACAAATCCTTACACCGACAGCAAACCAAACGAAAGGGAAAACAAACCAAAAACGAGGGAAATCAATAAAAAGAAGAAACAAAAAACAATAAATAAATAATTTAGATTTTAATTAAGACTTTAAAGGTTAGATTCGCTGGCGGAAAATATTCAAAAGCTCGATGGAAAATTTTTTAGTTTTTACACATAGCTCAAAGGAACTTTTTAGAAAAGTTTGGTTGGAAAATTGTTAGGAAATTTTTCAACCGGAGGGAGTTTTAATAAATTCGAGGAAAATTCGAGGAGCTTTTGAAGAGGTTACTAGTAAGGAAAATTGTTTAGCAAAAAAGGGGAGGGGGTTAAGAGCAGCTTTTGTCGAAAATTTGAAGGGAATTTTCAATTTGGCTGAATTTTTTCCCCATTTTGGTTTGTTTGCTTGCCGGGTGGAAAAAAATTTTTTTTCTCCTGGAACATTTCGAGAATTTTGTTTAGAGGGCGGATATATTGGAACTCGTGGAGAATTTAAAATATTTTGGTATTTTTTTGGGATTTTGTTTAATTTTCGTTTTCACTCTCTGGCTTTTAAATCTTCCTGCTGTTTACGGTACTGCTTACTCTTTCCTTCTTTTTTCTCAGTCTCGTTTGGTTCTTTTATTTTGTATACATTCTTTCTACTGTTGTCTCTTTATTTCTTTTCATCTGTTTATAGTAGTTAGTATAGTTATAGTTATACTGCAGTTGAGTTTTAATACCTTTTTCACCCTTTATGGGTATAACAGGATACGGGAGGAGGATTTGACCTCGTGACTATAACTTCTTAGTCTGGCACTTAAACCATTCCACCATAGATCTCCCGCATTAGGGATAATTAAACAGATTCTCCTCCAGACAGTGCAGTCCTTAGCCTGCCGTTACAGAGTCAGACTGAAAGATACTTAGCCGATGTCACTTTTATATACCAATCTAAGAACCAGAATCATGAACTTTTTCAAATGATATAATCCAATTCCAAAAATTTTGGTACCTAAATTTTGCCCACCAGTTATTTAATTGAAATGAAATGAGAAGGAAAATCACTCAAAACACAACAACAACAACAAAACTACATACGTATTCCCTTTTGGGTGGCGCCGTTTTGGCTCCTCTTCCCGAAATGTTTTTCTTTTTCAGGTTCGACAAATTTTCCATCTGGAAAGTACAAAATCATATTATAATTCGAACATAGTTTTGTTATTTAAGGTCTTTATATTAGGGAAAAGGAGGAAAGGGAAATAAAAAATGAGGATATTTACCCCCAGTTTGATTTTTTTAATGTTAATTAGATTTTAATGTTATTCTCAGTTCCCTCCTGTCGTTTCCTGGTAGTGCTATCTTCAGGTGAAATGTTTTTTTTCCTTCTTCACTTTCTTAGTGACATTTTCAGCCCTTCTAAAAACTTTTACTCAAACCTAAACTAATGTTTTACTCTCCTTGATATACTGAACTGTGAATTAAACTGGAATACTTAATGCTGACTACATTTTCAAGCGTTTTGTCGGGTTGAGCAATCAAACCCCAACACAGATTTTAGGACTATTGGAAAGTTCTGTCCGTTTTTAGAATAATACAAAAGTATAAAATTTATCATACCTTTAATAATGTTTATTGAACAATATAATTGCCATCATTATATGACTTAAGTATATCGACAATGTTACCAAAAAGGTTTTGCTCTAACATGATCTTGAGTGTCGTCCTCAATTAAAGACGGCCGCCCAGAGCGAGGTTCATTCGAAAGGTCAAAATCATCTAGTTGAAATTTCTTGAATTATCTTCTGTAAGTTTTACCAGAACCTGTATCTTCATTCAAGACATTGGACAGATTATACACTCCCCCTGTATCATCTCTTTCCTATTGGACTTTATACAAATTCAGTGGCTGAAATGAACTTCAAATTTGTCAATCAGTTAACCCGTTGTGGTATTAATACTAACACGAATCATATTCGTTGTAGTTCATTTGTTAACTCAGTATATATACCGTATAGGTGATAAAACGAGAGAACCAAAAAAGCGTCAAATGAATATATGCAAACGTGTTGATATAACGTTATCGGACAGAACTTTCCGGTAGACCAAATATATATGTATAACTGTTTCACAAGTTTCCAAGGCGAGAAATCTGGTTTCAAGCTAGACTTAAGAAGTAGATCCAAGTCATACAAGGATGTTCCAAGAAGAAATCTAAAACTTACCGTGAAGCTTTGTAGTGATCAATCGTTTAGAAAGAAGAAATACACAATGGAATCAATAAAAAGACCAGATCAAAATGGCTCAAGTTAACGACTTTATCTAAAAGTGGTGAAATATAACAAACGAGCTTTTTAGAACAAAATTAGACTCATGGCACTCACAAGCAATTTTTTTACTACATAAAAGGAGGAGAAAATCATTCACTCACCTTTGATTAGAGTCAAAGAGACTTCTCTAAAGAATTAAATACTTCTAGACTTCTCCGAAGCGAAAGCTCGCGCCTTTGCATTGATTTACCAGGACAGGGTAGTCTAGGAAACGGAAACAAATCCGCGCTTGGCACTTTAGAAACCAAAACTTTCAAACAGTCGTTCGATTCTTCTTTTTATTACAAGACTTCTTCCTCTACCTTATAAATACCCGAACTTCCTGGAGCTTATGGGTTGCTCCTGGGAGAGTGATTTTTCCAAGCCCACTATTCGACTCCAATCTTTCTTTCACTATCACTTCCCGTAGGCAAATGCCCGGGAATCTTTCTCTCTAGCCCTCTCTCCTTCTATATTTACTATCCTATCATCTTCTCTCTTCTCTGTCCCCTTTCTTTTCTTCACTCTTCCCCGAGATGGTTTTTAGCTGCCCCAACAGCAATACTCACGGAGACTACTCCAAACGGGGTTCCTCCTTAACTGAGGGAGTTGCTACAGTGAATTTAACACTATGACAGACTGTTATTACAGGCTTTACATCTATCTGAAGATGGAGCTTTCGACTTTTTCTCATCTTCTTCCATTTACAAGCATTAAAAACCCATTTCTTCTTTGATTCTTTATAATCTTAAACAAATTCATTTCTTTTAGTGTTTTGAAGCTTTTTTGACAACTAAAATTCTACCCAGCACCTCTTACAATATACTGTATCTGATAAATTTTTTTCTAAAATTTAACTGACTTCTAAAAACGACTAAACAACTTGATTTTACAATCGTAGAAAAAAACTTTTCAGAATCAGCATTCGACACAAAAAACCCAAAAAATTCAAACATAGGTAATAGAACAGAACAACAGAGACATTAATTATTTAAAAATTCAAATTAATTTTCTATTGACTTTAAAGGAAAATAATCGGAGGCAGACAACCTTTTTCGGGTACATCATAAGCTCACACTTTATCTTCATTCTTCTAAAAAAAAATCATTTTTCTAAAAATCTTCAAAAGGTTTCACTGCTCCGAGGAATACACTTAGACGACTTTCAAAATAACTCGATCCGTCACTAATTACGTTCCTATATAGTCACAATCACAAAAATCAAGTCACAACATTCACTACTCAGACTGAAGACGATTACCGAGTGGTGGGAAGGAGACGAAAGATTTTGAAAATATTTAGTCTTACTCTCTCTTCCCACCCCAACGTTCGAAGACCTGAAACACTAATTATTCAATTAAAAAAAAAATTTATTTACACTTGTTTATGAGTCCTAATGTTTAATATCAAAACATTTTGTCTTTTGCAACCCCCCTTCATCCCCAAAAAATTGATTTTCACTTTCGCGAGAAAATAAACCGGAACGATTTTACAATCTTTTCCTGGTTTTAGGCCGGCACTATTTCACCAAACCTAATTTTTTTCGCTTCTATTTCGTAAATTAACAGTCTCCACATTTTTACAACGAAAACTTCCGCTTCCTCGTCTAAAACCTAAAAAAAAAGACAAAGATCAGACAGGTAGCAAGAACAAAATGGGAACGGGGCGAAAGAGAGTGACCCCTACCATTTGTACGTCGTCCAATATTCCCTGAGGCTGACTACCCGCCAAAACCTTCGAGCAAATGAAATCGACTAAAGTGGGCTCTGGCTCACCGATGTACTCGATTATCTTCTTATTGATCCAGGGCCTTATTCGCCTTTCCATTAATTGCTGAGAAAGAAGAGACAAAAACGATAATCAAAAATTAACCCCCCTTTTGTCCTCTTTTGAGGTTATCAGTTTTTCCTAGCCAGGTTCAGGCTAATCGGGTGATCGAATTTGCTTCGTTAGCACTATGCAGTTATCTGGCTAAAGAAAAGATAGAGGTGTCTTGTTGTACCTGACAGGTACAGTACATTTTGGGTCTTGAAAACGAATTCGTTAAGTTTGGTGGTAAGTTTAGACCTATAATGACGGTTCTGAAACTAAAGACTTAGACTAGGCTCTGACTTCAACGTTAGGGTCGTAAGATCGAATCGGGCCCGACAATTCTGGCTACGCCACAGATTTAGTGTCTTAGGAAAATTTTCAACAGAATTTCAAAAATGAAATCTAAAGAATTTGAAATAAAAGGGTCAAAAGTAAAAAGAAATGAAAAACAAATCACAAAAGGAAGAATCTAAGGAAACAAGAAAAAAGCAGAAGTAAAAAAGAATATAAAAACAAAAAGAAGAAACAAACAAAGAAAAGGTGAAAAGAATAAAACAGAATCAGCAACGAATAAGAGAAAGAGAATGAATGAAATAAAGATAAAAAATGAGAGGGCGACAGAGTACTGAAACTTACGTTGTCTACTGCTCCCCAGTCAATATTAAATGCAAACAAAGCGTTTTTATCTGTTGGAATTTTATCTATGAGCGATTTTATATGTTTCCTCTTCTCCTCCTGTGACTTTGACACCTCATCCTTTTTGTCATCTTTTTTATCCTTCTTCTTATGATCCTTATCCTTATCCTTTTCCCTTTCTTTATCTTTATCCTTCTCCCTCTCCCTGTCCTTTTCTCTCTCTTTTTCTCTTTCCCTTTCTTTATCTCTCTCCCTTTCTCTTTCCTTTTCTTCACCATAATCTGAAAAAATCAAAACAAACAATTTCAAAGATCTTCACCCCAAAAACCACCACTACCACCACTCCAGCCACCTTTCCTACCTAATGGCACCAATTTTCTTTTCTTTCCCGCCCCCAGACTATTTTCTTCTTCATCGTCATCATTATTAAAAACTTCTTTCACATCTAACTTTCTCCTCTTCCCTCCGACCGAAGCTGGACTCTTGCTCTTGTGCCTGTCTTCTTCCCTGCTGTCCCCGTCTTGGTGATCCGATCCATCTTCGCTTTTCTCTTCGTCTTTGAGTTTTTCCGGCGTGGTAGCGTCCCTCTCCGCAAGTCTCCTTTCCATTTCCATCTGTCTCGCATCCTCCCTTTCCTTCTCCATTTCCCTAAACCTGTGCCTTTCTCTTTCTTCCCTTTCTCTTTCCCTCTCCCTCTCTCTCTCCCTTTCTCGTTCCTTTTGTCTAACTATTTGTTCAGCATTTACGTCGATTAGTATTTTTGGTCTGTACAATTCTTCTCTTTCTTTGAGCAACTGAAATCGAAAGAAAAAAAAATTATACATGAAAAGTTTTGGCGGCTTCAATCTCAACAACTCTGCAATGAGAAACTCACTCTTTCGTAAGTGGCCTTAGGATCCTCGTGGTCTTCTTCCATGATTTAATTTTTTATTTCTTCTATTTCTTCCCACTCTTTCTGTCTATCTTTGTTGTCTAATTCTTTCTCTCGTTTCTGCTAGTCTCCTTGCTAATTCTCTACCCCTGAAAAAAATTCAATTTTTGTGTCATGTTTCGTCGAGTTGTGTGGTTCTTCAAAAAGCCAAACCAAAATCCTCTTACTTGTAATATTTGGCATCGTCTCTCTCGTCATCATAGTCCTCCAGAAATTCTTTCAACTTCTTCGCTTCTCTTTCCATCTCATCCTCCCTATACCTCTCTCTATCCTTCTTCCTTCTCGAATTCTTTATTCTTCCGCCTCTCCCTTGACTCCCACGCTCTCAGTCTTTCCTGATATGATGCCTCTTTTTCCTTGGCCTTCTTTTTCCTGTTTCTTCCTTTCCTTCAACTCTTCTTCCTCTTCCCTCTCCCGTGCTGTCACTCTATCTATATCCCTTTTAGAATTTTTCTCCTTTTCTCTATCTCGTTCCCTTTCCCCACGCTCTCTTTCCCGATCCCTGTCTCTTGATCTGTTAACACTATAACTGTTAATCACCTTCTCTTTCCCTCTTTCTTTCTACTCCTTTCTCTACCTTAAAAAAGGCTTACCTTGTTCGCGATCTTCTTCTCTTCTGATTATTCCTATGCTTCAAATTAGGTGTAGGACTTTTAGTTCGCGATCTCGAATGAGACAGAGATTTCGGCGTCGATCTCGACCTTCCTCTTTCCTGTTTGAGTTTATCACGTTCCTTCTCGAGCATCTCCCGCCTTTGCCTCTCCTCTTCTCTCTCCGCTTCTTGTTTCTGTAGACAAGAAATTAAACGAATTTTAAACTCTCTTAAACAAGAAACATGGAAAAAGAAAAAGAAACTTGTCTCTATAATTTTTGTTCGAATAGAAAATCAAAAATGGACAAAATTATTTATCTGCATTGAGAAAATCGAAGAATCCATTTAACTCTTTTTATCTTCAGCTCGAAACTACATTATCCATGTAAAAAATAAAACGTCACAACTACTCTCTCTCTTTCTCTCTCTCGGATACCTGAAAAATCAAACTCAAAGAAAAACAATTCCTTGCCTTTTTGTATCTGCTTTTCTGTTTTGTGTACGGAAAGCAAACGGCGAATGAAATTACAAATAAACCACTACCACCGGACAGCCCGACGTCAAGTGGTATTCATTATAAATAAATAAAGAATTGTCTATATGTATGAAAGAATGTATAATTTATGTACGTATAGTGGAAAACCTCCCAAGCGGATGAACCGATTTCAACCAAACTTACCACAAAACCACTACAACTGGTTGTCTGTCTTTCATTATTTCACCTACTACCTCTCATCAATTATTACTAATAACTTCGACATGTTTTATCACTTTAAAATTCACGTGCGAGCTGAATACAGTTGAAATCCGTTCAAATGTTCAGGAGTTATATCGGCATATATACTAACACTTATACATTCTTTTATACATATATACAAAGAGAAAAATCTTCCATTCCTTCACTCTATGTTCCCTTCCTCATTCCCTCACCAACCATCCCTCCATCCAAATCGAAAAGACAAAAAATCATTTGAAAAATGTATTCTTAAGAAGATTCACCCCCGCAATATACAACCCTCTTGTCCAAACTTCTTCAACACACACCCTCTCCAAACCACTAATTAGTATTAATTAACCTTGGGTTATCAGACCAGTTAATTAAAGAATTCAAAGAGAGAAACGAGTAACCAAACCTCTTCCAGTCATTTGATCACACACGAACACTTTCATCGCAAAATTGTGGTGAATCAGAAACCACGTCCGTAATTAGTTTTGTAGGATTTTCGTCAAAGTTCATCCTTTAACATAAATGATTCGTCATTTTAATAATTAACATTACAAATAATCCATTAAGTAAGCAATAATTAATTAATTAATCACGTCACAACGTATGCTGAGCTTTGGAGCAGATCTTTCAACAGATTCGAATGTAAATTGAAGTTGGGGTTAATTGAAATGACCTTAGTAACGGGAGTGATGTTTTTATTTGACTCATTTCTGGTTCTTCGAGTTAGAGTCGATAAAATATAACCTGTGGTGTGGTGGCAATTTTTCTTTTTGCCCCATGTCAACTGCCAGCTGTCTCTAAGCGAGATCTCAAGTAGTTGGTGTGGTTTTAAAGGGGCCAAATGACTAGGGAACAGACCAGTGTCTTAGCTTCAAGAGTTGGATAAAAGGATGTGACTGGAGGTACAATCTATAGGGATAGGAAAAGAAGGCAAAAAGAGTAGAGAGAATAGGAGAGGCATAGAGATAATGATAGGAAGGGATCGAATGGAATAGAGAGACAAGGAGGAAGAAAATAAAAAAGGGCAAAGAGAGGGGAGAGAAAAAGAAGATAGAAAGTAATAGTAGAAAGATGAGAAAGTGAGAGGAGGGAGTATAGAGATGAAAATTAGGATGCTAAGAAAATCGTGCTATAGAGTCAAGTAGTTGTGGTGGCATGTAAGAGCAAAAGGTGATACCACTTCCTCTAATACCTCCCCAGCCCGCTCAAAAAGACCCTGACACACGTGACAGTATATAAATTTAATACCGTTTAACAACTACAATACTTAATAATAAAAAAACTACACCACAGGCCTTCCACGTGACAATTTAAAAAATTATTTATTAACAAATAGCCTTTAGTTATTAAAAAGCAGTTAACACACCTTCGATACAATTTTTATTAAAACAACGAACAATTTTATTAAAGGACGAAACTAATTCGAAAACCACCCAAAAGAAAACATTCTGCTGACAACTCTGACGATCCCAACATGTGTCGCAACACGTGACAAAAATTTGTCAACCCGATTATGTCGCATCATCTCCAAATACTCCCAAGCCAATCCCTCTTTCACGCGTCATCAAATCCCACATTCAAGACACAACACAGCACAAACCAAACCCAAACCCACCCCCATCCACTTCAACTCATTTTCTCTCCACTACCCTCATCCCTTTCCACATACCCCCAAAAAACAACAATAAAATAAAACAAAAATATTCTTGGATAAAGCGAGTCACAAAAAAAATTATTAAAACTCACCTCGCCGCATCCTAATTAGTAATAGAAGATGAAAAATATATATATATATTTTATATTTGAATAAATATATATAATTGACGAAATACTTATCAATAAAAACCTGAAAAAAGTCAGAACTGGGAAAAAAACAAAAGTGAAACAAAATGAGATTCGGCAAACCAAAATCTGCCCGCTTGGAGGTTTGTTACTTACCCTCGACAACAGAAACACAAAAAAAGCAAAACTAATTTATAAAAAATCGGAAACTAACGTAAATAGTATAAAACGACAAAAAAAAAATATTTCTCCCAAAACGGCGTTTACATAACAACCTAAATATTAATACATAGACATTATTTTAAAAATATAAAAATAAAGTAGAATTCCAGTAAGTCCGAGTTCTTCCGGAAACTGCTGAAATCAAAATTTTTCTTTTTTCTCTAACCTACTTGCGATGATATTAATAATAATAATAATAATAAAATTTTCACATCCTATCGGGACGATATTATAACAGTGAGCCTCCCTCCTCCTCTCGGAAAACTTTTCAGAAGATATAACAGAGGTGTTAGTCAAGCTAGGCAAACTTAAAAGAGGGTTAAAGGGAAGTTTCGTCTATCACCTAAAATTCCTTTTTAATTTTGGTCGCATGCAAACTACAGTAAAAAGGAAACTCGAGTGCCTTCGTATTTCCAGTAAGAAGTGGAAAACGATAGTGGAAACACAGAAACGTCAAACAAAATTTTGATTTTTAACTTCGAGGTGACAGAAAGATAACCAAGAGATCATCCAGACGAATACGAGAGATAAATCCCTGCAGAAGGGAGAGGAGAGGAGGCGATTTCACCCGTGAAAACATAGTCAGGTTGAAATTAAGAGAGAGAGAAGTTAGGATCGTGAAGAATCTTCACTTTGTGTCTCGAAGATTCTGAAACTTTCCAACGGAGAATAAATAAAAGCCTTTCCTTTTCACTCCTCTTTGAGTAAACACCTTCAAGTTATACTTCAAGAACGTAGGTCATATAAACGGCTGCCACCACTAATATGTTACTCATACAACTATTTAGTGTTTATAAAACGATAATTTGTCTTCAATATATTAAACTACTCTCCGTCCTCCAGGCTGTGGTGGTATCAGTATCCATTCAAACTCTAATCCATACCAACCCCAAAAACATCTTGGTCAGGTCTCGTTTTAGAAAAACAGTATTTTTGATCCACCCCCTCTAAAAGAATTCTAAAAAAATTTAAAAGACACTGTTACCTTATCACAGTAATAAATCACCTAATCAGCTCACAATTAGGCATAAGCAAATTAATTATCTGGAAATTCTATTCCAAAGAGTAATTTTGTCTGTGACATCTAAAATCGCATTCCAAATCACTCTAACAGCACTGGAAACGTCCAACAGAAGCTGCTTATCAATCTCGTACACCTACACCTCTTCAAAATGCCAAAGACATCCAAAATTACCCAAACTCTGTCTAAAAGCCAATGATTCCTTGTAAAAGTGACCCTTCTTACCAACATAAAAACAATTTAATATGAACCGCTTTTTTACGCGTTTTAAATCAACTTAGATTCGTTGTCTACAAAGTTATGCGATTAAGGAAACACCAAAATATATCCACAAAAAAGCTCAACCCTTTGTGCTCGAGGTCTTTTTTATACGGATAAAATCTTTTCATCATTTGACGGAATATGATTCAAAAACGAAATTATACTACGATCATTACAGTCACTAGATTGTACAAAAAGAAATTAGGAATCAGCTTACAAGAGCCAAACAGTCTAACCAACTAATGGAAGAGTCACTTCTCGAGTGCAAAGGGTTAATACGCCCGATTTCTGGGGAGTCCATCCATTGCATAAAACGAGACCTGACTGTGTTTAAAAAAAACTATGAAAGGAGAGTACGTTGGAAAGTCTCAAGAATCATTATCATGGGAGAAAATATTTTTACATTGTTTTTGTTTTTACTCACCACGTGAGAGCGAACGAGACAAAAAACAAGCGTGCCTCTGGAATTGGCCGCGAGCGTCAGCTTCTCAATCCTTTGACATCCTATGTTCAAGTGAGGAATTATACCAGAGTTTTACAACAACAATTTATGAGTTATAAATTACTTTTGTTTTTTTTGTTTTTGTTTTGCAACTATCTCAATACGAAGAGAAGCAATCAGAACCAACGAAAAAGCAAAATAAGAACAAAAAATAAGATAAAAGAACCTCCCACCCACCTTCACGCTCACACTCGACTCTTATCACAATGCAATAAAGCAAATAAATGACCAAAATGATAACACACTTTTCCATCCTAACTCATTATTAAGACTCAAATTCATTCAGCGATTAGACTGTTGTCACTTCAACATGACCCCTGAGTCTCTCACCTATAACCTATCGTCACGCCTATATGAAAGAGAATCAACCTAAATGAACCTGCTTTGAGAGTTCTTCTCTTTGTATCGACATAATTACCTCAGGAATTATCTCTAAGAGACGGAAAAACTGAAATCTCGTATGACGTACCTTCATTATTTCTCGAAACTTTCCGATTTCTCGCGTGATTATGTCCCGCTTTCCGTCTTCGATGTCAGCGTCTTTGAGTGCCTGAAACGAATAAATTATTCATCACCCAATGGCGGAAGTAAGACCTTTTCGAAAGTAAACAGAATTGATGTACAGTAAAATGTTCTCATTCTTATTTTGTTACGGACATAGAAACAATGGATAGTTGGGCATGGGTCAGCACTACTCAAAGGTTGCCCACCGCAACACCAAATTTTTTAGAAGTTAGAGGTATAAAAGGCTTTAGCAAAACCGAAACAATTAAAAACTTCATCATTACTAAATGAAAAATTACCTCCACATGCTCTTGACTCAGTTTCTGAAGTATTTCCTGAGTTCTTTGGGCTTTGTTTTTGTCTGGAAGGTTTTGCTGGATTTCTGGAAAAGAAAAACCCAAAATTACTTAAACTTTGAAATCATTTTCCAGCCACCAACACCATTCATAAAGTAATAAAGAAAACAATAACACAATATTTACTAGTTCAAAGACAAACATGTTGGCAATTAGTTAATATAATAGGCCAGACATGTTATTATAAACAATAATTACAGTTGACAGTTATTATAAACAATAAATTTTAAATTTATTAAAAATAATGTTAATAAATTAAAGTAAATGATTACCTTTCTTCAATTTAGCTTCTTCATTTTTCTCAAGTAGAGCATTGCTCATTTCTTCCTTAAAGTCTTCAATTATAGTGAATATCTTGTCACGAACTCCTAAATCCATTCGTTTCATATTGTCATCAAGGTAGTCTTCAATTTCTTCACCTTCTTTTAGATTGAGATCAGGTTTCTTTTGTTTTGCCCTCTCCTCTTTTTTATATTCATCTAACTGTACTTTGGTTTTTGCATCTACTTTAACAACTAACTTTTTACCACCAACATTCAAATCATGGAGGAGTCTTACAGCTCTTAAAGCAGATTCAGGGCTTCCAAATTCACAGAAACCGAAACCTAAATAATTGGAAATCAATTAATTAAACATTTTCGAACTTGAAGCTGATAACAAAGAGTTAAACCACTTACAATTTTGTTCATTCCTAAACACTAATCATTTTCCTAGATTACTTAAAATGTATCATAACTCACCCTGGATCCTTTTCCATGATATAATATGACCACAAGTATTAAGAATTTGTCTTATCATCAAATCAGGTGCATGTTCAACTATATTACCAACAAACACTGTTATGGAAGGCCCTGATTCTGGAACAGTTCTTTTTCCTGGAGTGTAGTTGTACCTTGGTGTTGAATTTGTTGCAGCAGTTGGAGGTGCTGTTGTTGTTGCTGTACCTGGTCTATAAGGTCTCATTGGTGGCATTGAAATTGAACCAGAAGAAGGCATAATCTGAAATTTCATTAAAATATTAAATTATTGTTTCAAACATGGAATCAATAATAAACATTAACCTTAGCAATACTCACTGGAGGCATGGTCATTACTGGAGGCATTATTGGTGGCATATATCTTGGAATACCTATGGCAGGAGGAATGGGAATACCTGGAACTATAGGAGGTCTCCCCGGATACGACATTGTTATATCTGTAAAAGTAAACCCAAAACTTATTTTTAGTTTCTCCCACACAAAAAGAAACGATAAGCACTTTAGGCGCTTTCACCTTGGAAATAAATTTTACCGCCCACTAAGCACTTTGATAATGACCGGGTAGATAAACTTAAATGAACAAAATACTCGATTTAACATCCGAAAATTATTATATGAATCACATGATACACTGAGATAATGAATTAATTAAAAACAGGGTGAGATTTCATTGAAAATTTTTGGGTGGGATTCCGGCATTTTCCACGCCTCTATCACAAGAAAGCTAATTTCTACCAGATGTAAACACTTTTATTTATCCTTCCTTATGGTTACGTGTTTTGTTAAAAAACTACATCCAGCATGAAAATAAATTACGGAATCAAAAGAATCATACGTTTAATGAAGAAAAAAAATTACACAAAAAAGCATATTTTTAACGAGTTCAAAAGACAACAACCTTTTTTACGAATGAATTGATCCGGTTTAACGCTAAGCAATGAAATTATTTTAAAAAATTATCAATAAGAGCAAAATACCCGCGATACTCACAGTTAAGTTAAAAATTCTACGAATTAAAACTCAATCAATAAACTACAACATGAAATCGTTTCCAACTTCGATGAATTTTCATCCAATATGGCAGCAAGCCTCGGTTGGCAGTGTTGTCAACCTGACGAAAAAAAAATTTCGTTCTTCACTTCAATCCCGAGTTATGAAAGGCGTTCGTATTTAATGGGAACTCGAGTCTTTTGTTTAGAAGTCAGACAAGGCACTGGTCGGGTGTAACCATGGGCGTTTAAAAATCTCGAATTTTGAAAATTATTTTCTCGATTTTTTAGCCGTTTTCGGTGTATGTACTATTCGCTTATTTAAGTTATGTGATGTGTTAAGACAGTTTTTTTATTGTGAATTTCGGACTGACTTTTAAGATGAGGTGAGTTGTATAGATCGAGTTTTTTTATGTTTTTTTAATTGGTTTTTGAGAACCTTGCGTGTGTTGGTTCCAGAGCCAGGAGTCGACGCCTAGAACTTCTTTTTAATGAATAATTCAAATTGGTAACACGGGAAAAAAAATTCCCGTTAAAAACTGTCTTGATACGTAATCGATGGAAACAAATTCGGAAAACTAATTCCCTGGATTTGTCTTTGTTTTTCAATTTTTCATTATACCGAGAATGTTATGTCACAGTTTATGGTTTGATAAGAAATGACAATAATTAAAAGGATGTTAGGTTCTGTTTTATTGACGGACTCATAATTGCGTGTAATTTACTCCATTCTCTTAATATTCCCCCGTCACGGTTTAAGGGTATTGATGGGGAACAACAGCCTAAATTAACCCCCGACCTCTATTAAAAATTGTTAATTCTCCTGATCAACTAATTAAAAATTTATGGATGGAAGAGCTGGCAACCCATTTTTTGTCTCGCCGGTTTTTTGGATGATATTTTAAGTCAATTCATCTGTAATAAATAAAAATTAGGAATTTGTTTGTTTGAATAAGTTAATAAATAAACAAAAGGGGGGGTCTTAGTATGTGGCATAAAAGAAAGACTTTTAAAATCTGCTTGAAAAGTGTGCCAGGGTTATAAAAGCTGAGGCTGTAATAAAAGCAAAATCTTGTTTTAAAAATTTATGATCCACACTTTTATGATAATTTTTTTTACTGATTTTTCTAGCCTGAACTTTAAACTATAACAGTTTGAAAGGATTGAAGTTTCATTTTTAGAAATTGGTCGATGAGATTTTGTTCTTTTAAAAAGTGTGGAGCATGATTTTTGAGATTCAATTTCATTTTAATTATTTTGATGATACATCAGTTTCAGGTTATTATTGTAGACTATGTTGTTCAGTTTTTAAACCAGGTTGTTATGTCACAAAACTGCAATCAGTTTAATTGAATTGAAACTCTGGATGTTTTGAAATTAATTATGATCTCAATTTGATTTTGATTGGTTGTTGTTGTTTCAAATTGTATTTTGTCAATAAGTTTTGATGAATAGTTATGTTTGATAGGTGGTGATAGGTATTTGTATTCTGGTGTATGATTCATTTGCAGTTGGTTTAAAGTGTAAATCCCACATATGTGGTTGAGTTTTGATCTTGTTTCACCCCTGGATAAAAGGACGATACAGGAGGGGGCTCAAACTATTCAGGCACTTCTGTCACTCAACTGCAGCTCTTCATCAAATCCCTCATATATACACTTTCAAATGTTGAATAAATAAATTCTTTGGGGTTTCAGCTAACTGGATAATTTCATAAATCTTTATCTTTGTGATTGAGATTAACAAATCTACCTAAGTGTGCTTGAAAGCATAAATAACAAATAAAATGTGGCTCAGTTGAGAATTTTTTTAAATGAATACAAATCTTTGATAAAATAGAAATAAGAACTGTTATAACTCCAAACAAGTTTGCTTCTGAAGGAAATCAATAACCTGTGGTTTTGTCATTCATGGAAGCTCGATAAGACCAGCCTGTTTGGATTGAAAAAATCTAACAGGTTGGTTAACTTAAAGGTTTTTAATGTGAAAGTTTCTTTTATTTATTTATATATATTCGCATCTTATACTTCCTCCTGATCAAACCCCCAACTATATCCCTCATCAAAATCCAAGGATTAAGACTGTTTGCTAGATAAAACCCTTAAAGCTACATACATTGTCCCAAACTTTGGGGCAGGTGGTAATTAACCAGGGGGAGGGAGAAGGGAATTGTTATGAAGGCTCTAAAACAAGTAAATATTTTAAAATTATCTGTTTATAGTGTTGGATCATGTTTACCGATGATATGAGCACTCAAAAGTTGTGACTTTCATACAACAGATGACAGGTTTAAATGCTATAATTGAGCTTGATTTTGTCCTTTCAAGCTTGAGTTTTTTATTAGATAATTAGGGTACCTGAGATTGTTTGGTAGGTGACTTATTGAAAGAAGTCACCAAATTTTTGAAAGGGTTCTTGAAAAAATAAAACAAAAAAATTGGTTTCTCGAGTGGTTTTCATGCTTCAATACTTCCCACCAAACAAAAAAGTCTGTTTTGTAGTTTGAAAAGAGTTGTACGACCTTGAGATGATGACTGCTTAATAATTTCTCTAAAATGTCTATATTAATTTTATACTTAAAAGGCTTATATGGATTTTTGTGTGCAGGCAGTAGTCAAAATTGCAATCACTGGTACAAAGTTACCCCAAAGTCACTACCCATGAAGCTCTAATCCCACAATATGTCCTTGAGCTCCTTTTCTATTTCCTATAAAATTGTTCCCATTTTCTTTTGTTCTTTTAGATTTTCTCAGTTTGCTGTTTTCAGCTTTTTTCTCTATTCTTCCAGGGCCTGGCTGTGGTTTAGTCAGTGTTTAGCCAGCTGTTCCACTGCTCAGTAAATATTCTCTCTTCATCTGTGTTCTTTCTCATCCCTCATAAGTGCTTCTCTAGTGCTAGTCTAGTGCTAGTTTAGTGTTTGCACTTATGCTTCCTATGCTTTCTGTTTTCCTATCATTATACTGCCTTCAGTGATTCTTTTTGTTGTTCAGGTATCTCTATAGCTCTTTGTTGCGTTTATTTGTCATCTTTAGGTACCCTAGCCCTCTCTTCTATGGCTTCAGTAATGGTTTTGTCCATAACCTCTTTCCCAAGACTGTTATTGGACACTCCCCTTCTGAGCTACAGCATTTCCTTTGCAAGCCCTACCATCACTGAGTCATCCTCTTCATTGATTCTTCAACGCTCTAAATTTTGAATCGGATAGAATGATAGTCTTGTCCTTCCCTCGAAAAAATAAAATTTTTATTGAATTTGGGGAATGACGTCACCCGCAAACTCACCATTTATTCCCCAACAGTCATCTTTTTAGGCGCACGCATGGGATTCATGCGCTGAATCAAACTAATCAATCTCCCTTCTCTCTCTCTCGTTCTCTGCCCTGCTTTTGAAAATTTGTTTTCGTTTTCCTTCCCCGGAATCCAAGTTGTTAGTCATCTAATGTGACTTCTTGACACACCTCGACATTAAAAAAATCATTTTTTATCTAACCAGCAAACAAGAACTTGGGACTTTTAACTCCAGATACACGTTATTTACTGTTTATTTATTTATTTCGTTGGGAAACGTTTTCAGGCTCTTCTTTATACGTGTTATTTACTAAAAAGTAAATAAAAATATCACCTCGACGTTGGTTTTTAATGTTTTCTCGAGGTGATAGCAAACTTTTTCTTCTTTTTGCGTTACTAAATGCTTAATCTTCAAACTTGATTTCTTCGAATTAATCGTGACGCATTCCTGATTGTATGACTAATGTTATATCGATCTACTCTCTTTTTGAGAGAGAGAGAAGAGGTGGGGGTAAGTTCTCAAAATAGGAAATACCATGCAAAAGGAGAGAGAATGTCTGTATCGTGGCCAATGTTGCTGAAATCTATTTCAAATTTTTTTTATTATAGATATAATAATAATGTTTATTTGGTTGTGTGCTAATAACTGGTTTTTATGACTAATCATGTGCTATGTTAGCAGGGTCTTGTAGCTAATTATAGGGTTTCAAAATGCGACAGAGGGGTTCTAATATTATTTCAGTACTATGAGGAGGTAAATTATTTGTTCCTGAGTATTTGAGGTTGGTTGTTTCCGGTTTTATGGTCGTCATAAAAGCCTGAGATGAATTTTACCCAAAAATTGTCAGTGATATGTCAAAGAAATTGATTAAATTAATTGATATTGATAGGGATCGATATTATTATGATGTATGAGACTCTGTTTGATATTGATTTGGTATAATTTGCCTTATTTATCAATTCATACTTGTTTATATTGTTTTGTTGCTCCTTACTTCCTCTTTCACCTCTCTGTGTCAGTATTTTGCTTTTCTTTGTTCTGTTTAATATCTTGGTCCTTCTGTATCTCTGGCTTTATACTTTCTGCTTTTTATCTTCTGTATTTGCTTATTCATATTCTCCTTTGAGAGGCTCTGGTATCTCTCTTTCTCTTTTTCTTTCCCTCTCCCCATCTTTTTTTTTTTTTCCTATTCACAACTTTTTAATACTTCTTTCTCTCGACTGTGTTCACAATTATATCCTGTACTACTTTCTGGATTATAGTGGAGGTTTTAATCCCGATTTCGTCATTTTTTTGGGGTGTAACAGGATGCGGGAGGAGGATTCGAACTCACGAACATTGCATCCAAGTCTAGAACTTTCACCACCATATTACTCCTGTGCCTGCTGGTTTAAGACACTGGTCCGCTGTTCAAATTATCGTTAACCCTGTCAACTGAATGTCTCCTACTTGGACACAGGTGGTAGATAACGTAGGGAAGTAATAGATGTGTTAAGCCCCTGGTATTCATTTTTATTCTAATTTTTCACTTAATTAATTATTAATTAATATTTTATTTAAAGTGAGAAATTTGTAGGAAAAGAACCAGACTCTTTCTTCTCTCTTCCTCTTTACCTTCCGGTTTTTTCCGTATCATTCTTCTGAATAAAAAAAGAATTGTGTCATTGTTGGGAATTAATTACGGCCGTCGAGACGCGCGAGTAGTTTTAATTACGCGACTTTGAAGTGGAATTCCATGGTGGAAACAAAAGCAGGAGAAAATTTACTTTTTTTTTAATTTTAAATTTCGGTGTGATGTTGCCCTCATTGTGTCTCTGGGACCTTTCTAATTCTATTGTCACGCATGGATCGGTCGTTAGTGTGGGTTTTTGGGTTGAACTATGTCAATTTAGAGCTATGGGAGACCCCCAGACGGATTTTAATTATTTTCAGGCAACGGAGCCGGAGAAAGAACACGACTGTGTAAGGTTGAAAGGGGGCGCGGGGGGGGTGTTATGGCAATCAGAATTTTCGGAAATTTATGATTGTTGAACTTTAACAATGAAGACGGGTGGATTATTAACTTGGTTGAGTTATCGATTTAATGAGAAAGGTCGCTTTCCGGTTCCGTGACTCATGCCCTCCTCTCTTCTCCTCTTAGATGATGGAAGGTGATCAGAAAGTCATTAAACGGTTTTTTTTTTCATAAATATTCTGGTAGGTTGTGAAGCGTGGATTTGTGGTGAATAGGTCATGTGAGTAAGATGGATAAGTGGGACGTCTTAGAGGGAGATGATGGAGAAATGGTGGGGTAACGGAATGAAGATAGATGGGAGATTTGATATTAAGTTAGGTCAGGTATCCTGATTGAGGGTTACGGTAACTTTCGCATTAGTCAAGGGCTTTATACCAAGTTTCACAAAATGAATGGAGAAACCACCTATGAGCCGAATCCGCTTTTGGAGCTTTTTAATTATTTAAATTTAATTAAAAATTCTTTAATTAACTGTCCTCATTTTTTCTCAGCTGTTCTCACTTTAGCATTTTTTATTAGTCAAAGAGAAAAAAAGCAGCAGGAATTCTCTCCCGATCCAAACAAAAAGAAGGTCTCGAAAACAGTTTTTTAAAGGTTTAGTGAAGTCCTAACGAACCCGAATAAAGCGAAGCAAAAAAAAGGTCGGAAAGGAGAGAAAGGACAAAAATTATGTTGAGAGGAATGGGCGAAAAGTGGAGTGTTTGGAAAGGAAAATCTCAGACAAAGAAAACACGAAAATGACATGGACCAAAAAAAAGAGACGAGAAACTGGACGAGGTCGTTGTAACGAGAACTCTGAGAGAGGAGAGAGAGAGAGAGGAATCATTTTCTGCTCGAATCGTTTGGCAAATGAAAAAAAAAATGAAAGAAAAGACTTTTTTGTCTTGCTTATGTGCGCGTACTTCGATTTTCGCATGCGTTTTCCTGGTTGCTTTATTAAATAAAAGTTTATTTAGAAAAAAAAATTGTTTCATTAGTCCAAGATGAGAAGAGATGGGAAGGAGTGAGAGGGAGGAGAGGGTGTAATGAAAAGTATAACGATCACTTTAGAAAAGGAGATGATGAAAGAAAAGTGAAGAGTCATTCCCATTTTGTAAGAGGCAGTAGTGGTGGTGGCGGCGTTTGCGGGTGAAGATCACGATTTGGGTTTTAGGATAATGAAGCTCCAAAGGGATTTGAAATTACCAGACGCCAAACATCCCCGCCCGAAAGAATTTTTTTGGTTTTAGGAATGATAAACAACGATTCCACTGGGGCCCCAATTCAACGAAAGTGTGTCTTAAGAAGGCCCAATTCGGTTTTGTTGTCAGAACTGGAATCAGGTCGAGGAGGACATTGAAAGTTTTTTTTGTTATTGTTGTTGTTGTTGCGTTTAGGACTTTGACTTTGTGATCGGCTGTCCTGGTTTCTGGGTTGACTGGGAACCACCTGGCCTGTCTACCCTTACCCACGTCATCATAAGATACCTTGAAGAGAAAGAGCCAGGAAGTCTGCAGATATGTTAATTGGGTGATTTGGGTTGGGTTGGCATTGGGTGTTCAAGGGTTGTCATCTCTTTTTCTCGACGAGAGTGGGGAACCGAGAAGAGATGGAAGGGGCAGGTTCAGGTATTAGTAACCGATTGGGTAATGTGATGCAATTAACCGGGCCCACGTTTCTAGGAATCCGGAGAGAGATTTTCGTTTTCTTATCTCGGTCTCGGGCGCGATATTATTTCTCAAAAACCTTTTTAATTTGCGTAATTAGAGGAATTTTCAGTTTAAAATTCTCGAAAAATGGCCGGAGGGTTTCTCAGGAGCAACCTTGGCTCGAAACTTGGAGGTCATTTCTCATTCAGAGTCGTTTTTTGAGGAATCGAATGCGTAAGAAAAGATACCAGAAGTTGATGGAAGCGGTTTAGAAGGACTTTGTGTTGTGTCCGCGAGGATCGGCTCAATTTAATTTGACTATTTTCGAGAATAATTTTCGAGGTTTTCTACCATGGTGATTTCCGGTAGTGGAAGTTTAATGAATTTATTGAAATTAAAGAAGTCGCGGTAAGTCACGTGATTAGTGAGTGTAGTTGTAGAACATGTTACAGGGTGGTAATGGAGGTAGAAGATAAGTATAAACCAAGAGGATTAACGGGAGCTTATTACTGCGGATATGAACTCTCAGTGCCATACTACATAGGCTATATCTGGGAAGATATTTAATGTTCGTCTGTTTATTGCTCATATATAAAAATGTGGTACAGATTTTGCGAGTATTGGTTTTTGATACAGTTTTCATTTTTTGTAGTTATTTTTGTTATGGTTCAAATTTGCCATGAATTCTTAATATGAGAGAATTTTGCCGTGGTTCATTTTTTGCAGAAGTGTCCTTTTCTACGGTTCAGATGGTAAAATATGTGCTGAATGAAAATTCCGATATGATTAATTTTTGCTGAATCAGTTCTTTTTGACCTCTTCTATGTTTAAGAGCTATGGAAGAAGTAATTTGCTGAAGTAATTGAGCTATATTTCAAAAGTTGGTTCTGTATTGGTTGAGGTAACATTTTGCCATGAGCAATATTAAATTATGTGATTTTTTTATACAATAAATTCTTTGTTTTTGCTGTTTGTCTATCTCCTGGAGTGACTTTGCTGTAGTTTAGATTTGTCAGTGTGAGTTTTGCTACGGTTTGTTATTTTTTGGTATGGTTCAAATTTGGCGCGATAAAATCTTTTTAATGTGAACATGAATGAAGAAGGTTAATTTTTGCATTTGCTTAAATTCAGATTTGCGGACGTGACCTTTTTTCTAAGGTTCAGGCTGCGACTAAAAATTTATTTTGCTAAGTTCAGTTGTTTTTGGTTTTTTTAATACCCAAGATTTGTCAGAAGTGGTCAGACTTTATCGAGGTGACCTTCAAATATTTGTGTTTGTTGAGGTGACATTTTGCTACGGCCACTCATCTGATTTTTTAACGTAATAAATTCTTGATTTTTATTGAACATTAAAGAACACAGCCATCATGAGTGTGACCGATGGGGAATACACAGATCAGAGAGGAACGGCATGGAATCATGGCCCCAACTTTAGTCTCCTGGGTCTCCTAAAGCTCTCAAAGTCAATGGGCTTTCCCCGGAAGTGATTGGTTTTCGTAAACTTTAAGAGAATCCGTGGAATCAAGAGTAATAAAGAAAAAAGGAAAAGTTTTACAACCCCTTGAACATGGAGTCACGTGGTTTGTTTTTATTCATGTCGTTTTGTCTTCCGCTGTCTCGTTTTCAAAGGATGTTATTTATTTATTTATTAAATAATTACTTCCAATATCTTGACTAACGTCTCATTAACTCTTTAACATTCCAATTACCACCACACTTAAAAATGGTGCGTGGGTCGTGGAGAGCTTTTTTCTGTTTTGGTTGTGAAGCCTCTGCCTCGCCCACGTTCGAATGTGCGATCAGTTGAAGCTTTGGTTGGAAGCTCTCTCTTTGCTGAGCTTTTCTTCGTTCAAGGTTAGCTCATTAGCGTTATTAATGAGTTGATCGGTGGCGTTTTTCTGATTCTCTGTTCTGGTTTTTGTTACCGGACGGTAAAGGCTGTCGAATCTTTGGAAGTCATACGTCATTGTTTTGCTTGGCCCATAAACGAGTTTTTGATCACGTTGTTTGTGTTTTTCTTTCTTTCTTCCTTTAATGGGTTGGATGATTCGATTCTTTTCTTGTCTTTTGGAATTTTTTTTTGTCTTTCTCCCTTGCCTGCGTGGTGATGTTTTAATTTCCTCGCGGCTTTTGTTCACGCAGCGGGAAATCGGAAATATGATTGGAAGCGTTGTTCCTTCTTCTTCTTCTTCTTTGTCTTGTTGTTGCTTTCGTTTTCGACTCGTGACCTTACTGTCCTTGAGCTCGTTTTCCTTTCAAAGGATTTTTTTTTTATTTGATATTGTTTGTTGTCGTTGCTTGAATATTTCTTGAGAAAATCTATCAAATCAAAGTTTTTGAAGCTTTTGAATTTGATTTCGAATTATCCTTTGATCGGATTTCGCTTGAAAGAAGATTTTGCCAATGTTTGCTGCTTTTGACTAGTGTTGCTCTATTTATTTCTTTGTTACTCTTTTAGCTGTTCAACAAAATCCGGAAAGTCGCCATCAGTATAATGTTCTGGATTTTTCTGCGGTGTACGTTTGTTTTGGTTTCTTTGAAGTGAGTAGCTGTCGTGGTGTTAAATCTTTTATGGTCTTATGGGTTATACCTGTCGTGTATGTGATCGTCTTTTTTCACTATTACCTTGTTGCAGAACGTTTTCTATTTATTTGCTGATTCCTGTATTCCCTCAATAATGTCTTTGATGTTCAGATTCAGAAGCTGCTGTTACTGGGAAAGTCTCTTCTTGGTTCTGAGGAGCTATGGCTAGTTTATTTCAATAACTGACAGATATGTAGTCTTGTTTATTACTATATTAGTATACAAATTTTGATTTTATAAAATTATATTTACCGAGGAAGAATATTTTATTAAAGGGAAGTGGTGAAGTCAAAGGTCTTTCCATAAATATTGCACAGCCAGTGATTGCTTCTTTTTTTATGTGACATGTTTCTCAGTCCTTGTCTAGATTTTTATCTAGTTTCAGTAAAATTTCTTCAATTTGATTTGCAAAAGAATTTCCTCACTCCACTGCAGTCACACAAACTAAAACATCATATTGTTTTTGAACGTAAGATTCTATCTCGGGAAATTCTTGGAAGAAGAAAGTTGGGCCTTTTGTCTTGAAACAACGTGTGAGCGACGTGATTCCTTTTCTATATTTAAATAAGAACTTTGTGTTAGACACGTGATTTTTCCATCGAAAGTAACACAAATCATCGTCTCTCAGTTCCTAACAAAAAGGTTTATAAGGAGACAGCTGTACAGTCTGAGAGAATGTATGTGAGGTTTGGTTGGAATTGGCTTATGCGTTCTAGAGTTACGCTCTCCCATAAAAATTTTGTTTTGCACTAATTTCGATTCTGAGGTTGGAGGGCTACTCAACTTTTTTGAAACCACCGCCTACTAAGTCTCGATGTTTTTCTTATAATAGGTGACTCCGAATCAGTGAAGGAAAAAATTGAAGAATTTGGTAGATAAATACAAATTGTATTTACTTGTTTCGTTTTTTTTCTTGTCTAAGCAACTTGTTTATATCAACATGGAGTGATTCAAACCAGTCTTTGAAGGTTATCAGTTCTGTGCGACTCAATTCTCTTGCACGGTTTTATTTATATAAAAAGAAAAAACTTATTTTCTCATTGTTTTCGATGTTAATAGGTGCAAGGGATGAGGGTGGGGCGGAGGGGCTCGTGACTGATATTTAGGACAAGTGAGGTGAATGAGAAGTTGAGAATTTGCATACCATGGTCAGGAGGCTTTGTCTTAGTCTCAAGTTCGCTCTCTTTCTCTTTGTTCTTCTCACTGCCACCGTTTTCTTTCTGTTTGTCATTGTTGGTGAAGAATAAAAGTCGTTAGAAAGAATTTTTTTTTTTTAATGAAGAGACGGGATGAAGGTGTGAGGAGAGGAAGAGTCGCGGATTAGGTTTCAGACGGTTTTTTTTTTTGTTGGCCTTTTGTTTTTCCACGTGTTTTGTTTGTGTTCGTGTTGATGATGGGTGAGGTCGGAGAACTCTTAATCTAATTCCTCCGGGCCTTAATAAATTAATATATCCTGATGATAAAAAGGATTTTGGGATTTGTTGACGGATGGATGGAGGGAAAGATGTGTGTTGAGTTATTGGTGTTCGTGTTTAGAAAGTTTTCGAGAGTTGAAAAATGATTTGGTGGATGATAAGGGTTTTGGTTGATGAACCAAACCGTTAGAATTGTTTTAAAAGGTCTCGTTCCATGCGATTAATACAGTATAAAATTGCGTAACTATTTTGCACTAAAAAATAGATTTAATTTTGTAAAATCGTTTAGGCGCATAAACAAAGAGGAACGATAAGCTAATACAGCGTAAAAAGTTTTTTTTGGTTGAGGTAAATTAATATTTTGTGTTAGTGGAAAAGGTCAGTCCTAAAACAGAACGTTGACATATGAATGAAAAGTTGAGGTCTCCTTGTAACTGTTATTTAGTGTGTTACGTTTGTCTGGGTTTTCGGAATTGTTATGTTGGGGATTTCTGGTTCACCAATTCTATGAATTGATTTTATTGACATACAGGTGGATGATGTGTTCCAAACTGGATTGTAAGGTGTGGGTTGAATGAAGAATCCTGATCTCAATTTTTTTTTATTTTAGGTGTGCATATATTTATATTTTTATAATGGCGGGAGGTCTGTGGTGTAGTGGTTAAGTGCCAGACTAAGAAGTTATAGTCGCGAGATCAAGTCCTAAATCTGTGTTCTGCTGTACCCAAAAAAGGGTGAAAACCGGGATTAAAACTCCAATATATTTTTATTATGTGGTTCTTTATTTGAAAGTCATATATACTTAAAAATGACATTTTATAAGTAGGAATACATTATGTAAGGGAATTAAATCGCTTAAGTCCAAAAACAACGAGTTAAAATCAACCTGCAACTTCTTTTTTTGGGAAAGATTTGGCAATGGAAGTTAAATGTCTCTTTACAATATTAATATGATCAAAATTTTAAAAATAATTTTAATATAATGTATTTTGAATTAAACGGCGTGTCTTTTTACAATCGTAAAAAGAGATTGTGCTCTTGCATGACGAGAGTGTTCTTAGATTTCATGAAAAAACGTTTTTCTTAATTATATACAAATCGCAGAGGAAGCCTGGTGGGCGAAAGGTCAGAGCAGTCGTCTGCCATTTCTAGGGTCGTGGGTTCAAATCCCACCTGAGTACATATCATCTTGCTTCTTCTTTCGCCGTTTTTCCTTACCTACAATATTTCCTTTCGATTTCTTTCACCCGAAGATTCCCTGGAAAGCTTAAAACCTTGGTATTCATTCAGAGAACAACCTTTGATGTGAGGTGGTTGCCTGGCAGTAGTAAAACACATTTCCACTCACATAAATTAGCTACCACAATGGATTTCTAAGAATTTGAGACATAGTTGGCTGAAATCAAAAGAAAACTTACAATCGCATAACTTCAAATTCTCATACAAGAACTGGTTATTAATACGACTGTTTATTCAAATAATAATTAAGAATTGGATCTAATTAAAAAAATATTTTCCTCCAGGACGTTCCATTGATAAAAGATAATAGAGAGAAGGGGGTAAGATAATGCAAAAGAAAACATGAAATCAGGACACTAAGGCCTACTCGATTTCGTGTGTCGAAATATTTCTGAAACAACAATCGTGTGCAAAATAGATTTTTGATCGTAGGCGAATGAGAGGTCTATTTCTTCCTTTCAATATCTGGAATTAAAGGAAGGTGGGAGAAGAGGGAGAGGGGGCATAGTTGGGTGAAAGGTTTTCAAATATTTTCGAGATTTTTGTTTTATTTATTTGTTTGAGAGGTTTTTTTCCTTTATTAACCTCTTAAAGAGGATTTACGAGCTTCCACTTAAAGCTTTTATATCATATCTGAAGTTTTTTTTTTGCTTCGATGGTATTCCGTGACGATTTCTTTCCGCAACATTTCCGATTTCAATCTTTCCTGTTTCTTATCATCATTGGCTTTCAATCAGAATCGGTTTAGAGAGGAAGGAGTAAAAGGGATAATTTTATTTTTTGTGTCGACCGCAAGCCGCAAGAAACGTTACATTTACTTACAT
This sequence comes from Columbicola columbae, assembly GCA_016920875.1. Lineage (NCBI taxonomy): Eukaryota > Metazoa > Arthropoda > Insecta > Psocodea > Philopteridae > Columbicola > Columbicola columbae. The sequence goes on along the minus strand of JADMLL010000005.1, from coordinate 3,148,472 downwards.
TCGAAGGAAGTTTTTTTTTATTATTTGTGAGCCTAATTTCGGTCCTTAACTTCATGGAATAATCGCTGGAAAAAAGATAATCTAAATTCCTGGGATGCCTGATATATTTTTTGTTGTTGTTGTTGTAAAGGCATCATTTTGGATTCTGGTGTTGGTACAATTTGCGTCTAATTGTGCGTTTTGTATGTGTGTGTTTAATGGGATGTCTGGAAGGAAGGAAGGAGAGTTCAAAGTTTGTTGCAAAGGGGTTAAAGGAGTTTTAAGGGGATTTTCTCCTCTTTCGATGTGATTTTTATTTTAAAAATTTGTTTTCTTTATGGCTGGGTCTTTGTTTACTTGATTTTGAAATCGTGATGGGAATGTCGATGGCTGTATAAAAATAAAATCACGTGATTGATATCACGTAGGAGAAATTGACGGTTGTACAAAATGATTTGATTGTAACGGTTGTTGGTTGGTTTTCATGTGTGCAGAGGTTTCTTGGTGAAGTTCTTCTGGACCTTCGTTTTTTGTTAAGAGTTGAGTTAGATTTGAAGAGAAAGAAAGAGAGAGGAACAAGAACAGGAGCATAGAGAGAGAGGGAGGGAGACGAAAACAGAAATGATGAAGGAAAGAAATAAAAACAAAGAAAAGAGAGAAAGACAGAAACATAGAGAGAAAAAAGACATGGGAGAGAGAAACATAGAAATGGACACAGAAACATAAAGAGAACGAACCTAGATAGCAAAGGGAAAGAAGATGGCGTTCGTTTTTCAATGTTACTGAGCCCGTAAAGTAATTTTTATCTTAAACGAAAGAGATTTTCCGGCGTTGCCTTGGTAATTATTTGATTTCATTAAAACTTTTCTGACTTAAAATTGTTAAAAAACATTCTGCATTCATGGCTGTAGCGTAAAGGAATGTCAACTTAGGTTCAAATAAGATCGAAAAAAGTTTTCGTCTTATAATTCGCGTTTTTATGAAATCATATTTAATTGAGGAAAAAGATTTTTGTTAGCTTAAGGGTTGTTGGTGGGGGGTAGAAAGCTCAAAAGAAAAATTTTCCTAAGAGATCGAGTCAAGTATTATGAAATGATTTTAATAATGACATAATTGTTGACAGGAAACATTCTTAATGATGTGTTCTCTGTTTACTGAGAGTTGTAGTTTGTGTTTGGTTGAAATGTCTTCATGAATTTCGGAGTTGTGTGTCCCTCATATCACAGTCTCGAGGACATTGTACGAACGTCTCGAATTAGACATGAAAACAAATTCGTTTGGCCCACTTTATAGAGAATGAATAGACCCGAAACGATTTAGAAAATTGTGTGTGTCTCCAATCAAAAGCGAATTCAGGAGCCGGAATCAAATTGAAAAGCGAGGACAACTTGGTTTCAGAACTGGTTTTGGGGGTTATTGTGAGTCTTCCAAAAGAGACAGAGCAAAGTTTAATTCGGTGAGATATGGCGTTCGGTTTTGAGTTCGGACCGGCGTGACCCCTTTGCTAATCATAGTTCAAGATCTGGAGAAGGCCTTGAGGTTCCATGAAGAGAGAGTATGTATCGTGGGAAGGAGATAGAATTAATTTTCTTTCTTTTTGAGTTAGTGAGAGACCTGGGTTTGGAAATTCAAAATGTCTCTCTTAAGTGTTGAACGAGGGAAATGAGAATTAAATAAAACCACAGAGTTGCAGTTGAGGTGAAGCGGTTACTGGGACCGTGACATTTTAGCCCATAATGGAGAATAAAAGTCAAAAAGAGGGAATTTCGAAACTGTTAGAAATTGACATTAGGACGAGCAAACACAACGAACGACTTCTGTTCTTCCGCAATATTTTTACATTGCGAACTAGTCGCGAGATAAGATGGAGAAGTTACAAAGTAAGAAAACGAATGTTTTGCCTGAGGAAGAACCGGCTTGGCCGAGTATTTTTATTGCCCTAATAATTACAAGGTCCATGGGAGGCAGGGGGAATTTGTTGGAATCAACTATGAATTAAGGGATATGACTAAACGTTTTCCTTACTGGTAAGAGGAAGTTGATTTGCCAAGACGAAATAACAAAAAAAAATTCAAGAAAAACTCTCCTCGACGTTCGCCTCGTGGCGTTCGAGTTAAGCAAGGAAGATAAACGATTAAATTTATCTATGTTCATCCTCGAATGCGAATGCCTTCAATTAACCATCCTTCTTCAATTGGAAGACAAGAGGAAACCGCAAGAAAAACACCCGATGAGTCTTGAACACGTGTACATACATGTTTTGTGTGTGTACGATGATTATCTCTAATTGTTGAGTTAATAAAAATTTATTTTTTAATTATCTGGGGGAGAAACTTTGAGTTTTTGGTGCAACCCCTTGCTGAGAGAGTCTGTCATTAGTTTTTTTGGAAAAATTGAACACCTTCGTTAAAGGTCTCTGGGGAATGTAGAAGCCGCTGACCTTTGGTATTGCAACGATACAGAATGAAGTCAGTGACTTCCTGTTAATCCGTTTTGTTTGCTAAATTTATCCCGAAATGTCGGTTTCGTCTTGCACAACTCATGGGGAGGCGAAATGGTGATTTTGGAAAGTGTGACTAATCTTTCTTTATTTTAGTTGTGGAAACTGAGAAAGTTGTGCGACTCATGAGGTACTTATTTGGTGTGCGAAACACTGGACGGTTTGGCTTTGTTGATGATTCCGTTGCTAATTTTGCCCCTTTTTTTGATGTTTCAGTGAGCAAAGCATAGCGTCGGCGCGGGCGTCCGTTATGATCTACGATGACGTGTGCAAAAAATGGGTTCCTTCTGGGAGTTCGTCGGGTCTGTCGAAAGTTCAGATCTATCACCACACGATAAACAACACGTTTCGGGTCGTCGGACGAAAGCTTCAAGACCACGAAGTCGTCATTAATTGCGCCATATCAAAAGGCCTGAAATACAATCAGGCAACGGTCACTTTCCACCAGTGGAGAGACAACAAACAAGTTTACGGATTAAATTTTAGCAGCAAAGAAGATGCTGATGCCTTCGCTAGAGCCATGTTTTTGTCCTTAGATGTGAGTATCCGATGTTATTGAAGACGTACCCAGCTCCCGTAGATGGTGACAGGAAGCACGTGCTTCTGGTTGTGATTAGCTAACATACAGGATCTGTATTGGGAGAGGGGGGTTTTGACATCGTCTAATCCTTTTCCTCGTCGTAATATTTTACGTCAGTCATGAAATCCAACACGGGAGAAGGAAATTGGAATCCGGCGGCGCTTACTGGCGTCAGGTCGGGCTTTGATTGGATCAAAGTATGGAAAATGAGTTTTGGGTGTCTGGCTGAGAACCACCCTCACAATAGACGAAGACAATGGGGCTAGTAGAATCGAAAAAAGAGATTAACGAATACAAAGAGGTTCTCAGGTTTCTGACACCCCCTCCATCCTCCAAAACTACCTGTAAAGGTGTCAAAACATGGGGCTAATTAACGGCGGATCGGATTCGTTCCCTAATTAAGTTGGAATGCAATTAAAAAAGAATTTATTTATGCGGTGAGGTCACGACAACAATAGGAAACGAACGGAAAGTGTCGTTAGCTTGTAAATTATGGCGTCTTTAACGTCTCCGTTGTCGGCGGCGGATTTCCCATCCACACGCTTGTAAATAGTTTTGCTTTTGTTTTTTAACAAGAGGTGAGTTACTACTGAGATTTAGTTACCACCTCCCGATCCTAATAATTACAAATCTATGGATGAGAAATTCGCTACCAACAACGGAAAAGACTTATGAAGGTGTGGAAGACCGGTTCTGGGGGCTAGGAGAACGTTCTGATTTATCGTAGTTGGCTTTGTGTGGCTGTAGTCAGCAAGTATTTAATCATTTCCGGTTTGGTTTTTGTTTTGTTTCTTTCAGACTCTTAGTAATAATAACTTGAATCGATTACAAAACCCTCAGGCGCAAGTAATTCCCAACAACCAACAAATGTATTATACAAATGCTTATAATGTCAACGGACAGAATAACGAAGAAGATCTTGAGTATAGGTAAGATGTATGAGTATAGGCATATTGACACTGATTTGTGGTCTCCTGAGACCGTCCTTCAGTTTGTGTGTAAAATTTTTTATTAAATTGATTTTCCTTTTCTCTTGCTCTTGCAGAATGAATCAAAGGGATGAAGTTCCAAACATGGAGCGACGCGTGTCACAAGCTCAATTAAGTAAGCTTTCGGTTTTTGAGTGTTATGTAAAGTTTCCAGTTGAAAAAAAAGGCGATTTATATTGATTGATTTTATAATTTTTTTTTGCTTTTAGTCGAGAGCCCGAACGCATCTGCAGGATCGCAAGCTTCTCAGGGCCACCACCGCACGTCTTCAGCGCCACCGGCGCCTCAACCTCCCCAACTGACTCCGCTCTCGTCTCCATGTCAAAGTGGTGGGGCTCCTCCGGCTCCCCCGGCTCCACCAATGTGGGGCGGTGCCGCGAACAATATTCCACCGGTTCAGCAAACTCCGGCCGTTGTTCAAAGCGCTCCACCACCACCGCCGCCTCCTCCGAACATGCCCAGATCTTCGTCGTCCGACGGCCACGACAGTAACTCATTAGCCGCCCAAATTCAATCGGCAAGATTGCGCAGGATTAATAATAACGGATGCAGTACCCTAGGCAGTACCAAGGTTTGAACACGTTCCCTTTGTGTAGTTATGTCCTGCTGGAAAATTTGATGAGAGATGTTAAAATATTTGTTTCATCGACAGCAATCTGCCGAAAACAGTGGTTCGAGCACGAGTAGCAGCGGAAGTAATTACGGGACTCTGGGACGAGCGGGAATGGGTTCAATGGCGAGTATGATGGACGAAATGGCAAAGACGCTGGCTCGAAGGAGAGCAGCAGCCGAAAAGAAAGATCTCAACGACGAGGTTCGTATAAGAAACAAATAAATCAATCAAATATGGCGGAAGATAAGCGCGTCAAGGTGATTCATCTCATTAAAAATTTTCGGGTTTTTCAGGACGCGAATTCAAATCAGGAGAAGAAGATAATTAGCGATAACAAAATAGAAAATAAAATAATAAATCACAGCGGAGACGAATCACCGAAATCCATCAAGAAAAGATTCGGAACGGACGCATCAGAAGACTACCTGAACAAATCGAACGTGAACGGCTTATGCGAGGAAGTGAACGCGTCCGGAATATCGTCTCAAGATCTCGAATTATTCAAACAAGAACTATTAAAGGACCTTAGGCGTGAATTTCAAAAAATGAAAATGGAAATATTAGACGGTAAGGCTTTTAAATGGTGGTATAGGGGGGTGAGAGTGGGGTGGTGCCCCAAAGATACGGTTTTTGGTCGAGAGAGCGAATGGGGGGCACCACAAACCACCTTGGAGATGGTGCGGTCTTTTCGGTTGAGTTGTTGTCGGGTTTTTGTAAGGTTTCGCTCTCAAGGACGGAATGAAATGACAAACGAATCATGCAAAACGAGTGACCGTCGTTGTAAACCGGTGTCTAGGCACGCTCAGGTTTTACAGGTTGCGTTTTAGAATTTTTTACTTTTACTAGAACAGTTTTGGCTATATTATAAAGTTTTTTACATGAAGGACTTTGTTTGATGTACTAAATAAATCGCCACTTTATTTATTCACGTAATTAATAAATGTAATAAATGATCGTTTGCCATTTTAGTCACCGCTTTTCCGCCAAATCAGCCTAATATTTGAGGAGATATCTAGTTAAGAGTGATGGAAATAAATCGGAATGTTGTGTAGCTTCAAACAGCTCATATTTATTTATTTATTTCTTATCTTTGTCGGGTTTTGCAAAAAGAGCAGTACAGTATAACAGACAAGTGCACAATTGTAATATCACAAACACTAGAATTCGCTTTCATCCAAACTGACTTTGCCTGGTTCGCCTCGAGGAATAGCATCTTCTTTCTTCACCCTAGGGTGTGCTCCCCCTCAACTCAAATTTCGTATTCTCCAGCCTATCACGTTCTTCTATAATATGCCACCATCCGTCCCTTTTTCGGCAATGAGGACATACTAAGATCTGTTCCTACCTCACTAGCTTCCCAGCTTTTTTTCCATGGGTAGGAGAAAATGTTCATGCACACTCAAAGGCAGTGGCGGACTTGAACCAGCTAAAAACACCTTTCTACACTACAAACGCGAACCTATCCAAAATTATCAGAATTTCCGGGAAAACCCAAGACGGCACTTTAAAAAACGGGCACATATCACTTAGCACTTTGACACTAACACACACTTCATTTTTTAACAACTTTAAACTATATCACCGAAGACGACACTTCACTTTCTGGAACAGATGGTCTCAAAAAGTTAGGTTCGGTGAGCTTCCCAGCCTGAACCAAGTCAGCCCTGTCTTTCTTAGCCTTCCTAACCTTTTAAGAACTTCCCACCATCTCTACAACGACCCACAAGGCACTGATATGACCATCTGTTGTGTTGTCACCCAATCCTCCGTGGAATGAGTTCTACTTCCGATTATTTTAATTAACTAGCAATCAGAAAAGCTTTTGAGTCTTGCTTTAGTCAAATTTTTAATCCGATCACTCCACTTGAAGAATGTCTAGGCACTGATGTCAGGTACGGTGTAAATAAAGTCAAAATAAGATGGTAAAAGCTCAATAGGGAATCAATTTGGATTTCAAAGATGCCGATGTAAATGTTGTTTGAAATTAATCAAAAAAATTTTTTTGTTTTTCAGCCTTAAAATCGGATGGCATTCGCAGATAATGGAAATTATTATCGCATCAAGTTTTGGCTAAACGGACCTGAATCCTTCCTCCCCCCGCCGCCAACGAGGTTTCATCACTGGGATCCGACCTTCTTCGTTTTGGGAAGAAAATAGGAAAACTGTGTCGCCTTACTGGATTCAACGCTATCCGACGCCATTTTATTTATTTATTAACTACTTTTGGTTTGGAATTCGTTATCTTAATCTTGAATTTGGGTTTTGCGGTTTGAATTTGAAGGACATATTTGAAGCTTTTAAGAAAGCTTCATCGGGCGCGATTTATGTCGTTGTAAACACGGTCTGTTCCTTGTTGTGGAGGTTGGGATTGAGCATGACATTCCGGTTTTGTTTAGAAACAAACAACAGGATTTGCATTTATTGTTTTTATTTATTTTGATTATTTTTGAGAACCGGAAACCCAAATTCGAGATTTTGTATGAAGTCGACTTATCGACACTTCAACTGAGTAACTAGCTTTGGCGAACTGTGTCTTATGCACAACTCATCAGTAGGCTCGTAATCATTCACATTCGCGATCATTCGTGCTCGAGGATCATTCCATAAGTAACGCGAGTTTTCCTTGTTTGAATCTCTTAATATCCGGCCCCTGATCTCCCACTCAATCACAAAACCTGTATCAGTACGCTCATGGGTATCCCTCTCTCTTCAGGTTGAGGCTTTCCGGTTGATCAACCGACAATTCTTCTAGAAGAGTATGGAGACTAGGTGAAGGTTGTAGGAAGGTCTCCTCCTCCCCCGCTAAGAAAAATTTTATTTTTAATTCTCAACAGAAATGTCAACTATGAGTGGATTTATTTACTTAGTTTAATTCAAATATTTATTTTTACTCTCAAGCTCAGATAATTTTTATCTGTTGTATTGTTTTTATGTTTTTTGTCCGACAAGATTTTTTTATAGTTATTTTTTAAGGTTTTGTGTCAGGTACGCGTGACTCCGACTCTTATTTGTTTTATTTTGTTAGATTTTTATTTTTCTTTTACTGTTGCGTTGATAACTTTTGTAGCACTCTAAGGGAGCTTGAAAAGATCTTTTTAATTTAAAGAAGTGGGTTTTGATGGTTTGGTAGGTGTCCGTGGTTGGGAAACCCATTTTGACACTAGTTTGGGTTCTTTTAAATTTCCATTCCAGGTTCTGCATTTTGGGTTAAAATTTTTAGCCATTTGGGGAAGTGTTTTAATAGTGAAACTAGAGGATATGAGATTGCTTCGTGTTTTCTGGGTGGTTGAATAGATTTTGTAATGTTTTTGAGGGATCAATGTCCCATGTTTTTCCGGGTTTGTAGGAGAGACATTGAATGGATAGTGTCCCATCGGGAGGGTTTTGGGTTTGAGTTTCCCTTATTTAATTCACCCACCCGGGTAAACTAGATATATCGAGATGGGTATGAGGAATTATTGCTAGAGACATACCATAGGTTCGAGGCAAACACTTCTCTCTCCCACTTCCAGGTGAAAGGATCTCGAAAGGTAGAGGAAGAAGTTGAGAGATAACAGCTTTCAAACAAACAAGTGAGAAAGGCATCTTTCCACATAACCGTGATCTCATTCAATTAACGAATCACTGTTCGCACGGAAGCGACCGAAACCCTTACAAACCCTAAAACCAACCGGAAAATTTTAAATTTCCCGCGAAAACTTCCAACCGGAAACTCGTCGTTTTAAAGAAGGCCGGAAGTTCCCACCCAGTGTGAGTAAAAAATTCAGGTTCATTGGAAAAGCCAAAAACTTCTTGTTGCAATTCCACTCGGAAAAAAAGAATCTTCACGAATCGGAATCTTTCGAACGCTCAGCCATTTTCGAACCAATCAGGTGCCATGAACCCCCTTCACGATTATTAGATATAATCATCATCGTTTTAACAAAGATGGTTTTTGTTTATTAATATCCGCCAATTTGTGTGTTTGTGTTTTTTAATTAGCAGAGTTTCTCGACCGATAGAAATGAGTCCTCGGTTTTTTGTTTGATCACGTGATCAACCCCCTCGCAAACCCACCCCCGGCCCATAAACTAATCGCAAAAGGTGGTTTGTGTAATGAACCAGCGACGCTTGGAACGAACGATTTATCCAATAAATAAAGAAGAAAGTTTTTTTAACAAAAAAGCGAAAGTATATAAATATATATATATAAATTATTATATATATCGTGGAAATATGTGTAACGATTTTGAATTATTGATTGATTGATTGATTGATTTCTTTATTTAATAGGCTTCAGTGTGTTTTACAAAATGCGAGAAAAAAATTTTTTTCAAATTTGAAAATTCAATTTTTTGTCTAAGTAAGAGATGATCGGTACATAATTAGTACGGTTATGTATGATTTTTAATTATGAATGGTATATAATATATATTGTATATCTGTATTGTTATTTGTATAAGTATTTCGTAATGGCGACATTTTTGTTCTGCTTGTATAAAATGAAAATTTAAAATTTGAAGATTTAAATGAAAATGGGGGATGATCGGCGTTGGGTGGGTTTGGTTTGGATTGAAGAAACTCCGCCGTTCGTGTATGTTATGATGACCGGATATTGGGGTTGTTGATGATTTACCGGAAGTAGTTATAGCTTGAAGTTTGGAATCGGTTTCATTTTTTAGGTAGAGTGTAAGAAGAGTAAGAAGAGGAGAAAGAATTTGGGTTTGAGTGTAATCGGTTTGGGTAACCTGGATTGAGTTGATTGGTTGGTTGGGTCTTTTTTTATGCGATCTGTTTTTATGTCATTTTGAATTATATTTCTGACCAAAAAAAGATTCTGGAATATCCACAAAAATAATTGCAATACTCCCTAATGACTGACAGTAATTTGAATTTTGTTATTTGACATGTAAGAAGACTTGTGTTTCTATTTGAGATACTTGACGAAATTTTTTTTCTTTAAATTGTGATTTTGAAGGGATGTAAAGAAACTTTGCCTAATTCCAAACATATTGGATGTTGACAGAATTTCTTGTTTATGAGTCTCACGCATCTTAAAACTGTGCAGAGTCGCATTAAGTATGGCGCTCAAAGCTCATCCCACTAACTGTTAGTATTGAAGGATTTAGAGAACAGATGACAAAAAACCTAAACTATAGAGCCACATTTAATTGGTTTGTTTTAGGAGTGACATCTCCAACTAATTTTTCGATAAACCTAACTGTGCGATTTTATGTTTTGCCGTTTTCACCCCTTAATTTTGACCTTCCATAGTTTTTGGAGTTATGCGGTTTTAGTGAGTTTCATAAGATATACTTATGTATCTGATACCAATCGACTGATTTTTATTTTTTTTCAGTAAAAAATAAATTTCGCATAAAAAGGAGGCCTGACTATTTTAAAATCGAAGGGAAGTCGGTATAAAAAGTCAAAATTTGTAGTTTTGAACTGTTCCTCGGTCACCATTCCAAGAATCAGCACTTCAAAGCCAAATTTCCTCTTCTTAGTCAGTAATGATGGGGTAGTTCTCAAGGTGCAATGAAACACGAACAGCTGGGTTTCTCACCAGACAGCAGAACAATTGTTTTGCCGAAGGTTTTCCCAACGCCGCGAAGAGAAGAGGAGAAGGGAAATGGACTAAGAAAGATGACAAGAAACAGTACCGTTTTTGGGGTTTGAGCCGGAAGAATGAAAGGAAAAGGAAAAGTAAAAGTTTCGAAAATGTTTTTTTCTCCTGAAATTATTTTCTAAATTATTCAGATATCAGGTGAAACGGAAGGGAAGCACTTTTCCCCGAAAAAGTGTGCACTAACTCAGTTTAGATTCTCGAGGGATGATTTTGAAGAAGAGGAGGAGGAGGAAGGGAAAAGGAAAACTTTCTAGAATTGGTGTTGTTTGGAAAAACAACTTTAACCTCACCTCCTCCCACAAAAAATTTTTTTTCATATTCCTTCATGTAAGATGAGCTTTTTTTATTTTATAAATTTGTTTCCGAAACAAAGTTTCAAAAGCTCACGTTTTTCGAAGCTTTTAGTAAGCTCAATATTTGGAACAAAATCACTTCCGGTGGGGTTTTTCTTTTCAAATTTCCAGAGGAAGAAACTCTTTCGGGGTAGTCTTTTGAATCAAACTAAATAAAATTTTTTCGAATCGGAAGTTAGTTTAGAAACTAACCGAAGAAGGAAAAGGAGGGAAGGAGGGAGAGGAAAGGTTCTCCATTTTGTTTAGTTTTCTTTGTTTGTATGCGTGCGTGATGATGTTCCTTCGAAGAAGACTTGAAAGCAATACGGTTGAGGGAGAGAGACACTCGAATCCATTTCCCTAAGAACCAAAACGTGTTTGATTCCCTTTTATGAAGAGGATGAGTTTTGTTTTCTTTTTTTTTCTTTTCCGTTATAAACCGGAAATGGATTTTTCATCTCTCTAGCTGATTATATAACAGCTTTCTAGATGCCAATTAGCGAAATTTTTAATTTGTTCGTTTGATAGACTGAAAACGAAGAATCTGTGATCTCACGTTGAATCTTTCCTCCCTCCCATTCCCTCCTCATCTCACTCATTCAACATTCCGATTAATCTCGGGTCGAGTATAAACTCGTATCGAACGGCCGAAATTCATCCGAAAACTTTTTGGGGTGGGTCAGAAGGGAAAAATGGGATTTATGTTCGGTCGGTCGAAATCATTTGGTTTAATAATCGTCTTTTATATTATTATAAACTAGACACAAAAACCTTTTTTCTTAACATTGGGTATTAATATATATATACAGTATATGTATAAATAAAGTTTCCCGCCCCCCAATTTTTTATATAGATTTGGTAGTTAGTTTATATATAATTATTATACATATTATTTAATAATATCGTGAAGTTTTCTTTTTTGTTCTTATACCTGGAAGGTGTTTGTAGTGACTAGGTGTCATTATGAACCTTCTTCATCTTTCTTCCTCTTCCTTAAAACCTTTTTTTGTTTTATTTGTACGTAAGTAGTGATTCCTTTCTCTGTATCGGTTCAATTTTGGTTTGACTCAGTTTCTGGCAGTATCTCAAATCGTTTGAATTTGTACAACAGGCTTTGGTTGTCCCAGTGGTACACGAAACCAGAAGAGAAAGAAGTTTTCTCAAAGGTCAGGTAATAAAAATTTGAAAACTGAACACTATGTCTGGTGACTACAACAGTGGTGAAATATTTGCAGTTGTAGTGTGATTTTAATCCCATTTGTCGCCCTTTTTGGGTATAACAGGATACGAGAGGAGGAACTGAACTTGGGACTATAGCTTCTTAGTCTGGCACTTAACTCACTACACCATAGACCTCCGCAACAGTGGTGAAATAGAGTTAGTGGTGCAGGCGCTAAGCCAAGAAATGTTTCAAAACAGTGGCGCCGGCAAAGTGTTGAAAGCGATGACTGAAACATGGTTTATAGTTTACAGTTAGCTTGGCCAGTCTCAAAGTGACTAGTGTTTGGGTAGTCAGTGGCGATTGCTTAGGTCCTACGTGCTGATGATCGGAAAATTCGATTCACTTTACTTGTCTACCAGTCGTTTTATATCTTTGGAAAGTCGGTGGGCGGTGGTTGAGGGCTCCAATTGCCTTAGAATGGAGGTGATGGAGGGCTTGTCCCGAAAATTCCCGGTAATCATACTTTTGTTTAGTTTCCTCGGGTTGGCGAAGTGGACGAGTTGGTGGAGGATCTAAACTTCGAAACGAGACTAGTGTCAGACGCCTGCTGAGAGTTCTGAATATAATGTACACTGATATTCAGTAAATGATTTTATAAAATCGTTACTGGAACTTTTGGAACAAGACCTGTATGAGATGAGTGTGTGCTTTCTTCCTAAAACTCAACTCAACCACATCTCTGGAGTGTTTGGTGAAGAAATTTATTAATAAAACATGAACAACAGCTTTGGATTTATTAATTAATAAAAAAATAAAATTTATTAACAATGAATACATAAACACCGATCTGACATAAGTTGACGCCTTTGTGCCTAACAGTTGACTCTGAAAAGGATTTCAGCCAAGGAGTATGACAAAATGTTTTCATGATATACGACACTTCGTAAGTACACCTCAAGAACAACTGAAAAACTTAGCTTTTGTGACTGTCAGTCTTGTAACGATTAATACTGGTCGAAATTTTTGGGCTTATTCTCAGCTGTGGACTGTGTAGGTCGTCGTTTGGTTTTTGGAATTTACTTGTCCAGGAAGTTACACCAAATGGAGATGTTAAATGGAGCACTTCATCACCGAGTTCCGAGGAGGAAAATCCAAGCTGACAGCACCAGAATCAAAGAAGGAGGACCCCTGGACTGTCGACTTTTGTTGACTCCGATAAAAGGCTCCAAATTGGTTTTGTTGTAATTTTCGAAATACCAATTGTTCTTGTTGTCGGTGGGAACTTCCGGTTTGGAATACTCTATTTTCGAAACATCCTCCGTAACGATAAAAGGAGTCGCGTTTTCCGTCGCCGGACGTGTCCAAGTGGTCACCTCCAAATCCGGAATCACGTATCGCGGTGGTTCCTCCGATGGAAGTTTCGACCAAGGCGGCAACGTGCCCACTTCCAAAACGGACCCATTTTCAACGGGGACTATCACCTCCGTGTTGAGATGAACTTTAGCTATATAAGGCTCCGACGAACTTTCTGCAGGTTTGAACTTGCTGACGGGGAAGAATTCAACAGCGGATGAGACGTTCTGCCTTTGAATGGGGGTCACGATTCCCTGAACAGGAGTCGGATAACTGATAATCCGATCGGTGACATCAACGACAGGAGTAAAACCGTTCCCGTTAGGCACGACTGGTATGAAACCTCCCGTCTCCGTTTGGGGCTTGACAAAATTTTGTAAACCGGAAGTCTTTCCTTTCGTCACTGGTTGAACTTTACCGATCGCGAACGGTTGACGTGATTGTTCCACGCTTCGGCCGGAATTTCCCTTCCACAGATTTCCAAACGAAAGACTCGGGAGTGGGATTCCAAAGAAGGTAAGACCGCTGTAGGGTTGCTGTTGCTGTTGAGCTTTTTTCAAGTCATCCAAACCTAAACCTGGATTAGTCATATTGAATTTCGGTGGGAGCGGTCGAGCGTAAAGTGTTGGTGTATCACCCGTCGTCAGGTGGTATGACTGGGTTGCTGTAGGAGGATTTTCACTCGTCGAAACCGCCTCCTGTCCTTCCGTCGCATTCACCTCCTCATATTGATACTCCACATACTCATCATAGAAATAATCCGTTTCGTGTGGATAAAGACCTTGAGACACGTTTCTCACGTTCGACGTCAACGCTGACAATTGAGCCGTTTCGACTACTGAACTTTGAACTGTGTCGCTCTCACAACCTGGAATCACCGGCTCTACTATTCGACTGTTCCCGCATTCGGTACGCGAGAGTCTTATGTCGCGGAACAAAGTCCCGTCAGCGCATCTGGGACCTTCCGATTGGGTGTCTTCTAACCAGCTGACGAGCCAAAGCATCTTACAAGAACAGGAAAGAGGATTTCCATCGATGTCTAAAACAGCGACGTTCGTTCTCAGCTTTTGGAATGCAAATTCCGTGACTGTTGTCATTCGGTTACTTCTTAAGCTCAGCACGCGGAGTCTGGATAACTGATTAAAGGGTGCTCCTCGGATGTTGCATATCAGATTGTTGTCCATCTGCAAGAAGAAACCGAAATTAGGCTCCACAACTTTCTACTTAGAGACAGTCAAGAACATATTGTGCATCCCAATGGGTGTAAGTGGTCTCTAGTACTCACCTTAAGCTCTACCAACCATTCCATACCATAGAAACTCCTTCCTTCAATCCATGAGATTTTATTATGACTCAAATCTAAAACTTCGAGAGACTTAAGCTCCCTAATTCCAGACCTATCCAGAGCTGTGATTTCATTAAAGCTTAGATTAAGCAAAGCCAAGTGAGGGACGTTCACGAACGCATTTTCCGGTATCTCAAAAATTTGATTCAACTGAAGCTCAGCACTTTGAAGCTCTGGCAAGTCTATAAACGTCTCCTCTGGTAACCTAACCAATTTGTTCTTGCTCAATCGAATTGCTATCAAACTAGGACAAGAACGAAAAGCTCCGCTCGATATCACCTCCAAGTGGTTGTCGTTCAAATCCAAGAACTCAAGGTTGAGGAGGTCCTTGAACGTGTTCGGCGGAACTTCCCGAAGCTTGTTGTTGCTAATTCGAAGCTCCTTCAAAGATGGAAGTGATTGAAGAGAGAATGGTTGGAGGAACCGGATGTTGTTGAAACTAACATCCAAAAATTTGAGTTCAATTAGATTTTGAAAAGCTTCCGGAAATTGCGTCAAGGAATTATGGGAGAGATTAAGTTCTTGGAGTTGTCTCGAATTGAGGAAAGCTTCTCCGGTTATTTCGGAAATTTTGTTGTTCGCTAAATGAATCGTTTTCAGGTTCGGATTGTTCTTGAGAAAACCGGGGGTGAGAACTTCCATGAGGTTTCCCTGAAGGTTTATCTCCATCAGGTCTTTGGAATGTTGAAGCCAGTCATCGGTGAACCTTCGAAGTCGGTTATTTCGAATATTCAGCAACTCCAGCCGGGATAGTCCGCTCATAGCACCTTCCTCAACATCTTCGAGTGAGTTATCGTTCAGGTATAACCACTGTAACCTGGTCATGGTTCGGAATGTGTTCTTGTGAACGACCCGAAGTGAATTCCCGCTGAGGTCCAGGAGTCTCAACGCGGGCAGATCCAAATCGTTGGGAAGATGGTAGATTTGGTTCTTGTTCAACCTCAAATACTCGATGTTCTTCGGGAGTCCAGGTATCATTTCTCGAAGCCGGTTCCAACCAACATCTATCTCGAAGAGCTTTGGTAAGTAACTGAAAGTCAGTCCATGGAAGGTTGAAATAAAATTCTTTGAAAGGTTTATGGTCTCGAGTTCAAGGTTTCCGACAAAAGAGTCAGACATAACGGTTTCGATGTCATTTTCGCTCAGATCCAACCTTCGGAGCGAAGGTAGGTACGTCAATAAACCAGAATCCAACCTTCGGATTTTGTTTTGAGACAAATCCAAACCTTTCAGAGATGGCAGATTCCAATAAGGTCCGTCGGAAAAGTCGTAGAGCGAATTATTACGCAAGCGAAGCTCACGGAGTGTGGCCATACCTGAGAAAGATTTCCTCGGGATGCGTTTGATTCTGTTCTCGTCTAGATGAAGCCTTTCGATGGTTGGGTGACCTCTCAAAGTGTCAAACGGTACCTGATCAAGAAGGTTTCGACTGAGGTCTAGAAACTTCAAGCGAGGGAGGGAACCAAAGAGAAGTTTCAATTCGTTGGCGTGGTAAAGTTGGTTGTTCATGAGCCACAGCTCCTCCAAAGACATACCCGATGGGTATGCGAAAGCACCTGGATTGATCCTCTTCAGGGCGTTGTTGTTGAGGTCAAGAATTTTCAAAGATGGCGTGCTTTTGAAAGCTCCTTTTTGAATCTCCGCGATCATGTTCCCGGAAAGATAAAGCTCACGCAAGGAGGATAAGTCAGCGAACGAGTTCTCAGTTAAACGATCTATAAAATTATTCTCTAAGCGAAGGACCTGAAGGTTGATCAGGTCTCTACAAGCCCGACCTACTATTCCAGCATCGAGAAAACGGTTTCCTGACATATCGAGCTCTCTTAAATTTGGAAGGTTGAGGAAAGCTTTTGGATGAACCCAAGTCAGTCCGGAATTGGATATGTTCACCAGGTTAAGCTTGTGAAGGTTTTTCAATATTTTTGCATCGAGTTTGTTCAGAAGCGGGCTTCCAATGACGTGTAACTGTTCGAGCGATGGAAGGTTCTCGAAATTTTCCGGTAAAAGCTCCGTCAGCACTGGTGAATACAATTGAAGGTAACGAAGCTTATGGAGACTAGAAAATTTCGGGGATCGTTTCATGAGTCCTCCCTGAAGAGTAACAGCTTCCAGGTTAAAGAGATGATCGAAAGCGTCTTCGGGAAGGGTCCGCAGTCTCGGCTCTACTACAAAAAGCTCGAGTAAAGTGTTTTCCAAAGTTGCCAACCAGTTGGAAGTGACTCGTTCCAATCCATTATCCCTTAACATGAGTCTGTTTATGCCTAAACCTTGAAACGTTTTTCCAGGTAGGGATGGAAGATTGTTACTCTCCAGTATCATCTCGCTGATGGGATACTGAACTCGACTTCCGAGACTTTTTAAAGCTTCCATGAGGTTCTTAAGATCGCTGAACGTGCACCTGGAAACCGAAATAGAAGGATTGATGTCCGTTAGCTAATCGGCGATTGGTTATTGAGGTCAGAGTCTTACCAAACTTGGATTTCTCCGTCTACTGTGTTGCAGGTACAGGGGAGAATAGTTTCAGGCGGAGGACAAAATTGAGCACCGGTCGAGGTCATCTTGGCGAATAAAAGCGCGGACACCAAGAGCCACCAGCCTCCAGCATCCCGCTGCATGGTCGTCATTACGTCATTTTGACTCAACTGAAAGATAAGATAAAAAGTTGTTAGACCATCTTCTCTCTCTCTTTTGAAATGTGTTTAAGATCTTTAGCAGAATTTTTTGGAAGTTTTGAACTGGCATTTACTCTTCTATCCTTTATTTCCAACCTGCCTTCTGATGTCTTTTAAATTTATCTTCTACCATCTTCTCATGACTATTTGGTTTTAAATTTTATTTGTTTTCAACATCCGTGTAACAATTAACTGAAAATTTAGTAAAAATCGAAAGGTTACAACTTTCTGTCAATTTTCGGTGTCCACCAAACAATCGAAACGTTCAAGAAAAACAAACCGGAAGTTTCAAAGTTTTGAAAAATAATTTTGAGTCGCAATAAGAATGATAATAACAGTAGAAGACAAAGAGAAAGGACAACGACTAGAAGATGAAAAATACAAACTGAATAAGACAAATAAACCAAAAACGCAGATTAAAACCAAATTCTACTTCCACTGTCAATCTATCAATCAAGACTTTCATAAGGAAACACAATGAGGTTTCATCTTTAATAAAAAGCCCTAATAGAAAAAGATAAGAAACAGTACGAAGGAGAGGAAGATAAAAAAAGATGAGACGTTAATATTACAGTCCTTTGGTAAACGGAAACTCACAACAGTTGAGTTGTCTCGGTTTTAGGGAAAAAGCAGAAGACATTAACTCAACTTGAAACAATAAACAGAGGAGAGAAACGATTTAGCAAAGGAACCATCTTGTAGAAGACAATTTAGTCATTAAAATAATCGGAAACGGGAATAGATAAATGTTTTCTTTCAAGCTCTGAATCTTTGGATAACATTTATATTATATACGGTATAATTATGGAGACAATAGATCGATTTAATAATCTTCTGGTTGGAAAGGTCTGTTGATCACATCTGAATCAATTAGACCCAGTGAACACATTTTCGTTATTCTTGTCCTGCTTTCCATCTTCTTTCTTTGTGCGCGTTTGTCTCCTCTCAGGAGGAAATTCGGAGATCATAATTGGGTCACTCGGTCGTTTACATTTCTTCTAATAAGAAGAAGAAAGATAAATAAATAATCTTATTGAATAGAAAACAATTTTTTCGGGTAGGAGTCTAATGTAAGAAGCTTTCAACCGTGGAAGACTACGTCACAAGTGTACAGTAAAAATGGGCCGAAGGTGTTGTGGCAAGCCGTAAACCCGTAGACCGTGCTTCAAATCCTCCTCCTCCTTCTTCTATTATCTTCTCTTCGGTTGATTTCCCATAATCCCCGGATATCTATTCGAGGACTGATTTAAGTCACGTGTCTCGCGTCTTTGTGGCTTTGGTTTTGTGGTGGTCGTCACCCATCATCCGGCGCCGATTTTTGTTTTTGAATCATCTCCTCTCCTGATCTTCTTTGACAATATTTCTTGAGCTTTGTATTCTGTTTTTGTCTTGTCTGTTTGGTCTCTCATTATCTTTCTTTATCTTGTTTCCTCACTCTTTCTAATCGTCTTACGGTTTCAATATTTTATCAGTCAATCTTTTCGCCATCAATTCTCAGGGAGTTACTGATTCATCTTTTGAAATCTTACATCTCGAAAGATCTCGTCTAGACCTACTTCAGGTGTTTACGGGTAAATTCTGATCTTAAAAAGAAAACTCAAAGCCACCAACTTATAAAAATTTATTGAGTTGTAATAGATGAGCAAAACTGTAGCAGTAGAAAAGAGACATCAAAGACAAGAAGATGAAAAGGAGACAATAGTGCTATAGAAACAAACCAGAAGTTTCCGACGTAAGTCAAACAATCTTGAGTGTAGTACAAAGAAATAAAAAAAAATATAGTAGATGGAAAGAAAAGAAACTTGAATAAACTGAGTAAGAAAGAAACACCAAAGAGACAGTTAGGACTATGGCTTAAGTTTACTTCCGGTGTGTATCTTTCAGTGAACCCTCTCCAAGGAAAGATGACAAGTTTTCAGCTTTAAAATAATGGGCGATAATAGAGAATGAGAAGAAACAGCAACAAGAACAAAAGAAGATGGAAAGAAGAAACGGTAAAAAGAGAATATCCTCCTTTTAGTTACAGGGAGTACCAATTAATCAAAATTAACCGGAAGTTCGCAACTTACGAATTAACATGTCGTAGGTAGAAGAGCGGAAGGCGTGGTAGACATAATAATAATGATACAAGAAGAAAAGAAAGGACAAAGATGAAAATTAAGAAGGCAACTGAGAAGGTCGAACTGACAGATCCAAAAGACATCCAAGATTACTACCAAGGTCTACATCCGGTGTCTATCTATCAATCAATACTTTCTGGTGAAAATCAGTTTTAAAAAAAGGATCCTGATAAAAAAAAAAACAATAACAAGAACAAGAAAATAAAAAGATAAAATGGTAACGACAAAATCTCAATAGATCACAAGCATATCTATTTCCAGTGTCTTTATCCAGTCGAAAGTGACACTCCGAGAGTTCTGAATTTATGAAAAATAATTTTGGCCTACAGTAAGCAGATTAATAGTAGTGATGGAAGAAGAGAAGAAGCTGCAAAAACTACAAGATGAAAGAAAAGAAGACAAACAACAGACAACGACTGGAGTGATTGATTGCTTTCAATCTTCTCTGGTTTTGTTTGATCTTCTTTTCATACGTTTTTAATCAAAAGTTTGTTTTCCTTCGTTCCTTTCACTTTCCAGCGACAGTCTACACCCAACTATGCGTTTCTTGGTTCCGTTTTAGCCTAATTTGATTGGTTAGACGTTAATGACTTCAGTTTGGTGTGCTGGGTTATACACAACAAAGAACTCTGCCAGCAAGGAAAGTACATCTCAGATGGAGTTAGAAATTGAAGAATACATAAGACAAAATGGCGGGAGTGTTACAAACCAAACAGCGTCCTACCTGCTGAAAAAAAAGAATAAAGTAGGTAGGCTATACAGGAGAATCTAGTCAGCAAGGGAACGGTCCCGAAAAGAGGAAGATGGCCTTGGAACATTGCGTGATAAGTAGAGCGTGACCCAGGATCTTCCTTATTAATTTAAGAGCCAACGGTTTAGCGCCACGGTTGGTGGCTCCATTAAAATTCAAAATTGTAGTGGACTACTGCAGGCGAACGCCTCAATATTTCACTCTTTTGCCCGGATATTACGCCATTTTCTTTTACTGTTATGTTTGGAAATCATTTCTTCTTTTTGTTTCCTTTTATTCAAGATAATAGATGGTATTGTCCGTGACTGAGGAAGGATATCGGAGGTTGTTTGTCGGATGGACCAAGTGAGGAGATAACTTTTACCTTTCTTCACTTGTTACTGTACACACTCCAAAACCATCTTTGGGCTGTTTATCACTCTGTCCATCCACCTATCCGTCTGATAGATAGCAACTTCTACAAGCTTTCAGTATCTATCCACTTCAAACCTTCTTTCAGGGTGTCCATTTTCTTTTATTTTATAGCTGCCATCAACCAGACAGACTTCAAAATGAACTTCTTGCAAGATGGGTGATAGAGTGTTTCATAATCTCCAAATTCGTTTTGTAATATGGCGGAGGAGAAATATGTTGAAGTAGATGAAGCTCAACGAAGACTTTGGTGTCTATATGGTCACTGGGTAGTTCCAAAAAATGTTGGGAGTGTAATCTGATGGTGAATGATGGTTTCATCTTTAAAATAACGGATCCTAATAGAAAAAGAGAAGAAACAGCAACAAGGAAAAGAAGTTAAAAGGGCAAAAAGAAGGAAAAACACAAAAGAACTACAAAAGGAAGAGATAGAACAGCAAGAACATGGAAAGAAGGCAGGAAAACAGGAAAAACTGTGAGGGGTTGAAGGGATGACATCAACAGGAAAAGAAATATTTATAGAAACAGCAGCCAGACGGTAGAGGAAAGTACAAAACTGACAAACCAGCCTGTAGAAGATGAGACAAAGGTTGACACAAACCGCTAAGAGTTTCACGACCCCCGTTTTCCGTTTTCCAACTTCTTTCACATCCAACTCACCACTACAAAGCTATTCTCAACCAAAATCCACTATAAAATGAACCTGATTCGGAAAAACACAAACGCGAGTTGTCACACGAATATCGAGCACCTTGGAGCACAGCATCTTACCTTTCGATAAAAAGGAAAAAACTATTTTTGAGAATGAGTAACACTTTGTTCTTGTTCAAGAAGTTCGGAACTTTTCGAAGGGAACAACGATCTGATGAAACATGTTCGCGAAGGAAGCAACGGTACCCGACTGAATGAGAGCCGCTTCGAGGAGGCTCAGCTACCTTCATTTTCACGTTGGCCGACCACGCATCATTTTTAACAGGTGAAACTGCCGCATTGTTGACTCTTCCACTCCGATCCTCGGCTAGCTACCTGTCCTACCAACCAGAAATTTATTGTTTGAAATCTTCCAGATGTGAATGGGAAAACTTTCCAAGAAAATCTCTCGAGCACTCGAATGATTGATTATAATTTGATCGGAGATTTGGTTTCTGACTTGTTTCCCCCACGGTAATTGCTCCGAAAGTTTCTCTTTGACAGGAGATTTGTTGTGACATGTTCTTGACTGAAAGTTCTTTTTGTTCGCTTTGGTTGACTTCCGTCGATTAAGTCACTTGCGGATTCCATATTTCGAAACATTTCTCGTTTTCAGTTGAAAGTAATGCGAGCGTGTTCACGCTACCCGGAGGTAGTTTGTGCTCGTCACCGCATTCCTCTTCTACTTTCTACTTCTTCCTACTCTTAACATTCTACTTTTGGTATCATTTGGTAGTTTCGTCAAATTTTTGAAAGTCAGATGCAAACAAGTAGGCACTGTAACAGCAAGCAGCAAAGTGAAAGAAAATGGTAAAATGTTGAGAGACAACAGAGTACAATAAATAATGTAAAGAGAGAGAGGAAGAAAGAGGTGAATAGCAAGAAAGAGAGTGAAAGAGAGCAAAACGAATTAAAAAGAGAGAGAAAGAGAGAAATAAAGAGAAAGACAAGGAGAAAAAGAAGAACAGAGAAAAGGAAGAAATAGAAAGGAAGAAGAGAAACAGCGATAACGAGAGAAAAGAGAAGAGAAAGAATGAAAAGAGATATATAAGAGAAGGAGAGAGAGTGGAAAAGAAGGACAAGGATAGAGAAAAAGAGAGAGGGAAAGAAGGAGAAAGACAGAGAGAGAGAAAGAGAAAAATTAGGTAGGTATAATCCCGTAGGTATAAAAGGATGTGGAAGGGTCCTCCATAAACCAGTACTAAGCAGTCAGAGGTTTTGATCACTCAACCACAGACTTCCTGTCAACAAAGAAAAAAATGAAAGACATAAGGAGAGAAATCAGACAAAGAAGGAAACACATGAAGAAAATTGTCAAGAACGAAGAATGACAGACACA
Source organism: Columbicola columbae (assembly GCA_016920875.1). Classification (NCBI taxonomy): domain Eukaryota; kingdom Metazoa; phylum Arthropoda; class Insecta; order Psocodea; family Philopteridae; genus Columbicola; species Columbicola columbae. The sequence goes on along the minus strand of JADMLL010000005.1, from coordinate 3,126,028 downwards.
GATTGACCAGGAAAAGTTATAACACCACACAAGGAAAGGAGAAATTAAGGAGAGCAACCATAACAGAGAGAGTCTCAAACAACTCACCCTGTACAATACATAAATTTAAATCCAATTTCAAAAATCTATTTACTTATTAAAAAATAAATAAATAATTAAATACAAAAAAAGAGTCGTCAGAGCAACCGAATAAAACATACACTCACTCGACATTCGATTTCACTTTTTTTCTAAAAAGGAAAAATTTTCAAATATCTCTCACGATTATTCGAAGTAAATTTAGCCTGACGGACGTTAGAAAGTGATCACCACCATCCATTGACGATGACAAAGACGACAAAGAAATTTCAACTAATTTCGATAAAACAAAAAACAATAAAAATGAGCCCATGCGTACAAATGGCAACAAACGAACACAATTCACAAGAAGATATGTTATGCCCAACTGCAAGCAAATGTTAATGATGATGATGATGATGAAAGAAAGAACGGAAAATGTCCAAGCTACCAAAAATCTCAACAACTCAAAAATGTTGTCATCGATCAAGCTTAGTCCTTCTCATACCCTGACTTCAGTCGTATGAACAGTTTTAAGCAAAATTAAGCACTTAAACGACCACGTGTTATGCACCTACGCCACATGGCTCATACTTAACACAAGACGCTAGAACCAGAAATGCTTTGTTTACTGTTTTTTTCACCGGGAAATTGTTGTTCCCTTTTCTGGACTGTTAGGTTGGGTATCAACACTGCTGACTCTCACCCTTTTAAAATGGTTTGAGAGTCTAAAATGCTGATCTCTTTTCAACTTTCAAACTATCTTTCTAATTTATTTATCCCTAATTTCTGGACCATCACGTTTAATCAAAGATATACATGGTCAGCACAATTTTGCCAAGCATTTCAGCAGTCTTAAACCTTTTGGTCTTTTCTTGGTCTTCAGAAACCACAAAGTTTGGTTAGTTTAGTTTAGTTTAGAAATTCAATTCTGTTCTATAATAGAATTCTAGAATTGAAGTCTAGTCTTCGTAAAATGAAGTCGAGTGGAACAAGATGTGGAAGAGGACACGAACTCACAACTTCTTTAGTCAGGTGTTCTGATCACACAACCACAAGATCCGTATTCCCCGCAAACGTGTGCATTATTTATGAAATAAGCTCTGACGAGTGTGAAAAATTTATGAAATAAAATTTTTGAAAAAGTGTGCAGTACTTTTGGAATGAATACACGACAAGTAGCAATATGTTTCAAACTAGCAAAATCTGCAATTTTTATGAAACCAAATCAGTAAGCAAAGTGCCGATTTCTAGCCTCCTTTTCCACCTCTGTTCTGTGGGATAGGTCTCGAACTCACGACCGTAACAGTCTCTCCTGAGCCATACCGCTTTGAAACCATAGAGTTAGCACAAAATATTTGTTCAAGACATGGCAAAACAACAGCCATCTTATCTCCAATCTTATATAAGCGGCGTAACACACCAGAAATGAATTTAATTCTGACCTTAGCCACCAAGACGTGATACTAAAAATTTGACATACTGTATATGGCAAAGTTGACAAAACCTAACTCTAACAGCCAGAGCAGGAAACTTAGTGAACTCAAAACATCCAACTTAGTCCTGAAATCAGAACAGCCAACATTTATGGTTTAGTTTTTGAATTTAAATTCATCCCAAATAAAAGAAAAATTCAAAGCGAAATGATAATAAAGCTGACTTTCAAAGAATCTTTTTCGTTTCTACGGTTATTTAAATTTAGTTCAAACACAAATACTGTTTTTCGCATTAAATTGCACCTAAATTATGGTTTTCAAAAAAACAAAATGTCTTCCTTGATTAATTTAGACGTTTTAATTAGTTTTTCAAAAACTGATTTTAAACGGACAAATAAAAATTTATAGTATACAGTACAGTAAGAATAATCGCTCATTTTAAATATTTATTTCTTCTTCTCGTCTTTCCCAGTCGTCGTCGTCGTCGTTGTTGTCGTTGTCGTTGCTGTCTCTTCTTTCGGTGAACCTTTCTCATCCTTCTTATCCTTGTCCTTGGGTTGATCTTTGTTCGCTTCCTTCTTTTCCGCATCCCGATTCGTTAGTTTATTATTGATTAGATTGTGCAATGCGACGATGGATCGACAGAGTGCTGCGAGGTAGACGACCAACATCTGATCGTTTGTCTTCACGTAGAGCGAGTCGGACATGCTCTTCTGGCTCATGTCCGGAAGAAGGTTGAAAACATCTTGCAATTGGTACACGATCTGATGATTGATCGGCAGTTTGTCTTGAACTATTTGCTCTAGATAATTTTTTATTTCCTGAACCTGACATAATAAACCTTTGAGACCTAGGAGTTGGTTCGTGATTTTTTGGGAGAGAGTGCCTACAGACGTGTCCTTTATGTCTCTCAGAAGGTGTTCGACTCCGACTTCTTCCGCTTCTTCCGCTCCGATTTCACTTGGGATGTGTTCAAATGTTTTTGATGTAGGAGAACCATCCTGTAACCATAATCATGTAAACAAAAGATACCGAAATCAAACATCAAGACAGTTAGTGACGTACTTACATCGTGAACTTCTTCGACAGCTCTATAAGCTTCTGTGGGAAGACCAAGATCCTTAGGTTTGGCATCAATTATGACAAGAACTGAATTTGAACAATAACGTCTGACCAATTCATTAATGGCGACATCATTTTTATATAATTTAGGTCCAGTGTGATACCAACCGACTATTTTTTCTCTTGCTGCAAAATGACAAAATTTAATTCATACTAATCACTGACATCAACTTAATAATTAATTCCTTCAGACTAAACCATACATACCATTTACTTTTTTAAACATACTGTACATATTTTCAAGGTAGTCATGGTCAAGAAACCAAACATCTTTGTCCTTCTCATCTTCATCAAATGGTACTGAAAGAAAAGAAAAATTTTTTGTCAAATTGCAATCATGTAACTATAACCTCTACTCGACAAACTGGAATGTCATGTAACTCTTTCACCAAAGACTCATATGTCATGATACTTAGCCCCTTGAGGCAAAAGATCATAAAACTACTGAACTATATCAGGCACTATAACTGAAGTAAACACAAACTTTCTTATGACAAAGAAACAGACTCTGGTCAATTTATGTAAAAGTAACAAAATAAGCAGAACACTGTACATATGAGAGCAGGTGGATTCAGTTGAAGCCACTGTCACTCGACATAAAAATTGAACTAAGTAAACTCAAATGAAGCCATCATGCCTCGAAGGGTTAATTCTATTAATATTTGACACAATATTTAAATGCAACAGAACTGTTTTCAATACTTCGATGGACCAGTTCAGTATAAATGGCATCACAAAAACAGAAATCAAGATATAAATACCATTTTTAACCTTTTCCACTAAGTTTATTTTCAAGGGGATTCAGTATTGTCACCTTCAGTGTGACATGAGTGAAAAGGTTGAATTTCCATAGGATTAAATATTTTTAGAAACACAAAATTTATCCCAAATACACATGTACCTTAAAGGGTTCTCTCTCTCTCTCTTTAATATGAAAACATAAATTTTAACCTTTGCAGTTATATTAAATTTGGTCATGGGTTTGATCTGAATTATTTTCAAATCCTTTCACTAGTCACTTCACTGGAACCTGCCACAACAAACCTTATCACTTTGTATACCGAATTAACATTCAAGAAGGCAAAATAATACTCTTTGTAGTTTAAATTGACATATGAATGAATATAGCATAAGAGTATGGTTTCTGAATATGGTTGGGCAGAACATAAACCAACAATTACAAAGGGCTAATATAAGAACCAGAATACATCTTCTCAACAGTCTGCACAAGGACAAAATGCCAAATAGCTATTTCTATGTTGGTAGCAGTTCAAAAATCAGAAGCTCCCTGTTATTCACTCAAATAACAGTCAAGTAATCACTCAAGTGAACCATAAACAGTACAATCTCTTTCTCTTTGTCCATTCATGTCATGTTTTTTTAGTTTTATTAGCCCCAACTAAATCTTCAGGAGCTTTTGTTAGCTCCATTAAAACCATCGAGCTAAAAAGGGTTTATTATATTATAATATATTGGGTTGAGTCTTAAACCCATTTTTCATTCTTGGGTGTAGCATGATTTAAACTTGTAGGTAAAAGTGAGGGGTTGGTAACCTGACCCTTTAGTATTGTAGACAAATATTATTTACATTATTTTACTTATTGAATTTGTTTGCTTAATTGTTTGTTATTGCTGTAGAAGTTAATACTGTAAGCAAATGCTGAACTGTTTTAATTTTTTACTTTAATAATAAGCATCTGTGTAATAATGCCATATATATATATTGTTTAATTTGTTCTGAATTGTTTGATATATGAACAGATTTTTACTTTATTAAAAAATTTTACACTATTTATTGGTGGTAAGAAACAATTTTGGGGTTCTTTAAAATTTTGAGATTTTTTACTTTTTTAACTCAAAAGGTTGCCGATCCCTGGTGTAGAAGGATTCAAACTCATGACTACAACTTCCAAGCACTTTAGTCACTATTCACACATCCTGCCATTGTATTATACTATTATAAATAAAAATTACATTGCAGTATATCAATTACAGTTTGTTTATTGTTCTAAGTGCTGAAACTAACTCTTTGAACAGTTCACTAAATTGAATGAAAATCAAAACTTATTTTTCATGTTCAGAATTGACAAGCACATACCTGCAAAACTGTTAGACACATCAAGAACACCTTTGCCTCTCCAGCAACCCAATAACACACCAACTACTCTTCTCTGGTTACCAATTTTATCCATTCGATTGAAATGGTCAACCACACTTAACAAAACTAATGGGTGAACAACCACTTTGGTTGTTACAACTTCGGTACTCGGCATATTGATGCAATATTCTGCAAGAAAACAATACAAAAAAATAAATAAATAAACAAACAAATCAATTGGAAAAAGTATTTAAATCAAAAACTCATAACCTACAACCACAGACTATTAAATGGAATAATTTAAATATCAATCAATTCAAGGAACCTGTGGAAGTACGTGAAAGAGACGTGAAAAAACCAAAAAATACTTACATTTAATTAATTAAAAATAAATTGAAAGCTAACAGTTACAAATTGGTTTCAATTTCAAAGAACAGACTGCCAAACAAACCGACTTCAATCAAATTTGCGGAATCATTTCTGAGGAAACATAACAACAAAGGTTCTGAACGATACGCAGAATCAATATGGCGAGTTATGAATGGCAGCAATGGCGTTCACCAACTACTTCCGGTCTATTGCCTTGGAAACCAATTTTGAACTCAAAACATAAACTTACACTTGACTTTTTAATTTTTAACAATTCGTAATGTTTTAATTATTTATTATATGAGCTTTATCACTCGCTAAAACAACTTCTGTTTGAAATAAGATGTTTCCGTTTCAAGATGGCGGTTGGATTAATTATAAAAGTCATTCAGTTAGACGCTGAATTTAACCTAAACACAAAACGGTTTTTGACAATGTAATTTTGACATTTCGAATCCGGTTTATTGAAAAAAACCGGAATAATACTGAAAATGTGTTGTTAGAAGGTATTGTTTTTATTACCTGATTGAGGTAGGTGGTTGTCTTTTCTGTACAAAGTCTGTAAAGTGTACTTAATATATAAAAGTTTTTTGGTTTTCTGTAAAGTGTAAATTGTAAAAGAGAGAGAAGAGCTTTACCTTACAAAACTAATGTAACTGCTAAATTGGAAAGATTTTATTTAAAAACTTGATGAAATTATGAAATATTGTACCTTTAGATCCATTATTCCTAGTGTGGGCTTGTGACCCCTCATTGGAGTATGGCAATATTTTGATGAATCATGAGCAAAATGTGCACCCTTCAGCTGATTATACAAGAGACTATGAGGTGGTTCGAGAAAAAGTTATTAATAGAGATTTTGGAAAAGTAAAGAAAAATAATACATTATTCAGCAATTATGCAAAATTTTAAGTAACAAAATTTGAATATCATGAGGGGATGCATCAATATTTTAGAAATGCCTAGGTGGAGTATGGCCCAAAATGGTTGGGTACCACTGCTATAGATGAACTAAATTCTTTACTTAGATGAGTGAGAGCTGAATTTGAGTTTCATAATTTTTTAATGTATTCTACATGGCTAACCTAAATTCATTTTAAATACAAAATTTATTTTGAGGTAAAAAATTTTTTTTAAACTTTAATTAAATAATGATCAACTCATATTGTGGAATTTGTGTTCAAGAATTTTAATACTTTATTAATGGCCCTACAAAAATTATATTTACTATTATTTTATTGCAGGTAGAAAGCCCAACAAAAATGTTCATCTATCTAAGCAAAAAGATAGCAATTCCAAACAATACGAGGCTCAACTGCTTAGCATGGAACAAAGAACAGGGTTATATAGCAGTTGGAGGAAGCGATGGTCTTCTCAAAGTGTTAAAATTAGATTCAGGGAATGACAACAAAATGAAAGGATTAGCAGCACCATCAAATTTATCAATGAATCAGACTTTGGAAGGTCATAGCGGAGAAGTGCAGGTCATTGTTTGGAATGAAATTTATCAGAAATTGACTACAAGTGATCAGTATGGTTTGATCATTGTTTGGATGCTATATAAAGGTTCTTGGTATGAGGAAATGATCAATAATAGAAATAAATCTGTAGTCAAAGGAATGTCTTGGAGTTCAGATGGTCAAAAAATCTGTATCGCTTATGAGGATGGTGCTGTGATTGTGGGAAGTGTTGATGGGAACAGGATTTGGGGGAAGGAAATGAAAGGAACAAGACTTAGTGGAGTACAGTGGGCTCCACATGGTAAAAGTTTGCTTTTCGGTTTGCAGAATGGTGAAGTTCACATTTATGACAATCAGGGGAATTTCACTGTTAAATTGAACATTCAATTCAGTCCTGTGATAGTGTCCATGAGCAAAACAATTGTGGGTCTTGATTGGTATGATGGAAAACAAGGTCTCATAGATGAGAACTGTCCTGTGTTAGCGTTATGCTACTTCAGTGGTCACATGCAGTTGATGAGAAGTGAATATGATGATAGTCCAATAACAATAGACACAAATATGAAAGCAGTTTGCTGTAAGTGGAATCACAATGGAAGCGTGATTGCTGTTGTCGGTGCAATGGTTCTCCCAAACGAAAGCAAAGAAAACAATGTGATACAGTTCTTCAGCCCTTTTGGCGAACATATCAGGACTCTAAAGGTTCCTGGCGAAAACGTTACAAGTTGCGTTTGGGAGGGGAATTCGCTAAGAGTTGCTCTCTCCGTCGATTCTCACATTTACTTCGCTAATATCAGACCTGATTATAAATGGACGAGCTTGAACAATGGTCGAGTGATCGTTTATTCGTATAACAGTCCAAACCAACAAGGAACCTGCCTTTGCTTTTGGGACACAAAGAAAGGAGAAACTCACTTTAAACAGTTCTCCGGTTTGTTAGGTATAACAGCCTGGTCTGGATATTGTGTCGCAGCTTTCCGAACAGACGACCCAAAAACATTTAAAATCATGTTGTTCAATTCGATCGCGACGTTAATCGACAGCAAAGAAATTGAAATCGAGCCTCTGTGGCTGGCTATAAATTCGTCTTACGTGTTCGTCGCTTCTAAAAATAATTTCGCCATCTGGGGTTTTAAAATCCCTAAACTTCATTCGAGCATTCACTCAGCTCAACGGAAAATTCGGATGTATCATGTCGATGACATTCCCTGCGGCGTAGCTGACGTCATTCAAGACTTAGACGCTAATTCCCCGCAAAGGACACGTTCGCAACAGCTGATCCCATTTGTTGTATAGCCGCCTCTGACAAAGTTCTTCTTGTCGCGAGAGAGTCTGGCGTCATTCAGCACTACACCCTGCCACACGTGGCTCTCACTCTTCGCTACAGTGTACACTCTCGACCTTACTCCATTTCGATAAATTGTGATTCGACAAAATGCGCAATAATCGATATATCAGGAGTTTTAACATTTAGAGCCATCGAAGAATCAAGTAAATTCACCCTCAAAAGTCATGTTCCTGCCAGTCAGAACTCAGCGACAGAACGAAGAGATGTCTGGGCTTTGTGCTGGGCTAGCGATAACCCGAGCCTTCTTGCAACGATGGAAAAGACCCGGATGTATATACTCAGAAATGACGAACCGGAAGAACCCATAATCAGCGCGGGATATATTTGTTCTTTCAAGGATCTCGAAATTCGGGGGATTTTGCTGGACGAGATTATGAAAAATCCAGAACAACCAAGTATCGAGCACATTTTAGATTTGGAAGTGAAGTCGCTGAGAGACACGAGAGAGCTTTTGACGAAGGTGGGAATCGCAGAAGCGACGGCTTTCATTGAGGATAATCCTCATCCGATTTTGTGGAAATTGTTGGCGGAATCGGCGCTACAGAAAATGGACCTGGCCACGGCGGAAACAGCATTCGTGAGATTTTCCGACATTCAGGGCCTGCAATTCGTCAAGAGATTGCAGAATATCCACAGTGAGAATCTAAGAAAAGCGGAAATCGCTGCTTACATGGGAGACTACGACGAAACAGATCGGATATATCTGGAGATGGAGCGACCGGATTTAGCCATACAACTCCGAGAGCGATTGGGAGATTGGTTTCGTGTGGCACAACTCATGAAATCAGGAGTTGCTGGCTCCGACCTACAGTACGAGAAGACATACGATTCTATCGGTGATTATTTCGTGGATAGACAGAATTGGAAAAGCGCTCAGGAATACTACGAAAAGTCGAAAAACGTCGAAAAGGAATTGATTTGCGCGTACATGTTAGAAGACTGGGACAACCTGAAAGCGATCGCTGGAAAGCTAAACGAGAAACATCACCTTCTTATAAAAATCGGAACAATGCTATCGAATGTCGGGATTTGTAAAGAAGCTGTTGACATATTCGTGAAAGCTGGAGACATCAAAAGAGCTATCGATTGCTGCATTTCGCTGTCGCAGTGGTCGGAAGCCATAAGATTAGCAGTTAAGCATCAGTATCCAGGAGTGAGTAAATTGCTGGCGACGAACGCTAAGCAGTTGATCGATTCTGGGAAAATATTGGAAGCTATTGATTTCTTATCTAAAGCCCAACAGTATTTGGAAGCAGCTAAACTTATGTTTATGGTGGCCGGGGAAGAAGCAAAGAAGACGAAGGATTTGGTTTACGTGAAGAAACTTTACGTTTTGGCAGCTTTGATTATGGAGGAGAAGAAGACGAGCAAAATCGGTGAGATTTCAGCTCTTATAGAAGCAGACGGTTCGTCTCACGATTTACTCGAACCTTGGAGAAAAGCGGAAGCTTATCATTTTCTAATACTCGCGGAAAGGCAGTTACAACAGGGTTACGTAGACGCCGCCATGAGAACGTCTTTGGTACTCAGAAACTACGAGGACGTTTTGGATCCAGAAGAAATCTACTGCTTGCTGGGAATTTCTTCAGCGGCCAGTCATCATTTCGCGACGTGTTCGAAAGCTCTTTCAAAGCTTCAAGCACTCCCGAACATTTCCGAGGACAAACGTGAAGAGTACGAAGCACTTGCTTTGGATCTGTTCTCAAGACATAGTCCGAGAGATCCCAAAGGGAACCGAGTCGAATGTCCGACTTGTTTGACTCTCATCTCTAGTTTGTGCGATTCTTGTCCCAATTGCAAGACCAAGTTCCCGATTTGCGTCGTTACGGGAAGTCCTCTTCTGGACGAAGCTAGTGCTTGGTCTTGTGCTACCTGCCGTCATAAAGCGACCGCACACGATGCTGCTATCAGACGAACTTGTGCTCTGTGCCACTCGCCAACCTAATCAACGACTCAACTTCATAGTTCTTAATAAAAGCGCGGACAGTTTTAATGAGTTCTCGCCTTTTTCTTATCTTTCTTTTTAATTCTTTTCTTCATCTCTTTTCTTATTTCTTTCTTTAATTTCTTCCTCTTATCTTTTAGTATTTCAGATCATTTTGTCTATTCCGCTAAAATCATTCTCTTAAAACTCTGGAATCATGAACATTGGCATTCAAAGTTCTTTGTATACTAGTTCGGTTTTATATAATGTCAGCACACAATATAATATAAATGAAAGAAGTTAAATGGAGTCAGCTACCAAGCTCATCGCTGACTAACGATCTATGGCATCTTTTCCAACTTAATGAAAACTAACAGTGGCATCAGAATTTTTGTAATTACAACCCATACTCTCTGATTTACTTAATCCAATTGATTTATTGAATGATGGATGAACTATTACAGATTTTAACCTTTTCATTATAAAAAAAGGACACTCATTCTTTTTACTGAACTAGAAACTTGTGTATCACTCAAAATTTTAAATCCCAATCTTATTCTTAGCTTCAATAATCTATGTATCAACATCATGGCTTTCTGACTAGATTAGTGAAAGGAGTACTACTCTAAATATGCTTAATTTTACATAATTATACAATAGCCCTGAAATTAAGCTTATTAATTGATAAGTATTTGTAAATAAAGGTAAGTCATTTAATAAATTAGAAATGTTCCTAATAGACAAACTTCTTTCATCAGATTTTGTAAATGAATTTTACACACAATCTCATTAGAAGAAAGAAGTTTGTTTATCAAGGATTAATTATCGTCTTGTTAATTAGAAATTATGGAACGAAACTGTTAGTAATTATCATGATTAATATGGATTAAGGAGTGACTAAGCTTTTAGAAATGGCGGGAAGCGCATTTTTTGAACGTTACGCGCGGAATTGGCTGCCATATTGGAAACCGTCTGCTTTCTTCAGTGTGTAGTCGAAATTTTTCTTATTTTCCTTTCCGTTGAAAGTTCTGGTAATATATCGAATTTAAAGAATGATTAACCGTTAGATCGGAGTCAGAAAACCGTTAGGACATGTTAACGTTTAAATTCGGACGTGAGTTATGGGAATCAAATTCGATTTTGGACCAATCTTATAGACAAGACTAACCTAACCTAATCTCGTTCGGAGGTTCAAGCATGATCATTGGACGGATTTTTAAAGTAATAGCTCTCTCCTCACCGATCGTTGTTACTTTCATTGATAAAATAGGTTATGTAGCAAAAGTTGATGGAAGTTCAATGAAACCCTGCTTGAATCCAGTCCCAGGTCAAGTGGATTTCGTCGTCTTGGACAAGCGACCGGTTAGGAATTATGAAGTTGAAAGGGGTGACATAGTATCGCTCATATCGCCAAAAAATCCTGCTCAGAAGTTTATAAAAAGAGTTGTTGGACTTGAGGGTGATGTCATCACCACCTCCGGCTATAAGATGAGGGTGGTGACAGTCCCACAAGGACATTGTTGGGTGGAAGGTGATCATGCAGCAAGTTCCTTTGATTCGAATAATTTTGGTCCTGTTCCTGTTGGGTTGATAACAGCCAAGGCTACATATATTGTGTGGCCTCCTTCCAGATGGAGATCACTGCAGAATGAATCATCTGCACTGAAATGAAGATGTTGACAAATGAAAGGTAATAGAATCGGAATTTGTTCGTTTTCTCCCACTGTAGTCTTGATCATTAATTATATTTGTCTTATAATTTTTCAGGTTCTGACATTCTTTGAAAATACTCTACCTAAGAATGAGATATCTTAAAGTGGTTTGACAATTGTTCCTCGAGTCTATGAAAGGTCATTTGCTTTGCAATGACATTCAAGAACCTCATCCATCTGTGATACGTTTTAACAGACATATATTTAAACTGAATGAATCCTCATCAAAATATGTAAATTAATAGGAGACTTCATTTGTACATATCTACATAGTTGTAAAATTTTTTTTTCATGATAGTCATTTACAAATTAAATTATTAAAAAATTATGTTTTGGTTCCTTATTTTCACTTATGATTTTGTTTTTTGTTGTCAGTTTTCAGAGATTTTAACTTGAGGGAATCCACCTGTGGTAAATCTTTTCTACTGCATTAGTACATTCTCATCCATGTTTTCGAAAAAATCAAAATTTTTTCCTCCAACTTTCATTTGATGATTTTGTTCTTTTGGTCTCTACTTTTAATGATTCTAATGGCACAGTTTCTTCCTTCAATTGAATCTCTTAATGCTAGACGTATAAGTATTGTCTTGTACATGGGGACAAGTTGTATTAAACATTAAAAACAATTTAATGTGGTTCTTTACTGTAATCTTTCTACTTACAGTTATCAAGATAAGTGGTTATGACTTTCGGTTGTGAATAAAAGAATACCAAGCCAGATACTGAAGAGTTAAAAATGAGACTACATGCAGAAGGGTTGTCTGAGATCAAACGATACTCATTAGTGGATGACTGTCATTATATATCCCTTAGCTTTGATTGAGTTGTGCAAAGTTCGACTGAAATCGGATTTGAAGTTACGCTAGTACATACCATACGTGTTCAAAGCCATGACGTCGAGTAGCAACGATCTCTTTAACGTATCTATGTAACTGTCAAAACTGTTTTTGAGATTGGGCATTTTGGTTAGATGGGTGATTCGATAAAGGTACTACAAATTAAGATTTGAAATGTAGAAATATAGAACTACAACTACGACTCCTTGGCGCTATGCCTAGAGATCAGTCTTGGCCTTTCTAACAATTTCACGCCATACAAATCTCTCTCTGACGATCAGCTTCCTGTTCCAGAGGTCTGCTCCCATCTGGGGCGACCTACTAGAACCTTAATATAGGTACTAGTTAGCTGTAATCAGGTTTACAACTAACACAGTGTCATACTGAAAAGGAATGAGAGAGGAACGAGAGAGAGAAGGAATCAAAAGAAAGACAAAACAAATTTGTTTTTTTGCATTTTCATAATTTGAAAATATATCTTTCTGTTTTACAATTTTTTTGTTTTTACCGTACATTTTTATAATACATATTATAATTATATATAACAATCGGAATTTTTGTTTTTCTTTGCAAAAAAAGATTGCCAGCGACCAGGAATTCGTGTCGCCGGCAAAATTTATCAAAACTTCCAAAACAAACCGAATCCCCTCGTTCCATTTTACATGGATTACACACACTTACATATACAAGTATAATATTAAAAAAAGGCTTTGTTTATTTGTAATATTTATACAATACATAAAAAAACGTTATCAAGTATAAAGAAGCAGAAGTCTAAAACACTTAACAAATCCAGTTCGGATATCGGTTTGCGATTTTTTTTTACCCGAATTTTCTCGTGGATATGATGGTGAGTCGGTATTCAGTATAACAGTATGAAAGAACGAGAAGTTTATATCGTTGCGGTTTGGTAGAGGAATGGGGGAGAGTAGTGATGGTGGTAAGGTCGCTCAGATATTGGAGGAGTTCGGTGTTGCCTTATCGTGGTGGTGATGATTGCATCTGTTTCATCTCTTAGTCTAGAAGAAACATTAAATCCGCGCTTTTGGTTATTTTTAGAAGAAACTAAATAAATTTTCGAGCTAATTAAAACCGCTTTCATCATTTAGTTTTGCCAACTTTACGGTTCGGTGACATGTTTGACGGTTAAAGGAGAGCCAGTCAATATGTCTCGAGTGGAAAAGCTAGGTCATTAGCATAATGAGCCAGGAATGCGATTATTCCCGAGTATGATGACTAAATATTTGTTTAAAAAAATTTTTTTTCTTGTGTAGTTTTAAATTCTCATGGCAAGAATCACCCAAAACCGGAAATGACGATGAAATCTTTGGGTAAGCTTCTACTTGAAAATGATCGGGAATCTATCATAAATTTCTTGGAAAGTTACATCAAAACTGTTAGCACTCAGATTTGTAAATCTTAACAAAATGGTGGAAAACCTGTGACGGATATTTAGGACACCAAATGATTTAAAAAAAATTTTTTTTACCCCGTATTAACTGCTACCTGTCTCTAAGCGAGATATCTAATAGTTGGTCTGGCTTTAAAGTGGCAAATAACTGGAGTACAGACCAGTGTCTTAGCCCCAGGAACTGGATAGCCGGATTTGACTGGAGGTACAGTCTATAGAGTGGTATAGAAAACAGGAGAGAGAAAAGATAGATAACAGCGAATATAGTAGAAGTGGAAGAGGTATAAAGATAATGACAGGAAGGTATAGAATGGAATAGGCAAGGAGAAAGAAACAAACAAGGTAGAGTGAGAGGAGAGAAGAAGAGGAAGAAAGGTAGGAGGGAGTATAGAGGTGTTTTATGAAGTCAAGAATGAAAAATACAGTCATATTATCAAAGTATAAACTATGATTTATACCCGATTTGGCAATGACGAGTAGTAGACCAATCAAAAAGAACTCCACCACCATCCTCCGGCTACAGCCAACAAGAAAATCATTCAAAGAAAACTCTGTTGACATTCTTTTCTATTGAATGGTGGCGTCATTGTTTAGAAAAACTATTTTAATCCATCTTATTCGAAACGAGTTCGAGACATCTTTGTTCGACAAACTTAAAAAGAGTTTAACTCTTAACAAAAGCTTTTAGACAAAATGTCGATTTTCTCTTCTAAAATGTTTGAACCAGAAGTTATAGAAGCCTAATTCTTCTTTGGTTTTTGTAGTTTATCTGTCTCCCATCCCCTGAGAACCAGGAATAGCGAAAAAGGTCATAAAAATTATGTAAAAATAAAAAAACGATTTTGTGTTTCGTTTTTGTGTATAAGAATTCTTACAGAACTGGAAAAGCGTTGACTATCACAACCGGAAACGAAACTGTTAGGATCTTTTTAGTAGTTCAGATTTCCCCGTTTTTAGGCATTTCAAAGGCAGCGTTTAGAATTCGAAAGAGTATACAATGAAAGCTTCTTATGTACGAGCGAAAAAATTGCGGCACAGTTTCTGTATACATATTAATATAATTGTGGGGATTGTTACTCAGTATCCTTTAAATATTGCCTTCAAGGAGGATTATATAAGAGTTTGCCTCGATGAACTGTCTACGGCTTCTATATTTTCGACAAATTTATTGAACGTTTTCTCTATATGTTATATATGACTGTTATGACAATGAATGCCCTGATCAGAAAGAACCAGATCAATGGCTGCTCAATAAAGATTCAGCCAAGCCAAAAACCTGGGTCTGTGATTGGTGACAAAGGATTTCGCACAAAACCTTTATTAGTAGTAGTAATATTATAAGGTATGCAATAATTCATATTGTAATCAATATATTATGTTATTACATTATTCATCCAAATCGTAGGAATACGACAGCGAGCAAACAACAGCGCTTCTTTGCGGCTTTTGGTGATTATAGGGGAAAACATCAAAGAGAAAATGAGAAACTTCGCCGTCCACACTTAGAAGTCTGAGCTCTGATATGAAAGATGCTAAAGATGGTAGAACAGGAGTGAGCAACCTTTTTTAACCAACGGGCGATTTGAATTTTAAAAGTTTTTTGGAGGGCCGCACAATTTGTATGAAAACTTAATTTTGAATTAAAAAACTGTAATATTACCTTTTTGACAATAATATTGCACTCACGTCTTTCAACAAAACGCAAGACTTCCTAAAATTGCTGGTTAACAGCTTACAAGTCTCACTGATTCTGGGACAGAAGAAAGCACAAACGAGCCCAGAACACACGGGCGTTGCATGTTTGAACAAGTCGCTGACAAGTGAGCAACTCGCCACAAAAATCTATTTCGGTTTAGTATATACTATCATTTTATTATAATTAATCTTATAACAATATATTGATGGGAGAAAGTCGATAATATAAATTCAATTTCAGAAATGCTTGGGGGGCCGCGTGTTGCTTATTCCTGTGTTAGAAAAAGACAAAACATGATTCCTGTTGGGAAACGAAGATCAGATTCAATTTACCAGCTGAGTGCTTCAAGTGACGATTACAGTAAAGCAATGAGTATAAAAATAAGATGGAATTGGGAATCGCTGTCTATTTGAAAGACTCAAACACGGGAAAAATTTTCAAAAGGAAGCTCAGAGAAGGTGTAATGGAGTGAGATTCTAGCACGAGAAGCCATTTTAGAGAGGTTATGACTTGTAATAAATTAATTTTGTAAAGCCAAAAGGCGGAAAATTTTTCAATATATTATCTATCTATAAAACGACTTGATGACTATGATGAGAGAAGGCTTTGTAAGTGTAGAAAAAAATTGAGAAAAAGCTCAAAATGGACATTCATATCCTACTACAGGCGTGGGAGAAATATAGGTCAGGACAAGGACAACTGATGTCAGACACAATTAGAAAGAAAATTTTTTGGTCACATAATGAGGATGCATAACAATAGACAAGTGCTCAACTAAATTTATAAGAGCAAGAATAGCGACGAGTGGATTTGAACTAAAGAAAAATATGGCCGAAGATATAGTACAAGAGAGAAAGACTTCCAGAAGACTGGTACAAAATTTTAAGGGTTTCCGGGAGAAGGAAAAGAAGATGAAGGAAGGAAATAATATGTGGACACAAGAAAGGAGGAATCAGGGAAAATCAAAATCAATGCACAGGGTTACTTTCCGGAGTTCATAGATGGCCAAAATCAAAGAAGAAGGACATCCACGAGAAAATCAAAATTTTTCCCTTTTTTGCAAAAAACAAACAAAAATTTCGATTCTTTTTTTGCAGTTTTATATTTTTATTTTTACAAAGACTCGACACATTTATTTTGATTTCTTACAAACAACAAGACAAAAAAAAATGAATTCCCAAAAGTCAAAAAAAATATTTCATCCGAATTTGGGAAGAACGTCTTTCAAACCAACTTTTTTCCAAAGAAAAAAGAGACAAAAAAGAAAATTCGTTCAATAATCACAATACAAGAGAAAAGGATGGAAGGAGGGGGTGTGGATGGGAAAGGGAAAGAAAAACAGGAAGAAGGAACAATAAAAATTGAGAAAAAGAAAAGAAAAACCAAAAAAACTTACGCACAGGACACTTTGTATAACCCCTAAATGGGTTTCCAAAAAAATTTTTTTTTATTTTTGTATTTAGTATATATTCACTCAACATGCATAAACCTTAGTCTAAAACACTCTGTCTTTTTGTCTGTGATCTTTCCACCGTAGCCTAATTCTCTCCCTGTATTTTGTGGTTCATCCGTTTCCCACCCCCTCCTACTCACCCCAGACAACAGGAACAGTGAACAAAGCTCATACAAAAATCGTGTCAAAAATAAAAATCAATTTTTATGTCTTGTTCCTGTATGTGAGGCTACTTTTAGAAGTGGAAAAGCTTTGACCAACAAAACCGGAAGTGATTCTGAAGACTTTCTCCCTGGGAACTTCAAATTTCTTTGGATAACATCATCCCCACCATTTCTTGGAGTCTATAGATTGGTTTTGAAACTAAACAAAAGTTTGGGAGAAGAGGAAGTGATGAATCCGAGGTTTTAAATTTGCTTCCAGGTATCGTGAGGGAAAGGTTTTGAGGAGAGAAATAGTGGTGGTGGGTGGGTGGGTGGTTGGGAATTGGTTACAAGCAAAGATCAAAAAAATCAAACATAAATAGAAACCAGGTTTTTGGTTTTTGTTTTCTCAGGTTTTGATAAGGTTGTCTCCATTTTGTTTTTTTCTTTTTTGTTTATTTATGTAGTAAAAAGAAAGAAAATCAGGTTCTACTTTGATAAGATCACTATTCTTCCGGCTCCACCCAGTCGTTTCTTGCCCATTCTGGTAATTCTGTTTCATAGTCCCAGCCTGGACCCTGAAAAAAGTTCAAGAAGACAACCGTTAAACTTGATAATGGCGATGAACGATAAAGATGTTCTGGAGAAACAGGTTTAGGGTTCTTGGATTTCCAGGTTTATTAACCCTTTGCGCTCGAGAGATGACTCTGACTCACCACTTCCTTTAATATTAACACGATGCTCGACGATGATTATTGGTGGACCGGAAAATAATGTCGGTTCTGTGTGTTGTACCCAATATCAGTTACGGTAAAAGTGATAAATCAGGCGAATGTTCATAATCATCAAATGAGCTTGGTTAATGTGACTATTTACGGAATATTCTTCACATTTACCGGTTAGTTTATAAATATTCAACTCGTAATTGGGAATTGAATCAAAATTCGCTCAGACACTCTACATCTGTCACTTCTCATGTATTCGTTGCTACCATATTTACGATATTAGTTTCCGGTTCACTTAATATTATAATTTTATATCTTAAGAGTATAACTCTTCAAATGGAGATAGGATTTACAAATCTTAAATTAGTTCGCAAGTACTAAGTGGATTTTTGGCATTAACTGGGTCGTTATATTGTAGTATTGATGGAATGATGTTTGATTTTCATAAATACTTCACACTCAAATGCAAAATTTATTCCATATATAATGCACACTTTTCTCAAAAGTTCATTTTACAAATGGAAGACTAATTTCATAAAAGGAATAAAACAGGAGCTAAATCACTCGCTGTTGTCTTGGTAACTGTTACAATTTTAAGTTCACGTAAAAAAAGACCTCGACTGCAAAGGGTTAAGGAAAATAGGTGTCCATATTGTTTAGGTAACTCACCCGATATTTCCAGGCGTGCAGGTACATAACAAGGTCTTTCGGCTTAGGATCTCTGTACCTAACCTTGCATTCGTAACAATGAGGATCCGTCGTCATTTTTTCAGGTTGAAAGGTAAGGTCGGGAGCTTCGTGTCCCGTTTGTGTTGCCACCGTCACCTTGCTAGCTCGAACCACAGCTCCTCCACTGGGTGTGGAAGGCGAACCCTGAGCGAGGCTGACAGGAGAACCAAGGCTACATCTCGATGGTGAGTTTTCACCACCGCAGGGTGACGGTTCTCTGCTGCCGTCTCCTTCATCATCCACCGGTGAGGAGGAACCTGAAATTGTAATTCGTCAAGTGAGTTTCTGTTTCCTTCATCTCTCGGTTTCTTTCTTCTGGTGGATTTGTCACCTTTTCTACTATTTAGAGGAGTGAGACTGTCGTCTAAATCCGGTCTCGTTTTAAACATGCTTAGCTCCGAATCACCCTCCATCCCCAACCAATTCTCCGCGTTGTGGATATTGATCAAGTCGTGAATTAATTCCTCGTCGGTTTTACCGATGTTACCGCCTTTTCCCTTCTCAGGACCGAAGACGGTGTGATTATATAAAGGATCGTTAACAACGGGATAACCTGAAAAGAGAGAGAGTAATTGATGATTGTCCTTCAAGTGGGGTTGTAGTCTCAGGCTAGAATCTTCCATGTCTCACCTAAATATTGTAAATGGACCCTGATTTGATGCATTCGTCCCGTGTGAGGTTTGCACAGAACAACACTCGAATTAGTCGAAGGACTGTAACTTAGTTTCTCGAAGGTCGTGCTACATGATTTCCCCTTGCTCGACACTTTGCACACTCCTATTTTGTAGCTAACTACTTCTATTGGTTCGCTGCATTCGATCTGTCCACTGAAAAACCAAACCAAACAAAATGATTTCGAGTCCCCTCAACGGAGTTTGCTGTCGACAGCCAAGGTACAACCTCTCACCTGGGAAAATCTCCTTCGACCCGACATACATACTCCTTCTGAACCTGTCGATTCCTAATTTGATGCTCCATCTGTCTCGCTTTCTTGGGACTTCTTCCGAAGAGTAATAGGCCACTCGTGAGTCGATCTAATCTGTGTATCGTTCTCAAATTCTTTAGGTTATACTCCTTTGCGAGTATAAAAACGACTGTATTGTGTCTGTACCTTCCACACGGATGAACCTAAATTGAAAATTCAGTTTTGGTTTTCATCGCACAAACTAATTAACATGGAAATTAATTAATTTAATTAATCGAGGAGGAAATCGCTTTCCTCCTCCGCCCACCACCACCCAAAAACGAAATTGGGCGGATAATTAAAAATTATTTGACATCTAAACTATACAGAACACCCGACATTTATAAATTAATTAATTTAATTTGTTTTTGGGTTAATTATTGATTATTGGTCGGTTGGTTGTCAGTTTAGAAGCGTTGTTGGCTGTTTTCAGTGCAATTTGGTTAAGATACGCGTTTTTGTCTGGCAAGATTGTTTTACAAAGTCTGCTGTCATCTTTTTCCGTTTTAAAACCAAAGACGACAGCACAATCCAAAGTATTAATTCAATGTGCAAAGGTAGACAGTTTCATACAGGAAATGATAATACACAACCCATTTTTATCGTCAGTTGGGTTACCAAAATTGGAGGTTCTATCTGATTGTCTTAGATTTTAACTATACTCGGAACTGTATATTTGTTTGTATATTATTTTTAGTGCTATATATTACTTTCTAATATGCGTTTAGTATCATTATTATGTTATCTATGTTTACATGTAAGAGTGCTAGTAAACACAACTGTGTCTCATGGTTTCAGCTTTTCACTCAGCCAAAAAGTGGTGGGACTTTATATACAGCCCTCAAAATTATTCTGGTAGGCCACCCCTGACTTGAAAGATAGACTACCAACTTAACACACTCAAGAGTTATATGTGTGTAACATGTCTTTGTATCAGAGTGTTTATTTTTGATGAATTAAAATGTGATCAACTGGGTCTTAATCCCCGTTCAATCTAAAATCAAAGTCAACAAAAAGCGCAGAGGGGTAGAAGGGATGAAAGAGAGAAAGGGTAGATGTTAAGGGTGCGTTTTTCAAAATATTCGTGCAGGGAATTTTTGGGACAAAAAAAATTATTTCCTCCACTCGATTCGATTATTTTGATAAAGGTCAACGACTACCGAAAAAAATTATTTGAAAAGCTCCCAAGGGAGTGGTGAACACCCCCCTCCACCGCCCCCTCGTTGAGGAGGAACACGATCGGAAACGTTGGTAAATGAAACATTTCTACCGGCAATTGCTCATTTCAAAATTTGAATTTTCCCATTCGAATCGACTGAAATTAAGTTTCCTCTCCCTTCCCTCCTTCCCAGACTCTCCAATAGTCCTCTTTCTACTCTACAGACATTCTTCCTCCTCCTTCACATGGTGACTCCAAAGCGAAAAATTTTCTTTTGGAAACTCTGACAACCTCAAGAATTTTCCAACAAAACCGGAAATGAGCTTGAGAAAACTCCTTCCGGAAATGAATTTTAAATTCTCAAGGAAATAATCTCTCAGAAAGATAGTTTGGTGGAGGGCTAAAGACCAAATGGAAAACTCTTTCCCCGAATCAATTTATTGGAACTGGAAAACAAAAAAATTCTTTAAACGTTTCGAATTTTTTGGAGTCCTTGAATTCGGCCCTGAATTACGGAATCGCCTTTGAGAGAGAGGGAGAGTGGGGCGGGGAAGGGATAAACAGTGACGAGGATGATTAATTAAGATTTCGCGGTTAATGGATCAAAATAATTAAATATTAGCATGATTAAACCTTCCAAAAATTTTTGAGAAGGATTAACTCGAGCAGCACATCGCCCGAGGGTAGGAAGGATGACGGAGGGTGGGAGTGGGAGAAGGGTGGAGGTTTTGGAAATCAGCAAACAAGCTAAACAAAGAAAAAACATGAGACGGAGATTTTTTCCAAATGGTTTCCTCCGTGAAACGGTTTCTTACGTTTTTGTCTTTGACCTCTGTTCCTGCTGCTGTTGTTCTCGTCAGAATTAGTCAACAAATAATTAATAAAAATAAAAATTAGAAACCATAATCAAACCGACAGACAGATGCCTTTTTTTAATTTTTTATTTATTTTTAATTAAAACACTCAACCGTGCCTTATTCACGTTCACGTCACTTACCGGAAGTGAACCTGGCTTGTCCAAAACCACAATGTCTTCATCGACATGAATTACTCGGATCGGTTTCGCAAGAACCGGAGTCTCATGTCTGCAAAAGCAACATCAACCAACCGACCAATGAGTTCAACAAGATAGAGAAGATTCAAAGCTATTTAAACTCGTTTCAACCTCCCTGGTCCTTTAAGTGAAAGGAAAATTCTGAAAAATTCTTTCCACCCCCTTCCCACCCTTGTACCCCTAAATAATTTGGTCCACATTGTCGTGGTTAGTCAACAGATAAAGTTAGCACAAATACAAAGTCCTAAAGTAATTAAATACACCCCAAGTCTTTTTTTACGCGGTAAATATTTTATAGAAGCACGAATCGCGCACAAAAATACAGATAACGCAAAACTTTGGTATATGTCCTACAACTTAATAAGGTTATAAGACAGTGTTAAGGCAATATGACATCCACCGTTTAGTATACTATTATTTACGATAATAAAAATATGTTATACTATACGCGTTGTAGTTAACTTCGAATTATATAAGGTTTATAAATAAATAGGACATATTATACTTGCCATGTCTACTTTAATGCTTATTTATTTAGGTCTACCGGAGGTTACAGTATATCCTCAATATAATCTTGCTGTTGTATACATTAGATTGTTGTCTACATCTTTGCCGTATACGGTTTTGCCGTTTACATCAAAATTTTTATAAAAAAGGATAAGAATTTTTGAGATTTGAGCGTTTTGGGTTATGGTACAGGAAATTGGTGTACAAAGTGTTTTACTTTAGCCTTGAGAAGACGATTTGTAGTTATACTCCTCTTATATAAAAGGAAAAATTTTTCTCAAATATTCCGAAAAGGAAATTGAGAATTGTCAACAAAAAGATAAGAACGATGCACTGAAAATAATATCGTCTTAAAAGGGAAAGTGTTGAGTATATTATATACAGAGAGAAGGATTAAAGTAGTATAATGTCCAGTGCGGTAAATATGTGGTGTAGTGGGTGAGACTAAGAAGTTATACTCGGAGTTCAAACCCTCTCGTATCCTGTTATACCCAAACAGGGTGAAAAACGTTTATAAATAAGTAAAACGTATACTATACTTTTAATCTCTACTTAATGACTTGTTTACTGTATGTGTATGTTAAGGTATCACTTTAAGCAATTCTGTTTCTGTATGTATTAATAAGTTATCCTAAGACACTGTCGAAATTTTTCTTCTGGGGGAGGGAGATTGCTGAGAGCAAAAAAATTCGCGTAAAAAAAGTCTTGGGTGTACTTATTCACTGTTAATCACATTTAAGTTAGTGACAAATCATTTAATAATTATTTAATTAATAGTTTTAATTATTGACATGACTGTAAATAATTACTTTTAACTCACCTCCAAGGACTAGAGGAACATTTTTGTTTATTAACTTAAGTTTGTTAGTGAGGGAACCATTTTCTTGATTTCTGGCGAACGCTTTCCTCAAGAGAGTTGCAACACTTAATATATATTACCGTGAAAGACCCTCAAAGTACAGAGAATTTTTGTATAAATAGACAACTAGATATTACACAATATGAACATGCCTAATAGATAAGAGTTAATATATATAATCTATAAATCCTAAGAGGTGATAACAGCAGCAATAACTGTATTTAGGACACACACTGTTTGAATCTTGACATTTACAGGAGAAACGACAACATATTCTCAAATTTCATTCCCTCACGGTAATATATACATATTGTATATTTTTAGAAGACTGATAATATCTAGGTAAAGGTTTTTTATTATGAAAACTTTTAAAACTTTCCCGGAATTTTTATTAAATTGGTTTTAGGTTAGGAATCCAAGTTTCCGGATTGGAAAACCAAGACTGGAGAGAGAGAGATTGAAAGAGACATAGAAAACGGAAACGAGGGGGTAGAAAGAGGACGAAGGAAATCTTTTAAGAGGAAGAAGGAAAAAAAGGAAAGTTTAGAGAAGAACGTGACTGAGGAGAGAAGGAACGATTTGAAAATTCTAAAAATAATTCTTAACATGAAAGGTTCAGAAGGAGAAATCAATGGATAGGAAGAAGATAGAGAAAGAGAGAGAGAAGAAGAGGAAAAAGATAAAAGGCAAATGGGAAAAATAAAAGAGAGAGAGAGAACATTCAATTGAAAGGGAAAGCTTTGACGTACTTGAAAAGGAAATTCATCCGATTAGCTTTTAAGCTTCATTTCATCAAACATTTGTTCAGTCATCAAACTTTCTCATACAGGAAGAGAAAGCCTTTCGCCAAAAATCAAATCCCCGGATCCTGTTCGGAAAAGGTTAGTGGTTAAGACTTTGTTTTATTTTATTCTTTTGGAAAGGCCGAAGTCGGGGGGTGTGCGGGCGACACATTTTCAACCCCCTTTCCTCTTTCTTTCGTTTTCTTTAAAATTTCGTTTTTTAGAATCTACGTCGGCAGTCTCAATGCCACTTACTGGGATCGAGGCTGGTTTGTTCACTACGACCACGTCCTCGTCCACGTGCACAATGGTGATCGGGTCGGAAGTGACCGGGACTTCATGCCTGAAACATTGACACAAACCTTTTTATTAGCCATTAAAGCATGCGAACCCTTTCATCCCTCTCCTCCATCTTTTGTTGTCTTCTCCCTTATCCTCACCCCCACCCATCCACCCCCAGCTCATTTCCTCGTAAACTTTTGCTTATAAACGAAACGACTTATTGTACGAGTGAAAATTACTTTCGAATTAATTAAGAAAATTTTCAATTAATGAACTTTCTAAACGAGTGCATGAATAGAAAGGAGAAAGTTTCTACATGGAAGGAGAAAGTGATGAAGGAAACGGAAAAGAGGAAAGACGAGAGAAGAGGATTCATTCGATTTCTCAGTTTGACTGAAATTTTCTTTTCTTTTTTTTCTGTCGTATCGTCTTCGTTATTTGCTGCCAACAGTGCAACTCCGCTCTACCCCCTATCTCTACTCCTCAGGGGTCCCTAAAACTAAATTCTTGTTATTAAACTCCTCGGAAAGGAATTCGAGCTTTATTGTCGTTACATAGTTTTCGTCGCCGAATTTTAGAAAAAAGGAGAATGACAAGGCAGTGATTGGAAAGAATGCGTTTAACTGTTTCTCTGTCCGTCTGTACAGATTTTAACAATCAGCCCTCGCCCCTGACTTACTCTGACATCAGTTTAAAAACAGAAACTTTCTAAACAACTTCTCAGCTCCAAGTTTGAGTAAAAACATTTTCAGGATTTTGGGGGGAAAAAAATTTCTAAATTTGAATAAGTAAATAATTTTTCCAAAACTGTTACCTAGAGATTTTTGTTTTAAATAGACTTGAGTTAATTTATATGGGAGAAAAACCTTTGGTTTAAAGCTATAGGTTACTTCGAAATTTATAAAAATAGAAAAGAATAATATTTGAAACGTTTCCTCGGAAAATTTTTTTTTGACAGTTGGAAAATTTAATTTTTTTTTCTTCAAATTTATGTTTAAATTCTTCCTTCTGGCTCATTAATTTGCTTTGCAGAACTGAAACATTCGTTTCTGTATGTTTAAAGACTCATTCTAACTGTTCTTTGCTGAGTCGTAATCGAAAACAAACAGTTTTCTAAAATTTCTAGGATTTCTAGGTTCTCAGATTTAATGAGTAGTATCCCCTTTGAAAAGGTTAGTTGTAAAGCTTTTGTTGTAAAGTTTGTAAAGAATAGCTTTTCAAACACGTAAACCCAAAAAAAAATTTAGAACATAAAATTTGAGACAGAAAATTTGAATTAAATTTCTAAATAAAAAATTCATAAAAATAATTTTCTTGTCTATTTTTAAGGAGTTTTAAGATAGTCAGAATACTGAAAGCTATTTGGGTTTTGGTCTAAAACTTTCCCGAATTTCCTAAATATATTTTAAAGAAAATGGCAAATTTTTTTCCTTCAAATTTTGGGAGGAGATTTTGGCTTTTAGTTTCAAACCAAACAAAGAAGAATTTAAAGTCTTCGAATGTGTATTCAACACCAAACATAGAATAAACTGCAGATTTTTGCAGATATCTAGTTTCATTTGGATCTAATTCCGATTTCAAGTTCCAAAATTAAAAATTATTCTACCAAAAAATAATTTTTCAAATTTTAGAGGCTTCTAGAGATAGCCTGAATAACAGGAGCTTTTCGTCTTTGGGTTGAAAGCTTGGAGCTGAGACTCATTTTCCTTCCGTAGATAAATTTAACTGCAAAGCTATCTGTTTAAGATGCAACAACAATCTTATCTTAACTTCATTCAAAAGAATGAATATAAGGATGGCAAGAGAGGAAGAAAGGTTCAAAAAGGAAAACGGAGACAATTTGTGGTGCAAAGAATAAAAGACTCGGTGCACTCGAAAACAATCAAAACAAATCAGAGTGAGAGAGGATGAAAAGGTTCGTAGTCCATTTTGAAAACACCGTACCTGTGTTTTTGGGTGAAACCGACATTTTCAAATGTTAACCAGGTTATGTTGCGATCGACAAAAAGAAAATTTACAAAATATTACAAGTTTTGAGAAATGCGTGCAAAAAAGAAAAATTGGTGGATGCGTTCAGCAAAAGAAGTTTACAACCCCGTGCCCTTCCCGTTCCCCTTAAACCTCCCCTGTTCTTTACTATATAACCCAACCCAAGTTTTTCTTTGCCAAAAGTCACAATTGAACAAATACAAAAAATTTTTAATGTTCAACAAAAGAAAAACAAAACAAAAATTTATTATAAAAAGATTTTAAAATTTCATTTTTGCTCAAAACAAAAAATTAAATTTTTATGTTCAGAAGTCACGTGATCTATCCACCACGTTCGTACCTTGTAAAAGGAGGAACGTCATAAATACAAAAGACCTGAACACACAAGCGATGAGAATATGTTCCTCACGAACATCGCAAGTTCATTTCCGTCATAAGTTTTTTAACTTTCAGGTACGATAGCTATTCAGCAATGATATAGAAAAAGGTTAGAGAACCTTCTAACCCCGGACACTAAAAAAAGGTTTCAACACTCACCTATGAACTATGTTAGCGAGAAGATCGTTGTGCTTGAGCTTGTAATCCGTATCGACTTTTTCATAATTCACGGTGAGAGTTCCGGCCTTGATGCACCTCTCCTGGAAATTTAATTTCAATTAAAACTCCCGATTAAATTAATTCAGGTTTTCGATGTAATTGCCTTCAATTCCCGTCCAACCTCCACCACCCTTCCCTCCCGCCGCTTTAATCCGGATGATGCGTAATCATGTCCTGTTAATTATGCACATCGACCGACGTCCCTCTTGCCTTGATGTCTGAGAGGAAGAGGAGGAAGAAGAGCCCACCTTCTGATCCCTTTTGTCTCAGTTAATCATTTATTATGTGTCATGGCCGACGGGGGTAAAAACCCTTTTATGAAGATTGTGAGAGGTTTTGCAAATGTTGAGGATGGCATGATGCGATCTTGCTGTTTCGGTTAGCTTACGTTAGCAAGAACTCGATACAGTTCAGGGTGACGTAGATGACTATATAAAAGTTGATAACCACTCTAAATGGCATCTAACGATCCCGAATCGGCTCCTTTTATCCACGAAAAAGGTTGAAGAGTTCAGGTTTTGCTTAACCTTTCTTCTTTTGAGCCTATAACGGGGATGAAAAAGTGTTTTCTGACGATCAATATCGGAGTAAAAGTCTTTTCTGGGTGTTTTCTGCGGTTCCTGATTCTCGGGACAATTAATGACGGGACGCGGAATTAAATGTCCTCGTTTTCAAGTCCTAATTTGAAAATGTCGCATTGGATAAAATAAATGAGTTCGTTAGTTTTCTGAAATATCATGGGCTGTCAAGAGGGCCAATGCAGATTTTAACCCGCTTCTTCCGCCTTTCGCGAAGTCACCCTTCCCAACCCCAAAACGTGAGATTTTACGTTCCGGAAAATGGAAACCAATTTAGCTGGTTACGGTTAACAACAGAGAGAACTATAGCCTGCCAAATTAGAACGACAGCCAACCTGAGTGGAATCACCAGATATAAAGAAACTAAAAGTTGGAGGTACAAAAAGAAACTGCGTTAGGTTTTAGGTAATGACAAAAGATCTGTTTGCTGAGAGATCTTTGATAAACACAAAAACAAAAAGAACAAAGAAAAATTAAATGTCCTCCTTCTCATCCTGACAGATAAAACCTCGCGTGACAAGACCTAAAGTCAGAACATTTAGTTCTATTCAAACAGTCTGACACATGCAAAACCCATCAGAGACAAAGCCATGGACATGCAAAACAATTAAAAGCTCCACCCTATTATCCACCTTCACCTCTTCTCAAACTCCAGTCATGAATTTAAACAAACAAAGGAAAACTTTTTTTGGAGGAGCTTTCGAAAACGAGGAAACACTTCAAACGAACTCGATAAACCATTTCAAGATCAAGGTGAATCCTTTCTCCATTACTCGCGCATTCGTCGAAATACAATAAATAAATAAAAATAAAGAATTTTCTTTGAAAAAGAGAAAAGCTGTTCAATTTCCTTTGGCAATTTAGAAAGCTTTCTACGACTTACGTATTCCTCAGCAGGATGAGCTCGAAACTCCCGAGCGAAAACATCAATAATCTTCTCTCCGACCCATCTTCCTTTGGTAAAAGTGGTGAATGTGAAGTAGTATGGATAGACTTTCCGAAGTCCTGAAAAAGGAAAAAAAATTAGAAAGAGATTTCGAAAACAGGAGAAATTCTAAGGCGCTTCCAACGCGCAATCAACCTGACAAAATTAATTTTTCGCTGACATCGGCATAATAAGAGAAGAGGACGGGAAGGGAAAAGTCCGGTAATCCTCCAAGAATAGATCCCTATTTAATCGCTTCGGCAACTGCTGATCTATGACGTCATATCGAGCAAGTTAATGAAAATTTTCCGATTTCCCTTTTGAAAAATTTAAAAGGTTCTGGCAATTAGTTAAACCCGACGCCGCTGCCGCCATTTTCCTTAGTTAATCCATATTGGCAGTTTAATATCGTTCGAAAACGTTTGTTCCATACTTTCCATCACCCCCTCTTCCACACGAGTAAATATGGGGATTTTATATTAAACCGGAAGTAAACAATTCGAAAGCTTCTTGAGTTACTCCTTCCAGCGGTCGCATCTGCCCTCAGGGAAGTGTGTGGGAAGCTCGCGTGCGGATTGTTTGGATACTCCAAGTCTGTTTTAATATGTTTGATCCTCTGCTCATCTCTCTCCTTTACTCTTTCCCTCCCCCTCTCTGTCTTTCTCTCTTTACGAAGTCAAGTGGAAAATCTCCGTGAAGGAAAGTCAAAAGGAAGTTGGTCAAAAACCAAAATGGCGTCGAAACAAAGTCATTTTCCCTTTTCTGGAGAAAAAAAATATTGAATAATAAATAAAAAGCTTTTCTTCTTTAAGGATGTTGAAAAGTGGTCGAAAAGAGAAAAAGGGAGGAGGAGGAGAAGGAGGAGGGAGGAACAAGGGTTTGAAGTTGATGAGAAAAATAAGCAAAACATTAAGCACGCTTACTTCAACAATAATGAGCTCAACAACAAAGTTTTCGTTACTTGGAACTGACTTATCCAAGCGATTTTCCTTTCTTCATCCCTCTCTCTCTCTCTACAACCCTCTCACCTCCTTTCTTCCATACTTCCAGTTCCTTCCTTTCCACCTCTTCTTCTTCTTCTTCTTCGTCGTGTGGTTAAATTTCTGCCATCACCACCTGGTCTCTCTTCTTTCCCTTGCGGCGGGCTTTCATAAGAGAGAGAGAGGGAAAAAAACAAAAATTTTCCTTCCGCGCGCGTTTTTCTTCTTTTCCTCTTTCTCCCAACTGAGATTTTCGTGACGCTTATGTAACTCATTTTCCCTCCACCTCCCCCCCGCTCCTACTACTCCTTCCGGTGATAAATTCTCGTCGCGAATCGATTTTGGATTTTTTTTGCCATTCCGACGACGTCATTGTGTCGCGGAGGTGTTGGATCAATTTAACGGCTGACGAGAAAGGTGAGGAGAAGGAAGAGGAGGAGGAGGGTAAGAAGAAAAAGAGAATGAGAGGAGGGAGAAAGGAGAGAAACTTAATTCTTTGTCTAGAAACTCTGTCATCGTTTTCTTTTTTTTTAATTTCCGGTTAGGAATTTCCTCATTTTCCGGCCTTTTCTGTTCTTTGTTGTCTTTAACACCCAAACTTTTGTTGTGTGTTCCGTAGAAAACTCTCACTCTCTTTATTAACATAGATAAATATTTATTTATTATCCATTCTAAAAAGAGAAAAAAATGAATGACTACCAGATAATTCTGTTTGGTTTCCGTTTTTAAAACCCCACCGAGAGTTTAAATTTAAATAGGTGCCATCTCAAAATTGTCTACCAAATAAAAATGAGCAGTTAATCTTGAAGAAAACCTGTATAAACACTGTACAAATTCAGTAGATAATGATATACACAGATGTTGGTTTCCTTCGTTTGGTCAGCGTTCTTTAGAAAGTCTTCTTTTGCTTTTTTCTTCTTCTTCTGGGTCGCTCTGATTGATTTGATTTGAGACAAAATTGATGTCTTTTATCTACTTCTCTCTAAAACTTTTCCTTCCTCTATCTTTCTTTTGTCACGTCACTCTGAAGATTTCCTTCTTAAATATTAACTCTCATTAATTTCGTTAGTGTCTTGATTTTTGCGTTTTCGTCAGTGTCGACCATCTTGTTTCCTTATCATTTTCTCTTGTTTCTTCTTTCAATTGTTCTCTTGATATGATAAATGTCGGTGATTCTGAGGATCTTTCCATCGATTGTGTCATTTTTTTGTTTGAGTTGGACACTGTGGAGCTTTTCTAGTTCTGTCTTCTGTTGACTAGGTTTGTTGATCGTTTTCCTCAGGTACTGTTTAGCTCGATCTTTCTCGATGCCTTTATCGTTGTCTACTGTTTCTTCAAAGTGAGGACTTTGTTTTACGACAAGGCCAACGACGTCTCAAACAACTGGAACATTTATTCTGATAGACTTGCTGTCTATAACCATATTTTTACGCGAGGTCTGTGGCGTAGTGGTTATGTGCCGGACTAAGAAGTTATAGTCGCGAGTTCAAATCCTCCTCCCGTATACTGCTATAACCAGAAAGGGTGAAAACGGGTTTAATACCAACTATAACTATACTATAACAACTTTTTCTTTATTACTACTGTTAGAGCCAAAATAAGGGCGCGTTCGTTAGTTGATGGAGAGCGTCGGTGTGAAGTGCTTGTTGGAACTAAAGTAACAGTATAGACAACATAAGGCAGTTAGGGGTAGTAACATTGTGTTATAGCAATATGTTGATAGTTCAGTCAATATATCATTTTTTTATCCACAACAACGTTAAGATTCTATTCTTCTTCTTCGTTGCTAGGTTATTCTTTTACTCTCTCTCTACTTTGCACTACACTCCCAATCGAACTCCTGGGGCTGGACACTAGATAAAAATCTCCAAGAGCAAAACTTGTTGTCTCGAACCCTCGTCATGGCGACGGTTTTTGTTAGACTACAAACGCGCAAAAATCTTTTCTAATTGATAGAACTTTTGCGGAGATGATCCTTATTCGGTTGTTTTCATAAAAGACGGAGTCAAGGTTGATTTCAATTAGAAAGCATCTGAAGTAGAGGAATAGTGCGGAGAGGGAGGGAGGAGAAGAAAAACGAAGGAAAAGGCGAAAGTGTTTCCGTGAAAACATAAATTAATGGGTTGTGAAAAGGTTGCTGTCACGTGATAATTATGATTTCGAAAGCTTTGCTTCGTTAAATAATTAAACACCCTCATTGTGAATGCGAATGTGTTGCACCACGGGTTTCCCTGTGTGATGAGAAGAGCAGGAGGACGAGGAGGAGAAAATGAAAACTTTTTGATGGAGTTGTCGCTTCGGAAAAAGGGCGACCGAAGTGAGTCCGTCCAGGAAATGTGAAAATGGGAAATTTGGGTTTCTCTCGACGGACGACTGAAAATTTTCAAAGAGAGAACTTATATTTTCAGATGAGGAGGTGATGAACGAGGAAGAGAGGCAAAAAACCACAAAGCTCAGAAACAAAGACGGGGAGAAAAATTGTAGTGGTCGGCAGAATAAGCTTTTACTCGGAATCACGGAAGTAATGTGAGCTTTTTATTTAATTTCAAAGTTAAGGTTTTTGCCTTTTTTTAGGCGCGTTTTTCAATTCTGATTTCTTATTGTATTTCCGCTCGGTGTGGTGGTATAGAGTTTTTGGTAGAGGAGAGGATTGTAACATTTTCTCATCTTGTTCTAAACTGATCGTGTTTGAATTTGCTGTTCTCTCATCTCCTTTCGTTCTGTCTCTTACATCCGTGACGTCACACGTGTAACCGTCTCCTTATTTTTATTATTTTTGGAAGACATCAATAAACTAAATGACAAGAGAACAAGGAAGAAGAAAGCAAGAAAATTGCCAATACAAACACATTCGATACGTACCAAACTTCATCCATTCCTCTACTTGAAGAGAAAGACAGAGACAGAGACAGAGATGAATGAGAAGAGAACAAACATTATTTTACAGCGTTTTTATTCCTTCGAGCTCTATATATTATATTATTCGTTCTTGAAGTCTGAGAGTGAAAGGGAAGGTAGCCTCCCTTTCCCAGAAACTGGGAATGCAGACGGAAGGTTCTAGAAGAACGGAATAAATTGAAGGAGGAAAGAGGTAAAATTGATCCTAAATTTCAGTTTTGAAGAGTGAGGGACTAACAATCTCAGTATGAAAGACAAAAACTTGTTGAAAAAACTGTGCTGGTTGTTATACTGAACGAGGAAGGAAAGGGAAACTGAAAGAAACTCAATTCCCAGTCTTTCAGATGGACCAGACTAAAACACTTCCCCACTAGGTTACAGTCTGTTTAGGTGTGAGTAAAGTTAAATTTTACTGTACGCTTGTATGTCATATATACTCAGTATATTGTACTGTATTTTCGTACGTATAATGTTCTTCTACAAAACCCAAGAAAGATAGTTAATATTCAATAAATAAATATCACTTCTAACATTTTTATTTGATGACGTCATAGAGAAGTTCCATTTGGAAAAAATTGAGCTGGAAGCCATTTTATAATAATTTCAAGTCGGAAAATCCTATGTTCAAGATTACATAAAGTTAAAATATTTATAAAAAGAGAAATTCAATTTTCAAGAGATCATCTACGGCTGGAAGATTATCACTCAGAAACTCAAGTGGGGAGATAATCAAGTTTCTTTCGTCGACTTTTGAGTGGTTTCTGCCAGACTTTCCTTCTTTTATAAAGTTAGAAATATGGAACAGCGAGAAGATCATCTGCCGTTGACCAAACAAAAATAAAGTCAAATAAAAGTGACTTAGACCTTGATGAAGGTTAGGCTAACCTCAAAGGAAAAAAGAGGACGAAAGAGAGACAGAGAGGGCGGGGGGACAAAACACACTTTTCGAACTTTAACTGAAGGAAAACTTTTCACCGGAAACACTTTCAAAAAGGCAAAAACCTCATCCACACACAAAACCATCAAAAGAAGAACCGCCATCATCGCCAACCCCGCCATCTTTCCTTCCCTTCTTCACCTCAAAATCAAAAAACATTTTCACCGAAATTCTTGTCTACCACGAAGTGATGAAACGGGTTGAAATTTGGGCTAAAAATTTTCTCAAATATTTTTGAATCGAGCTTTCGACACTAGAAAGCCCGAGAGAGTAAGAAAGAAGGAAAAGGAAGTGAGAGACAGGGAGAAGGGGCGAGCTTTCTCCGTCCGTCCGCTTTTTTTGACGTGTTTGTAAATGAAATGGAGAACCGGGAAATAGGATACGGAGGTAGAAAATTTTATTTTAAACTTTCCGGTATTAAAATTGACATTTTTAAAAACACCTTCATCCCCCATCACCTCCCCGCCACCTATTTTTCCCAATTCTTCCTCACTCCTCACACCTGTCCAACCACCCATGGCGTCGAACTTTTAAGAGATTTGAATTTTTTTTTCTCTTCCTCTCTTTTTAATACTCCTGAGACTGAAGTTTAAAAAAATCGTAAAAATGTAAAAAGCTTACTTACCCCCACCCCATCCTTTGCGCTTCTCTCCCGAAAAAAATCTGTTTTTACCCTTAAATCCCGAATATTTAAGAAAAAAATGATGACGAAGGGAAGGAAAATTTTTCTTTTTCCCACCTGTAACAGAATTAATCTTCTCCTTTTTGATGGATTTTTTTTATGCGTACGAATATTGACGGAGATTTCGGGCGAAAGGTGGAGAAAGCTGCTGCTGCTGTTGCTCCTACCTTTCTCCGGAAGAAATAGAAAAACTTTGACGGGGGCTGAGAAGGGGGAAAAACGAGGAGGCTTCAACTTTTTTTTTTGTTTAAAAAGTTCTTCATTATTATCTCCCAGGTGAGTTTTTACTCACTCTCCGATTTCCCTGTGCTTTTCTTTTGTTTCCTTCTTCCTCTTCCTCCTCCTTCCTCTCTCTATTCAACTACTGGGAGTAGTAATTTGATTTAATTGAATCGATTTCGAGGTTTCCATTTGAGTTATCTCATATCCGACATTATCTCATCCTCCCAATAAAGGGAAGGTTTAAAGAGGATGAGTAAATAGATAAAGAGGAGGAGGAGGAAGGAATGTTGCTGCGTCCGAAAGAAATCAATTAATAAAAGAAAATTTCCCCATGTGAGGATGCTGGAAACATTTTCAAACTTCGTATCCATTCCCTCCCTCCGCCCTCTCATTTATCCTCTTCATTCTTCACATCTCTGGAAACATTTCCCAAAACGGATGAATAACATTTTCGCTGAAGGGTTTTCACAAAAGCGAGATTGTTCAACACAAAACTTGATTTGCTAGGCTAGAACTGGCGTTGGGATCTATCCTTTCCACCCTCCCTCTTCTCTCTCTTTCTGCCTCTTCTTTCGTTTTCCACTCGGTCTAGTGGTTTTGAAAACAATGGTAACATATCCAAGTTGAAGTTTGATTATAACACCTCGAGTGGAGCTAACATTCTGCCAAGGTGTAAGCAATGAAAGACAAGACAAAGAACCGGAAATGTCGCTTTGTTATTTGGACTTTTTTTGGAACGTCTTCTGAATAACAATAGTTGCCAGCGTGTACTGCTGAGGACTAACTACAGCAATACCGGGAGTTTGCGCCTGAACATTTTCCCGAAAACTGAAAGGAAATCTTTGGAATCTTCATGTCGCCTTTCACTGACTTGAAGGTAACGTGAAAAATCTCATCGGGGATGAAAAGTCAGCCAGGTTGAAACTCCAGGACAGTAAAAAACTAACATCCACCCCCTCAAACTGGAAGAGACTTCGCAACCGAACCATTTCAACTCGTAAAATTGATATTAAATTTGCATGTTTATATCATGTTAATAAAAAAACAGAACTAAATTTAGGACGGTCATAATTTTTTTCTCCTTATGTTACACCCCTTCCTCTCCTTCCATCCCTGACTACGTCACTGACGATGGCAACCGAGAAGAAAAAAAATTTAATAATTCTCTACTCACGTGGCAGCACCCACCCGGTGCAAGGTCGCATGCGAAAGAAAAATTTTCTTTTTTTTTATTTGGTTCTGTCTTAACGAAATTAATTCAAGGAGGTCGTATTTTCCTAGGGGAAAGTCAGGGTGAGGTGGGGGTTGAGGGAGGAAAAATGGATCCATGTTTTTGATAGCGCAGACCGTACGACAAAAAAGGCATAATTTTTCCTCCTCCGACTCTTCCAGTTATGCACGCCTTTAAAAAAAAGGCCATTATTTACGTGTAGAAGAGGTGGAAACAAATTGGTGTTTCAAGCGACCCTTATTGCCCCCCTTTACCTTTCCCGAGCCTCCCCACTCACCACTACCCTGTCCTCGTTTCTGATAAAACATAATGATATTCGTTAGTTGAAAGAGAGAGAGAGAGAGAGAAAAGAGAGAAATTTTTGAATTGATATTGTTAGATGTTACAGGCAAAGTTTGAAATTCGGCATTTTGCAGAATGTCTAGGCCTTGTAGGAGTTTAAGGGGGCATTTCCAACTTCTTAAACCTTATAAGAGAAGACTATCCCTTCCTTCACCCTCTCTCTTTACCTCACAATCAATCTCTTCCTGCCATACAGTTCTCTCTTTCTACCAATAACACAAAAACTGTTGTAACAGTGCCTAGGCATTTCATAAAATGTCGGCTTTTCATAAACTTCCCGGTAACATAAAAATCAAGACATACACAATATAGCAACTTCAATAATAATCACATCTGAGGTGATTGTTTAGGAGAAAAGCTGTCCGTTGCAGTCACAGATGACGTGTACAACAGCAGCCGCGTCTTCTGTAGCTTTTAGTTTAGTTAGTCAGCTCTACTGTATACTGTACCGTTACCCATCCCATCCGTTATTAACACTAACCAAACTTATTATTATACAATACTCACCATTCTCAATGTAGTAAGATGTCTCGTTGTAGCGGTCATCCGTGAATCCCGGCCGTTTTGCTTTCAAAGCTTTTGTTTCTAGTTTGGCCTAAAAAGAAAAAGAAAAATTAAGTTCTGTGTTTTATAACTAGAATGGGAGGGAAACGAAAGGTTTCACTCAGGTGACACAACAGCGTGTGAAGGAGAGGTAGGGAAAGGATGTAAATTTTTTTATCTTGACAAGTTCGTACACACCCAATATGTCGGCGTGCTGTAGTAGTTTTAGGGTTTTTAGATAAAAATTTAAGTGGTCCGGCCATTGTTTGGAAGGTTTCTATTTTATCTACACCGAGTGGGAGGATAGAGAAAAGTGAGGGACGGGGAAAGAGAAGAGATACAAAAGACAACCCGACCCGACTTTACCTAATCTCATACGCCGGGCCGTAATTAGTCTTTGAATTTGAGTCAACCTTTGTGCCTTTGATTTTTAGATTTAAAAGTGATTTTAAAAGCTCTCACAGATTTAGAAAGTTCAAAAACGGAATGAAAATGTTTAATAATATCTCTTTATTCGAACCCAGTGGCGGACTAAGACTAAAGCGGGTCCTAGGCAACATTGTGATTAGTAGCTTAGTCATGACACATACTTAAAAACCTAATTTTTGGGTCCTAAAAATTACAAACCCTAGGAACGTGCCTGCATTGCCTAGGCCTTAGTCCGCTCATGCTAAAATCCCCTTAAAGAGGAACACCGTTCTAGTCCCCGTTGCAATGATTGACCCAATATACTACAGTGACTGGGTTCGACCACAGTGGAGACGTCATCCTCTCATCCAGGAGGAGGAGCTTCATTTGTTTCTGGAAGCCTCTAAATTGTCGTAATACTTTCTAGAAGCATTGGGAGAGAATACGACGTCTGTCCCAAAAGTTCACGGAATAATTTTCTGTAGTCGGAAAAACCAGTAAGATACGTTGGTGAGGGTTCAAAGCCTTCTAACGAGACTTATGTTGGGACACTTGAAATAGTACTGAAAAGACTGTTCAAATTATTGTATAAAAATGATTCCGGGAACTTTTGGAACGAATACTATATAAAAATATATTCGCATCCTGGTGGTGGACAGTTCATTCGCCAATTTTGAGTAAAATATGGTATATCTATAGTTTGAAGATATCTAGTCCAATTCAACAGCACACCACAATGCACACTAGCATACAAATATTTTGAAGCTTTGCTGACTATAAATGGAGTTCTTCACAAAAGCCCTGAAGAAAAGGGAGACTAAGAAAGAGAAAGAAAAGGATACAAAGAAGAAAATCAAAAGAAGGAAGGTGATGAAGCTTAAAGCTGTTAAAAAGAAGGAAAGAAGATTGGACAGACTTAACAGAACAGTTGACTCTTTAAAGGTAATTGACACTTCTGACCAATCAAGGAGCACCATTTTTGAGTGATAGGCAAAGAAGTGACATTGTGATGTGTATGCTAGCCTTTCTACAAATAAATGAAAATGGTTTTAGAATGAACTAGGCTAATTAGTGTTCTCATTACCTCTACCGATTTATAAGCAAGGAAGAAGAAATGAGACCAACATTCTGAAAAAGCTAAGAAAGAGACAAAAGAAGAATCAAACAAACCCAAATCCAAAAACCCATCCGATGGAAAGCTGATGATGGAAAACCACAAAACGAAAGTATCGTGGCGTTTCTTCAAACAACCTAACAAACATCCGGAAAACTAAAGTAAAAGCTCCGGTCAAGTCATTACAGAGATAAGAGATTTCTCAAAGCTTTAATTCCTACGATGGTAGCAATAAAAAGGAAAAGAAGAAAAGTCGTTTGGGGGAAAGAGAAAACTCAAGGAAATAAATGAGAGAAGGCGGTGGCGAGGTGAAGTGACGAAAAGGGCCCAACAACGTTGCCGAGCTTTGTTGTCGTAAAATGGAGGAACGCCAAAACGACGCCAATTATTACAAAATAGTCGAATTGGAAATTGTCATGAAACAAAAAGAAAGAATAAAAAGAAAGCTTTTCTGAAGAGCTTTAATGATGGCCGTAATAAATAAAATAAAATAAAGTAAAGTAAAGTAAAAGCGTCGCGAAAAGTCACGAAAGCATTTCGCAATTGATTTTTCCCCTAATTTTCATAGAATTTTGTAGGCGCGGTGTGGTTTTGGTGTTGAGTACTCCCGATGTGGTGAGTTCTCTGTTTCCGGTTTCCCATTTCCGCTTTT